>CM062297.1:178802849-179385349 GCA_031216915.1 Pictodentalium vernedei | reverse complement strand
GTGCCAAGGACACCTATTTGTATGACCAACTATGTGGGTGCGACAGACCCCTGACATCAAATCTGGTCTCGTAAGAAAGAACGCGATAACTTGCAAAGTGCAAATCGAAATCAAATACTTCAATCCAGACTAAAATGTCCCGGCAGGATAATATTATTGACAGGGGATGGTGTCACACACCCTACACCCCTTGCGACACCCCCAGCCTATCTATGTCCTTGACTTCCGCTGCCTCTGAACGTGCATGCAGCTATCACAGGGTTGTTATTTTAAGTTTATTCTAAATTTTTAAAATAAGTAAACAATTCGAGTTATTTAGAATGAATGAAAGAAAGGAACTTTTTAATAATCAGTATGAGTAAACTGGGTAAGCTCATTAATTTAATTAAGTTCGTATTCGGAAAGTGTTCTTTGTTCAGTCGCTGTCATGCAGGGACTGTGTAAACAATGCATTCCAAATTAGAACTTATTGAAAAGTCAGTTCATGTCACTGCAAGTCATCAAAGCCGTCTTTTGTAAATTAGCACCTTTGCCCAAATCAAGTCTTTGATAGGTGATGCGCGCGTCTATATAAGACCCCTCGAGTTAACTTCAAGACAGACTCGCTAGGATGGGATAATCGTTAGTTCACGCGGTGTAGTAAAGAGTTAATGTATTTGTGTGGTTCCGGTAAGCCGTCATTTGGACGACAGGATTCCCGATCTGATGATTTGCATCGAGGGGAGACGCCGAAGAAGAATCGATGAGTATATGTAGTATTTAGTTTATAGTATTTAGTTGTGATAACACGTCGTAGTTACATAGTTATTAGTTAACAGTTTTAAGTGTATTAGTGAATCTGTGTTATTAGATGATCAGTTGTTATTATTGCGAGTTAGAAGCACTATTAGCAGGAATTGTAGGTGATAAGATATTCTAAAGGGTGAAATTTAGTATTAAAGGTAATTCCCCATAATGTGGTAGGCGCAACAGGATAAATGCGCGCATGAGCGGTTGAGTGAAAGATCTCGTGATTTCTTACCAGTTGTCGCAGCTTCGACCTTTCTCTACGAATATAAATTTGGGAAACAATTTAATTTTAGATGATATTTTAGTACTTGTTTTCGGTGGGATTCAGTGACTAGTCACAAAACTCATTTCAGTAGTGTTGAGATTATTTATTTAGGATTTGTTGGCTATTTGTAAATAAGAGTATAGAAGATTTATATATAAAAATTGTTGCTTTGTTAATAGTCTTTATCTTATTAATGAAGAAGCCCTGAGTACCCTAGGAATTGATGGAACCTCAGCCCCGCCAAGAAATTAGCCCATGCTAGTTCATTACCGTTGAAAGCAATTGACTAAAGCGCGGCGATACTCTGTGGTTTGTGAATAAGCAATTGCGATTTACAAAAGTGAGCTAGTGAAAATCCCCTGTCCCCGGTAAAACAGTATCTTAGGTCCCCGGCAAAGTTGATCAACCCCAGCCTTGGCCCTCCGTTGACAAGCGCCCTCTGGCAAATAAATATTCACTCTCTCCGAGACGTTGCCACGGCGGCGTTCCAGGGGACGGTAATTTCTATTTATCAGAAAGTGCTAACACCTGTGTAGACACCCGAGTGAGTGATTCCCCAGTGGAAGTAACGCGTGGTTCCACTTTGCAGGCGGACCGTTTGGTCATACAGCTTTATCGAAAAGATAAAATCAGCTGTAACCTTTGAACTAATTGCAGCACAGTACTGTGGTTGGAGTCAAAATGACGGGTATCGGACGTACTTTACGATACATTATCTTATGATGCTATGTGGCGCGAAGAAATTTTCATTTGAGATCAAAACATGAATAATCGACGTGACTCCGACGCATGAAAACGCATCGAAAGCTGTTGCTTGGCGTTGACAGGCACTCATTTTTGTTCAAGTAGTTCACACAATCTCTCGAAAAAATATTGGGACAGAAATGGGAAAGATCGGGGCGTTTAACGTACACAACAGCACAATTTCTACTCCCTACCTAAACATGACTTTCTTCTACTCTATTTGATCCGCCATTTTAAAATGGCTGAAGCTGATGGCAGACCTCTGGGTGAATACCTAGTGAGCTGCGCAGGAGACCATCGTGGATTACGACCAGTGCACGGCGACTGTACAGTATAACTGTTGTTAAGTAAGGCGAGACAAATACATTTTGGTTGAAACAAAGTGAAAACCTTGCACTGGGGCTGAAGTTTCACCTCGCACGGAAATGGTTCACAAATAACGATAGAATTGTTTTGGAAGAGTTTTTACCAGTTGAAACGCAGGGTTTCTGTTAACAATGCATTGCATTTTTCACCTGGACCTTTAACAGCTCATCTTTGACCGTCCCATTCACAATATTACGACGGAATATTTTGCGAATATATGCATAATCTCAGTACTCCGTGCAATCAAGTTTCTTGTTCCCGTTGAACAATTTTAGACTCCCCGCCCCTCTTTCTCCTCTAAAATGATTTGAAAGGACGTCCAGTGGTTTCAGTCAGTCTCTGTATTGACAGATACTGACTAAATATACTGGACGCCCTTTCAACTGTCAGCACTTCATTTCCATATATCAGGTACTGTCTATACAGATTATCATGATAATGTGCATGTCCTGTGATTTGTATCAGATTCGAGGTGGTGTCCAGAATGGGATCACAACTCGCCGGCAAAACCGTCTCGTTGAAATCCCATTCTGGACACCACTTCGAATCTGATACAAATCACAGGACATGCACATTATCATGATAATTCATTTATCTAACAATTCCGTCACATACACAGATTAAATCTTAAATTATGAATACAGTTTTGGGACATAATGTTGGGCGAGAAAAAGTTTTAAAAAATTTCTTTATGGAACAATATTGTTTGAATGACGCGGTCACCACAAATTTTCAATGTTGCGTTGTAAAATTATTCACTCTCAGTGTCACTTCCTATGATGATAAGCTTGAATTTACAAGTGTGTAATATTTTATTGTGCAATTTCTATTTATTGTGTGTGTGTGTGTGTGTGTGGGGGGGGGGGGGGGGGGGGGCTATTAATAGTTCTGTCGCTAATTGTAAGGAATTCTGGTTTATTTTGTAAGCGATCAGCTGAGTCGATCAATGAAACGCACATAGAATGTATTCATGCACCTGTTATGATAGCCCGTTGCGTTCCCGGAAACGAGTCATCTGTATGATACGGAATCAGAATGAGTCGTCTATATGATACGGAATCGGAACACATTATGTGTGATAGGTATGGTTTCTCGTGGTTTTCAAGCGAAAATGAATATGATTGTTAAATAAAATATGTGATCACGAAACCCAGTTACTGTCTGCATCACTGTCCAGGGTATTTCAGGAATCAAAACTGGTACCCGTCATCCATTTTCCGCTCTGATCGCATACAGTGCAAAATATATTTTCATGATATATTTCGGATACTATAAGAGAGTACGCTTTCATCTGATAAGTCTATGCTTAGCCTACTGGCGTATCTTGATGATGTGCAGTTTTCTTATCATATTGTGTACACATAATTCTCTTGGTTACAGTACCCGCGAAGCATACATGTGCGGGTAATTTAACGTTAAAAGATGTAACTCGAACAAAGTGACTGAGTTTACATAGACAGCTTGTAACCCAACTCCGTACATGTTTTCATGATATGAAACCTTGAGCTTCTTTATTGTAACTATAGTTTAAACATTCTTATTTGTATTTGGGATATGTATACAAAGGGTAGCAAGACGAGTATAGAACGCATACACTCCTAATTAACCCCCTTATTAGTCTCCAACAAATGCGGCCACGTCAATCCAGCAGTGTGTGCAATACATACAGTACAGTCGCAGTGGGCTGGTCACAATCCACGCGTGGGCAGTGATGTCCACGAATGCGTTTAACAGGTAATAAAAATTATCATCAGCAAAATTTTAATTAATGAAGCACCGGGTTTTAACCGGTGCTTCATTAATTAAATTTTTGGTGATTATTCCTATAATTAATGTTTGGAATCTAATTTCATTGCGTCCGTGAAAATATTGCCATATTGAAAATGACCAGTCGGCAGAGGACTGTCCACGCTGAAAAGAAATTGCGATTGATCCATCAGCGTCAGGTAGGAATAGATTTGTATGAAGTCAGGAACATCTTTTGTGTAAGAAAATGAAGTATAGGTTAGAAACGGGGTCTCATCAGTACAATGGG
The DNA here is from genome assembly GCA_031216915.1 of Pictodentalium vernedei. Taxonomy (NCBI): domain Eukaryota; kingdom Metazoa; phylum Mollusca; class Scaphopoda; order Dentaliida; family Dentaliidae; genus Pictodentalium; species Pictodentalium vernedei. Next base: position 179,381,150 of record CM062297.1, on the reverse strand, counting down.
CTATTTATGACAGGCATTCCGATCTCTGTACAACTGTATTGCTGGAAGACTCATTGGTCACATACAGAAACGTGTCTTCACACCTTAGGAGGGTGTGGGATGCAAGTTACTATGAATAATCAATGCTCAACACACAAACTACAGTTTTCAGTTACCCGATGCCTCTCTATCTCCAACAACTTTTTAACAGTGGCGTAGATACGGGGGGGGGGGGGGGGGGGGGGAGTCTTGACCCCTACAATTTTCGCTGCCCCCCACCCCCCAACCCCCCCCCCAAAAAAAAAAAACCAAAAAACAAATTGGCCCAATGCAAGTTTCACCCAACTTTGGCTCCAAAAAAGGTCTCCAGTATATTGGCTACACACGCTATAAATGCTTCAGATTCGCTCTTAGAGCACTAAATTTAGCAATTTTTTCTCGGTGATGAGAGAGCGAGGAGGAGGGGAGGCGTAATCCTAATGAGTACTCCCCGGTTGGAGACTTCTAGTTAGGGCTAGTGGAGACCCCACCCAGCGGTCTTTCAAATTTCATCATTGCCCCCTCACCCCTACAAACTGCATAGGACACCCATTATAGAATGCTGGCTAAGCACCCGCGTTTTTAAAAAGAATATATACACCTGGAACTTAATTAAGCACCTCCTGTTTTTTTCGCAGTGGTGTTATTAGAAACTATCATTATAGTTCGGCAACCAATACACCGTTGCGTGTTTTAGCGTCTAAAGTTTTTTCTCAGCGAATTATGGTTGTCCACAACACCCATTTGAAGAATCAATCGGATGGCCTTTTGTCAGCCTTGAGGAATTTGTGATATTTCGGTTTTTAAAAATGGCGGTCAAAATGGCCGCCATTTTATAAACAGGAGGATTTTAACCAACGTGGAGGACTAGTTGAAACAAACTAGCATCTTTCTTGTCCAACAGATACACCTTTTTAATTTTGTACAAAAATCAGGCTGCCTAAATCCAACATGGCGGATAAAATGGCGACAAAAATCAGAAAAAAATCGATTTTTTTCACAACAAATTTCACCAATTTATTCCAGATTACTAATGCAATGATGATCGTAGTGACCAGTGTTAGCGATTGACAATCACAAAACAGTAATGTTTAGGCATTTACGTACAACTGTACAAGCTCGTTCGGTTTAGGTATGACGTTCGGAATTGGTACTAATATATCGCACGTAAATTATGGATGATAGCATTGATATTAAAAATATTAGAAACAGAGAGTCCTGGTACAGTACGTGGAGAGTGGATTGTGACTAAATCACCCGCGGAGTGGAGTTATCACCCAACGTATCACTTTCAAATTCCGCATATGTGGACAAAAAACACAAGCAATGTTTCAGCCAATGGACCTCCGGGTTTAACCCGGAGGTCCATTGGCTGGAACTTTGCTTGTCCTTGTTATACATTGCAACAAATTTGAAATTATTGCTTGGGTGGAATCTCCACTCTCCGGGTGATTTAGTGATAATACACTCTCCACGTACTGTATATGGCACGACAAAAAAATTATGTAGACCACTAGGCAGTTTCTTCATTTTCAGCAGACTCGCCGGTACCCCCGCTCGTCTGTTCATTACCGCACTCAGTTCGTGTTTGGCAAGTACAGAAAACAGTGCTTGCTAAACGTGAGGCAACACAGCTGCAGCTTGACGTCTTGCACGGTGGTTTGCTGGAACACGAACATCGAATCAGTTTCAGATATTATTAGATGCTAGCGATACATTGTGAGGCAGAGTCAATGGGAGAAGTGACTTAGCCTTCTCGTCTCTAACAAACCCATAATTTGTAGGTTCCATTTTAGGTGGGTCCGAAAACAGTGCATGTTTTCAAAGACACACTTGCATGTTGCCTCGTTTGACATTCTATGCAAACGACTGAGTATTTGGAGGGAGGATACATAGTTTAGAGACTTTTGTTGCTCCTGGTCGTCCTACTTTGCATGTCCAACTACTGAATCTTGCATCTAACATTGATTTGTGTGTAGGACACCTATAACAGGCAGCCATGAACTGTGTAGCATCACGCAAGACGTCGTCCCAAGGGGCATCAATTTTTCCAACTGACTTTAGCGATAAACAACTTTAAGGATCCGATCTTTACCTATTCCAAAGCATCCGTCGACGGTATCACACCCAGAGATAGCATGCGCGGCAAGAATACTTGGGATAATGTCACGATGCTTCTCAACAGTGGCACCAATTTCTATCACAGACGTATCCCTGATGGATGACTCCATAACCATGGGAGATGTTCATTTCTGTTCCAGATAGTGGTGCAGGAGTAGGGCTTGCACACCTGTGTTGTATGCAAGGACAAGAACCTGCTTTCAGCCATCCATAGCGAGTTTCACTGCCTGTTGAACTATAATATTATCAGCTTCTTTGTGACTGGTTTTCATGTCAAGCATTTTTATGAGGACACCTTTGTTAATTTCAGTTGGAACGTTGTCTTGGACAGTAATGACAAGTTTGTGCCCCTTAGTACTTTCACCACCAAAACTCTTATGTGACTTGGAATACTGACAAATTATACTGATGAGCTGCCTTTTATTCTCAGTGATGGTCAGCATAAGTTTCTGAGACGGCAATACTGATGTTGCGCTCAACCTGAATTATTCTCGGCAACAGCTTTCAGAACTCCTGTGAGTCATTTTATACAAGGTTTCGTGCTGAACTCGCTGTACCTGTCGAAAATAAGATATACGTTGCCCAACAACAACTTCTGTTTCACAGATTCTTGAAAGTTTTCAACGAAATCCAGCACAATAGGATTGCGAAGTTTATTCGGTGCCGGTCAGTAAAGAATACAGGGTAGAGCACATCCATCAATTACCGTGCAAACATCTACACCTGTCGGCGTGGATTTCCTTGCTGACATTGTACACGCAGCTATTGTTTTGAGGTCTGATGTTGATTTTGATATATTCAAATCACCAGTTTCATTAAACAGTGCAGCTGGAACTGACGTCAGCTCATAAGAGATCGCTTCCGTGATGTCAATATCTCTCATACTCGATTGAAGACCCATTACCCTTGAATAAATGAAGTTGCAATCATAAAGGTGAGTCACCTACTTTTATAACCTTCTTCATGACGGACATTGTCACCACTGGTGTGGACATTGTGTCATAAAACCCGGCTGGTAAGCGCCTCTCGAACTCAAACATATCCTCTTGACCCTATGGCGTTGTAAACATTTACGGACACTGGCCCAATCCTACCAGTGGTGATATTCACGACTTCGCTCGGGTGTTTCTTAGGATTCAAGGGATTGATAACTACGTCCAGTTTGCTCCTGGGGCCATCTCGATCAAGTTTATTAGCGGCAATTCTACTCTAGGCTTCTTCTTTGTGAAACTGGTTCAAACTCGAATCCAGACCGGAATCTCTCAATCGCGAGGAACGTCACTCGCTAAACGGCCGCACGTATGAAGACTGAGGTCCCTGACTTTGAGGGTTTGTGGTTTCAAAGTGATACCGATTATACCAGATTTACCATGTCCATCACGCATGAATGTGGTTTCGATGTAGATATTTATAGTAAGATAAAAGCTGTTAGCGCCATAACAGCTTTCAGTTCATCAAATGCCGTGGTGTTTACCAAGCACAAAAACTAATAACATGGCATGACCTTTCCAGTCTCGGGGTTTGTTTTTTGTCAATAATAAATACAATATGTTGTAAATATTCAGTTTACATTGCCGTGAAAAATGTGAACATCATCAGCATTTTTGCCATACATCAACGTTAACCCTTAAATCGACAGTTTAATTTTCCTTTAATAACAACTGAATATACATTTACACACTCGAAGATGACCTTATAGCGTTTTTACATTATTATTGACTGCCTGTACAGGCAGCAAACGATGATGCAAAAACACTGTCGAGGGAAATGCGTCTTACCAGTAAAGATCTCAAGAAAGAATAAACTTGAGTCATATAAAGGGGGCAGTTTGTGGCTGTATGGGGACATAAGGTATGTGTCCTGATTGATGCAGGTAGTACTATATTGGACGATACCTTTCAAAAACTCATATCTGAATGGATAAATGGCGACATATGTTAATTACAAGAAATTTACAGGTGGTAAATTGATGGTCGGCTCGGTATAATGGTATAATAAGACATAACCCAATCGCGCGCGTGTGTGTGTGTGTGTGGGGGGGGGGGGGGGGTATGGGTTACTAGAAACAACGATCCGATGTGGGTTATTCCCGTTTTTCTGAAGCGCCGAAGGCGGGTGTGAAATACAAGAGAACCTCCACCAGTGGTCTTTGATTCCTTCCCACTCCATTCTCTACTCGAGTTGTTTTCTGTTTTTATACCACGATAAAATTTGAATCAAGTGAATGAATCTGATATTCTTAAAGATATGTATCACCTTCGGTGGTGTGCTAACTTTATTGCTTCACTTTGTTTTATGTACAACCACTTCATCACGTTATATCGTCACTCATACGTCTAACGTCCAAACAGATACGTTCTTACGTGACGTTCTTACGCCGAATTCGCATTCCACGCATGCGGTATCTAGAACATTTCTCAATAACCGGTATCGTACCGCGTAACGTTGAATACGCACAGTAATCATGATATAATGGCCCAGACGTGTATCGATCTATTGGACCGTTTGACAAGAACGCTGCTCTCTTCCATCCACACATTATGAATATTTAGAATTTCACATATTTATCACTACTTCCTACCATTTGGAAAGCTAAAGAGGCATGCCGTGTGGTTTTGTAACTAAAGATTCCGCAGCCTAAAAATAAATACTGGTACTTATGTGCGTTCTCGAGTGAGTGGTGGAGGGAGGGAGAAAGATGGGTCACTTTCCTCTAATTATTTGAGTACAGAACTATTTTCTCTACCTGTTTCTACTAATACGCTGGTAGATTGGTTTTCAGCGATAGTTTTTTTCAACTTTGATAAAAAAGTTTTGGAAGCGCTTTCAACCTTCCAGACCATGGGTACCCGAAGGTCAAAAGTTGAATGTTGTTAATGCTCTTCGTATTTTCCTCTACAATATTTACGACGAAAAGTAACAAAGCATGTAAATCTGACAACCTCCAAAAAGTTTAACTCCAGTGCTTGTATAATAATAAAGGAAAGCTTGATTTTCCCAGACTTTAGTGGAACGGATTTTGCAACGCTCGCCCATTGTGGTAGTGTCATTGTACGTACAGGTAAGTAGAAAAGATGACATCTAGTGATCAAGTTTTGTTTATACTTTCAGATATAGAAAATGAAATAGAAATGCGATTTAACAGATTCTGTAATTACAAAATGAAGCGGGGTTCTGAATATGTGAAAATACAAAGCAAATATACAGAAAAGCTTCATATGAAAGAAAACAAGTTCCACCCAAGAGCATCGTCAACGCTTCTGGAAACGTCAGTCAAGAACAACCATCACACAACAAAGGTTAATCATAATAAGCATAAAATCCTCCGAGGAATGCCAAATAAGATTCTAAGTAATATTCCAGTGGCATCTTCAACTATCCTAGAAACAGTCTGTGATATTTCAAATGGACCACTCATTGGCGATGTTCTGGACTTTATTCCATTAGCGACCTCGACGTTCAATCTTGTTGGAGCACCAGAAGAACAAAATTACCAGAGTCATACGCCCATTTCTGCAGTTCAGAACGAAATATTGAACAATGTTAGCATTTCGGAGAGCGACTATTTTACAGAATCTCTTGATGCATCAAATGTAATAATGTACAGAAAAAAGAATAACAAAATGGGACTCAGAACCAAAGAACTAACAGGTGTGAAGAAAGCTGTCTTCAAAAAGAGGCAATCAGCTACTGAACTGAAGGATCTGATGCCGTGTTATTTAAACAATGTTGACGTCTGTGTAGCAACAGTGGGTAGAGAATAAACTGATGAGAATAAGGTTGCTAGAATGAAGGTTATTGTGTGATGTTTATTTTCTAATATTTCCTACCATATTGTCGGGGTCATAGCCATGATTCTAAAATGGCGTGGTACCTCGCCAAAGTTATGCTGCTCTCCTTGTCGAGATTTTCTTTACTGTTCAATGCAGAACACTGAGAATGCATTTCCCCTAAAATATATTTGTGGAGTAAAGATTCTCACAGGAGTTAAGAAAGCTGTCTTCAAAAGAGGCAAGCCGCTACTTAGCTGAAGGATCTGATGCCGTGCTATTTGTACAATACGGACTTCTATTTATCAACGGCGGGTGGAGAATAATCTTTCGAAGAAATCAAGGTTGATAGAATGGACACTGTTGTGAGTTTATTTCCTATCATATCGTCTGGATCAAATTCATGATTCTAGAATGGTGTGGTATCTCACACAGACCTACTTCGTTCCTATCGAAATTTTCTTCACTATATAATGCAGAAATTTGATAATGAATTTCCACTAAACATTTGTGTGATGAGGATTCCCCCACGCAATAACGCATGTTCTGTGAAAACTGTATAAGAAATATAAGCAGAGTTTCTGTTAATGGACCTCTGGGTTGAACCCAGATGGTTCTTAGCCAAAACATTTCTTGTTCTTCTAATGCCCGTTCACAAAATATATTATATTGCACGTGTGTAATAGCCACAACTGCCTTTGTGGTTATCCGCGCTTTTAAGCATTATACAGGCAGGTAGAAGGTCACTCGAGGTTTATAACACTTAACACAATGGCGCCCATATTCATTATTCTGGAAAGCGATAGCAGTCCGAGACATACCGTCAAACGTGTGGGTTTCAAACCCAATAAACCGAGTTCATCCAACCAGCGGAGATACCCCCCCCCCCTCCCCTACCCCAAATGTGCATCTAAACGGAGAGCCCTGTGGATAGAATTAAATTCTAAGTCGAATCAAGAAGAGAATTTCGAATCGAATTTCAACGCTACTAAAATCGAAGATATTGTACCTTCATACAACAAAAGAGATTGTGTCAGTCTCCACTCAAGTTTTGTACTCAATGGGGACTCGGCTGTTTCGTCAAGTCAATCAACCCTGACTTATATCGTCATGAAATCGACTTTCGATAAAGTTATCGCCTTTTGAAATTATTAGACCGCTTGAAGGTTCAATTGAGAAACAAGTAATTGTCGGGAAATCACATATTACATCAGTAGAAATTAACGCCTAATTTCCTTTTGTTACTTTTAATAAACGGAAACAACAGACAGATCTCGGAGCTGTCTGTTGTTTTCGTTTATTAAAAGTAACAAAAGAAAACATGGCCTTTTATGTCAGAGTCAATTAGAAGCAACTATTTAAGAGTTAATCCGTCATTAAGAATATCTATCAGTATTTCACTCACCAACACTAAGTGTCCACTTTAGCTCATTGTTTAGCGAATCTGTTTTTAAAGTAATATGCAAATTAATAATTAATAATAATTAGCAAATGTCACCTCCTAGACCTTTTTATTAATAGACAGAACAATGTCTTTATTATATTTCACTATGCGCGCTATTGTATCATATGTTGATATAATGAACAGGAAAAAGGTTACAAAACATCAAGAGATGGTGAAAACACTGTTTTCTTATTTTTAAAACGGTTGCAGCACAGAATAATAGTCAACCGTTTAAACGGATTGGGAAAAAAATTATAAAGAATAAGCTTCTGTATATTTATACTACTATACAAGAAAATGCCTGAAGTTTGTGATATGATGCGCATATTGATGATACAAATTCCTTAATATTTCGAAATTTTAATTGTTAATGACGTTCCCCAACCTTTGTGTCTAATTTACTGACTGCTTTGGGAAATTAAGGGGAGCTACCTTTCCCATAAATCTTGTCCAATGACGAAAACTTTCAGCCATGGGTGCTGTAGACTTGTGCATGGTGTTATTCGCTAAAATCCATGTGTTATCGCAAATAATACCCGTCTTTGGTGTCGGTGCTTGTGAGAAAATAAATTATAGAAACGATCCAACCGTGGCAGGGTCGGTAAAAAATAATTCTCGGCTTGGTTCAGTAGTTTGGGACCGATGGTAGTGGCCGTGGAAGAGTTAAATGTTATTACCTGCCTTCGAGGAAGAGTTAAATCATAATTCTTGGAGACGGGTAATTCAAATATCATCAGCTGCACGGGTTTCCATACTCATAGTGATAATTACGTGAAGAATGTATCGCTTCGATGCGTCTCCGTGCATAAATATCGGTTCACAATAATTGACTTTGGAATTTTGAGAAGGCAGTTGAGGTAAATATTAACTACATTTATTTGGAAAAATATTATTGCTTCTATGTCTTGCTAGTTGGAATTTGGGAAGGATTATGGAATTTCCTCTCTCGGCGGATCTGGTGAGTCTTTAGGCAGATTATTTGTTTTGCCTTTTTGTAATTCTGTGCTTGAGAGTTGTGCGACCCGTCTGAGACTTACTTACTGGGGCCGCACACTCCCCAACCAGTGGCAGACTTTACCGGAGGGCCGAGGGCAGAGTAGTCCAAACCAACCCTAGTCTTGACTGGCCGAGATACTGCCGCCCCCCTCCTCTCCCTTAGGCAATCTTTGGCAACATGATAATCTAATTGTAGAGATTATGTCATAGTCCTGGGATGTAATTAGTACATTTTGGACGGAACACTTTAGTGGGGGACACAGTTTGGTTGTAGGTGGGGGAGACTTTTGCCCCTCCCCACCCGTGAAGTACAGGAGATAAGATTTATAAGCAGTTTAGCTTGAACATGGTTAGGATTGCGATCCGGTATATGTAGGCCAGATCACCTCCGTAGAGGTCTGCACTGGATAAAATAGATAATGATTGGGATCCGATTTATGTGAGCCAGCTCACCTCCGTAGATGTCTGCGCTGGATAAAATAGTTAAAGACTGTGTCGCGATAATCGTGGTATTTGGTTGTGGTACTCCTTTGAGTATGTAATTTTGTGTAGGATTTGGGCACGAGGTTCTGGGACGGAACTTCTTTGAGTACGTAGAACTGAAACTATTTTAGCTCCCATCCTCCCGACGGGGATAGGGTATGGGTAGTAGCTTATTTATTGTTTCGCGCATTGGTTGAGCGTTCGCGACTGGTATTGAGCTGAAGGTAATGCGTTAGCTTTAATGTGGAGTAGTGTTTGTTTACACAGGTAAACAAGCCCTGCTCGTTTTGGTAGCCCTCCTTAAGGGGTCGTCCAACCTAACTTTGGTCACTTTTTTGACATTTTTCCCAATGCCTCAGAAACAGATAAGAGAAGTAAGGAAAGACAAATTATATATCAAAATAATGAGTAAAGTACATAGAAAAGGTACATATAATTTTTTTCAGGAAAAAGGTGAATTTTATGATTTTGAAGAAGATTAATTTGCCAATGGCATAAGTAACGAACCGGTAAAACCACAAAATAATCGGTAATTCGAAAGCCTTGTCCTCAATATAATGATAACATACTACAGACTCGGAGAAAGCATTTTTTTGACACACACTCTGGTGGGTTTTGATGTTTGAATGTAATAACACCAACACAAATTTTGGATGTTCCGGATGTGGCCATGTTTCAATGACGTTGATTCCGGTCATGTGATTCTGGCAGAAATACTCAATTTGGTCAATCGTAAGAATGCAAGGACGTGATCACGCCCTTTATTTGTTCGAGACAATGTATGAGCGGATTTGCAAACAGGTGACAGCAAATACTTGAGCTGTTAATGTCATAACTGCAAAATATGGTTCGAAATTCTCTCTCGTGTTGACAGGCCGTCTGAACTTTTTTGTTTACAAAAAATCTGAATTATTCTGCACTAGAAAAACAACATGAACCACTTGTAAAAGAGTGTATAATATCGGGACGATACACATACAATAAGGCAATATTCATAACAAAGTAAGCAGAATGCTTTAGAAATCACTTTTTCACGAAGTATATTCCAAGTGACCTGGAACTATATTGAGCGTGTTGATTTCCCCGATGTTGTGAAGTTATTTACTTCCTAGTAACCATGGAATTTGTCGCGGCTGTGTTTGATGTCTGCAAAGGACCGATTGAAGATGGGTTGAAAATGATACATTCGCGTTTTTACGAATAAGGTGCGCTTGGACGATGCTGAGAATTTAGTTTTTTCTTGCAACCAACCATACTAACACAAGCGTCGATCAGTGTCTTTTGCCATCGTTTTACACTGACAAATCTCCTTCACCGGAAATTATCTTCCAATTTGCATATCACAATAAACATAACCGCTGTCAGTGTGACCGTGTGGTCAAAACCGAAACGAATTATCGAATCCACGGTCAAAAGTAGCTGCAATTGGCTTTTAAACAAATGCAATACACGAAATATTCGCAATTTCTTCATTATCCATGCCGAGTTACTTTTTAACCAGACCACTTGCGTTCAGTTTCGTTTGTTGGCATCAAACTGATATTGTTTGTGGTAATTAATAGTACGAGACGGCGAAAGAAGCCAAATATTTCCCATCATCTACAAATTAATTAAAATTCATAATTCCTTTTATTTTACTGAAATTATGAGCTGATAAGGTGGGTGTGTTGCGATTATATGCCCCAGACCTGGAAGTTGGAAAATCAAAGGTGCATCTAGGGCCGTACAGGGGTGACCTCTGTCCTCTTACCCACACATCATTACATGTACCAACATTCTCCCTTGTATCTCAACCACCGCTACTCCAATTTGAAGGATATTTGGTGTTGTGATCGAGCATCATGGGGAAACGATGACTGTGTAGCTGGTGTAGCATGTGTTTCTTCCCACATTTTTTCAGAGTTGTACTTTTTCACTCTTTTGAGTTAGAAAATTTTGTTTATAACTAGTTGATTTGTTACAATATGTTGGAGAGTGTCTGCTGATACACTCAATTGTATTGCTACAAAATATTTCTGGTGAAGATTTTGTTCCTATTATTTATCAAGCAACAACCTAATGAATATTCTGTTTTAAGCCACCAATCTGATGTTTGACACTTTTATCGGAGCTGTTATGAAGGCTTACGGCACTCAAAATGTTGATTATGGCAGGACTTTTCTATTCACCCATTAATCGATAAATTAAGTGTTGTAGTTGGAAGTAAGAAAGGTCCAGAACTTAAGTCTAAAAAGAATGTTTTGATATGTAACATGATTTTTGCAGATACACCTATTTGGAGGGTTACCTGTCTGATAGTGTTTGGATCATGTGTGGCCAGTATCTTCAAAAAGAAAAAAAGAGTTAAACCTTGAGAAAAAAGACATATGCCTTGAGTGACGGAGGTAGAGTCATACAAGGAAGAGCCCCCCCCCCCCCCCGGGATTTTTTTTTGTGTCAAATGGAGCTCATTTGTCACCTTTTGGGGATTGCTTTGTGTACTGCGTTCTTGAAAAAAAATATGTGATACCCTCTGGATGTGTCCTTCTGATCTCAATATGCCAATAAGCCTCCTTGGGGAAAGTACATACAATAATGGTTATGTAAGGTTGATTTGATGTGTTTTGAATAACAATGTACTTTTAAGAACATTAGATGGTTTATTGCAGTGACAGGTTACATTTACAATTATTTCTTCTCCAACAGATATCATGAGTGTACTGGTGTCCAAGAGTAAACAAAGCTATTATACTTATTGATAAACCAGACAAATTTAACAATTTAATCACTATCAAATTGATGCATGGGATAAAAGGGGTTACATTACAGTGCAAGGGGTTTGTAAATATATTTATTCAAGTACAATGTATGACTTTGCAGTGCATTCTACATAGGAGAATATCATAGTTCTTTCCAAACCACCACAGTGGCATATACATCTTTATATTGGGAGACACTCTTTTGTCCTTCCATACTTCTTCTGGGGGACTCCTTCAAGTTGACCTTTGTTGAACTCCCCAAATCAAAACATCAACAAAAGAAAATGTCCGCCTTCAATCAGTGACACTCCACTTATAACATTTGGTCTCAATCTTTATTACTTTCATGAATTAGGAAAAGATTTCTTCGAGTATGTACTTCAATGTTTCTAGAATACAGCTGTTATTTTATTTTAAGGTTTTTTATTGGTAAAATTTTTGTTCTCTTACTTATGCCATAGCAGACTTTCAGGTGGTGCTATTTACACATGGCAGCAGTTCCATGGCGAATTTCAGTTTCCACATGTCCTGTTTCATTCCAAGCATTTTGGTATATAATTTATTGGGGTTATTCATTTTGAGCCTTTTTTAGACTTGAAAGAAAATTACATGAAATTTGACCAAAGTTAGGTTAAGGTTAAGGTTGTTGGTAAAGAAGTTTTCTTGAATGGCCCTTTGGTCAATTTAAATAAAAGATAAAGATGCAAGTTCCCCCACTTGAGTAAGGACTAGTATAATGTACTGAAAAGTGTTGAAAACGGATTGTTTATATTAAATATTATATCATATTTTCTTGTTCTTTAGTCGTTGGAAACCCCGCTCGGAATGAGAACTCACTTCTTAACCCCCTGTTTTCCCCAAACTGTGGACCTCTACGGGACCCTCTTGTTGTTTTGATCGGGAACGGTGCACGATATTTCGCTTTGGAGGTCTATAGGAGGCGCTGCCTTCGATTTGAACCACACCAGGCGCTAGTTTCGGTGTAAATTGAGAGGGGCGGGACTCAGGTTTGTTACATTATTCAACAAAATAGTGTATGTGTATGTGAGGGCGCAAACACTGGTGGCATGATCTGGATTACAACTGAACACTGTGAGCACATTCCACGGTATAATTGGTTACAAACGGACATGACAACCGTTACTTATTTCCACTTCCTTATTCGACATTCGTTATCAACCGTTCTCTGGTCCCTATGAACAGTATTAACATCGAAGCTCAACCCTTATTTAAATTATTTCTATCATAAGTTTTATTTTGCATATTACGAAAATTGTCAGTCATGGGTGCTGTTGCCTTGTGCATGGTATTATTCGCTAAAATGATTATGTTATCGCGAATTATACCCGTCTCTGGTTTCGGTGCATGTGAGAAAATAAATTATCAAACAAAATAGTGTATGTGTGTGAGAGAGCGCCTTGGTGTGCTCCCCATCTCCTGGATTCGCCCATATGGATGGAGCTTGCATTTCAGAAACACTGGTGGCATGAGCTAGATTACAATGGATCACTGTGAACACATTCCACGGTATAACTGGTTACAAACTGACATGGCAACCGTTACTTATTTACACTTCCTTATTCGCAATTGATTATCAACCGTTCTCTGGTCTCTAAGAGCAGTATTGGCATCGAAGTTCAACCCTAATTTAAATTACTTCCTTTATACTTTGTTTGCAAATTAGAAGGCCAACTCCTATCTCGGAGACTGGATTAATCTCTTAATCTCAGGGATGATGAGACTTTGCTTCTTTCGAAGTTGAAATCCCCAACTTTTTCACGCCGGGCAGGACAATGGTCAACCCGTATGGTCTTTCTCAGAACCCACAAGGATGGCCACACAACCGCCTGTATTGGGACATTTTGAAATTATAACTCCGAAAGTCCGGAAATTTTTTTTCGGACCAGTCCGACCTCGACGCGTTGCATAATATTATGTATAAAAATATCCCATCATCTGTTGCCATCGTTTTGACTGGGGGGTAACTATTTCTGATTTTCTCGGGAAGAATTTATAGAAATTGTTATCAACACGTTTTTATTTTTCTCAACCGGAAATACAACTATATACAGAAGTGAGGATATGGGTATGGACACGTCATAATTACAAAAATCGCAGATGTTGGGGCCAAGAAGTATAACTCCATGGTCACATAAGACCCAACACCCCCACTTGACCTGGAGTTCTCCTCAACACAGTTAAACAGTCTCATTAAGAGGTGACAAGAAACACCTGATCATTTCTGTCCCATGATTTCATATAGAAAATTGTCCATTTTACGTCTGGAAATAGCTTTAGTAAAAATGTCTGAAATGTTCTTTTCTGTTGGAATGTATTTTAGTTCAATATAACCATTCTCAATTTCTGCCCGAATGAAATGATACCGAATGTCTATGTGTTTGGACCGCTGGTGGTGAATTGGATTCTTTGATAAAGCTATCGCCCCCTGATTGTCATTATATAACACGACAAATGGATTGGATAAAGGGACATTCAAGTCTTTGCAAAGCTGGGTGAGAAATTTTGCCTCCTGTACCGCTGCTGATATAGACATGTATTCGGATTCGCATGTTGATAATGCAACTGTCTGTTGTTTCTTGCTTTTCCAAGACACTAATGAACCATTATCAGAGAGGCGAAATCCATATCCAGTAATACTGTGTCTATCATCTGATGAACCCCAATCTGCATCACAGAATCCCACCAGGTTCAAGTCAGACTCTGATTTTCTGAATGTTAATTTATAGTTCATAGTTCCTTTAAGATATCTTAAAACATGTTTTGCTGTCGAAAAATGAATGTCAGTAGGATTAGCTAATTTCTGAGAAAGCTTTGTCACGATGAAACTCAAATCTGGTCTAGTTGCTAACATTGCATATATCAGACTGCCAACAATTTCTCTATATAATTTATGATTATGAGCTTCAAGTTCATCACTAACTACGTTTGCTCAAATTATTCCAGGATCACATGGTGTGGATTTAATTTTACAATCTTCCATACCAAATCGTGAAAGAAGTTTTTGAATATAATATGACTGGTCAATTTCAATACAATTAGGTTGGCAATTGAACTGGATTCCAAGGAACCATGATAAGACACCCAAGTCTTTCATTCTAAATTTTTCACATAGAGAATTCTTGACATATTTCATCCCCATTTCACTACTTGCAGCTATCATTATATCGTCGACCCAAATTAATAACACGATTATAGAAGCATCTTTAAAGTTAGTATATACACATGGGTCAGCAGCTGATTGATGGAAATCGTTTTCAACTAAGAAGGAATGCAGCATGTTATTCCAATTTCTTCCACTCTGTTTGAGTCCATACAGTGATTTTTTTAATTTTAGAACTAGATTGTTGTCGTTCTCATCGGATTGAAAACCTTCAGGTTTCTTCACATAGATTGTACAGTCTATTGGTGCATTTAAATATGCTGTCTTCACGTCCATTTGGTGAATTAATAAGTCATGTTGTACAGCTAATGTCAAAATTATGCGAATTGAAGTCATCTGGGCTGTTGGAGCGAAAGTATCATAATAGTCAATGTTTTGGGTTTGTGAATATCCTTTTGCAACATATCTTGCTTTATATTTCTCTTCTTCATTTGGATTAAGTTTGATAGAATATACCCATTTTCCACCGACTGCAGATCTACCTTCCGGTAGTGCAACCAATTCAAAAGTATCATTTTCTTTTAGTGCGTCAATTTCTTCCTTCATGGCTTTCGTCCATTTTAATGAATCAGGCGAATTCATTGCTTCAGTGTAAGTTTTTGGTATGTTCTTGACGTAGTAACAATAATCAACTGAATAGTATATCTCTTCTTCCCCCACTGCATAGTCATCCAGGCGCTGAGGTAGCCTTCTGGTTCTCTCTGGATATCTACGTTCTGTTTCAGAATTCATCAATTCACGATCATCTTCATTCGTGGGTTGTTCTGCTTGATTGTCATCATTTTCAGAGTTATTTGGTTGATTTAGTTCTTCATGGTAAGCATTATCATCATAATCCCAAACTGGTTCATTTTTATTTGAGTTATTTTGTTGTTCCACAAAACTGTAAATTTTACACAACGAACGCGTTGAATTTTTCCAGTTTCTGGATAATATATTAGGTAAGCCGGGCTACCTCGGTCATACCCGACAAATATTCCCTTCATACTCCTGGCGTCAAGTTTCTTCTGTACTTGGATATAAGAATAGCAAATACTTCCAAACAAATGCATGTGACTAACATCTGGTTTTCGTCCCATAAAAGCTTCCATGGCTGTTTTTCTGTATCCTCGGAATGTAACATCTGTTCCTGATATATGATGCTGCCATAACTGCGTATGTCCATAGAAATTTTGGTACTTTAGAATCTAGAAGCATGCAACGTGCCATCTCAAATAAAGTCCGCCATGATCTTTCTGCTGTTCCGTTTTGATGGGGTGAGTTTGGAGCCGACATCTCATGTTTTATTTTATGTGAGATGAGGAGATTTTTGTATGCTTTTGAAGAAAATTCTCCACCCCCATCACTGCGTAAACATTTTACGTTACCATAAGGAGAACAGTCTGCGAGAAATTTCTCTGTTGCTTGCACAGTGTCACTTTTATTTTTCAGGAAGTAGACCATAATTAATCCAGAAAAATCATCAACAAAAACTATAGAGTATCTGAATCCTTCCTTAGCTATAGGATCTATTGGTCCAGCCAAATCATAATGAACAAGTTCTAGGATTGACTTTGCGCGTTGATCCACTTCTCTATTCCTATATTCAACCATTTTGGCTTGAATACAGGTTTCACAATTAAATTTGTCCTTATCTGTTATTCTCATTCCTTCAACAGCACCTTCCATGTTTTTGACGTCATTGATGTTGCAATGTCCCATAATTTTGTGCCACTCCTGTAATTTATGGGTTGAGTTTTTGTGCAATATGTTGTTATTAAGAAAATATAGACGCCCCTTCTTCTCTATGTTGAATTGCATTCCATTACAACCAATAAGTTGAGCAGAATTTGGACTAAACCGTACAGAAGCACCCTTTTCTGCTGCTGACTGAACAGAAAAAATGTCCTGTTTAAATGAAGGTATATACAAGGTGTCTTTAAGAGTAACTGTTCGGAGATCTCCATCAGCGTCAGTCAGACATATTTCAGCAACTGCAACATTATTCATCCTAGTTCCATCGGCAAACTCTATAAAATGTCTTACAGGATCAAATGTTGAATCGAATCGAACAAATTTTGATTTGTCGGTTATTATGTGCGTTGTTGCACCACAATCCACCAAAATAGAGTTTTTATTTGTCTGAGTGTCTTTGACATCAATACCAACATGAAAAATGAAAGAATGTTCATTGTTATCATCTTCATACACATTTTTCACTGCATCTTTGGATCTCTTTCGACACAATTTCAAGTCATGTGTTGTTGATTTACAAATAGGACACCATTTTGATTCATCTTCGATGTTTCTCCTTTTAGCTTTCGGACACCTTGGGTCAGACGATTTATGTCCAAATTCTCCGCAAGACCAGCATACGATTCCTTGTTTATCAGACCCAAAAGTTTTATTTGACCTCGAAACATTTCCTGTTTTGAACCCTCTTGAAAACATGACATTATTGTTTTCTTGACTATCACAACATTTCATAGTTTCTTCAAAACTTCTCAGTGATACTTTGAAATCACTAAATTTTATAAGTTTAGTCTTTTGAGTAATAACTGTTGTGAATGGTTTGAATTCTGGCGGTAGGCCTTTTAAGACCATTGCAACAAGCAAACTTTCGCCAATAACTTCGCCAGCAGTTTTCAAAGATGTTGCTGCTGTTTCTGCACGAATTATATAATCAGTAATACTTTCATTTGAAGACTTCCTTAGACTAGTCAATTCTGTGTACAGCGAAATTATTCGTGGTTTACTTGATGAAAGATAATGCTCTCTAAGAATTTTCAATGCTGATCTGCCATTGTTTTTGGCATCTCGGATAATTAGTGATAAACTTTTGTCATCTATACACTGGATGAGCTCAGCGAAGGCGTCTGCATTCTTTTCCGCATTCAAGTCATCATCGGCTATACCGGATTCTTCGGCTGGCGAAATTGTTGCATGCAGTTTTTGCAATCTCATGTAACCGAGAAATTTCACTTCCCATAATTCATATTTTGCTTCATCCCCATCGAAGAAAGACCTAGCGTTTCTGGGCCCATAACCTGTTGCCATCGTTTTGACTGGGGGTAACTATTTCTGATTTTCTCGGGAAGAATTTATAGAAATTGTTATCAACACGTTTTTATTTTTCTCAACCGGAAATACAATTATATACAGAAGTGAGGATATGGGTATGGACACGTCATAATTACAAAAATCGCAGATGTTGGGGCCAAGAAGTATAACTCCATGGTCACATAAGACCCAACATCATCGTCGTCGTCTTCAGTGAAATCTCAATGCCAAAAAAAAAAAAAAAAAACACCAAATGAAAACCACTTAAGATTTTGTTATTGTTTAGTTCCAATTTTGTTATTTCTTGTTATAAATATTGTTGAATTGTAGATAATGTTGTTGAAAATGTTGTTGATTTGTTGTTTATACCACTGATCAAACGATGAGATATAACGCACAATGTATTTTGAGGTGTTGTTTTTGCGTATTGTTTCTTGTACTCGAAAGAGGTCTTGCTAATAGGAATCGTATCTATAAAAATAAAAATAAACGTTAATTAATGCATGGGGTGGGTACACTTGAATGCATGACGGGTAATAATTTTGGCTTTCCGTTGAATTGGCGCAGTTCTCTAACGAGGAGGCCTACGTCAACTCCCCACTCTCCCTCCAAATCTCCAAACATTCAGTCAAAAATTGTTTCATAATCCCCCCCCCCCCCCACCCTGGCACTTCTTGATCTCCCCTAAATATAAAACTGACCCTTTCCTTCATGTCAGGCCTCGTCCACTTATGTTCTTGGAAAGGTGGGTATGGAAATGCTGTTCAGTTTATTACAAACTCTGGGATAAAAAATATTTTCTCTGTCGTTTTTCCTTACACGCCAAGAGATGTATTTAAATATAACGTGGATTTAAATGTCGATTTCAATAGACTTTTTCTTTATTTGGATATTGCGAATTATATATTTATAGGTGACACTGAAACACCTATTGCAAAAGTAATACCGTTTGAAACGGGAAAAGACTGTCAACACATTCACAAAGAATTTCATAGGGAGCATTACGAACCAATATCAAAATCTTACTTTGAACAGATTAGTATAAATATAACTGGAAACACTAGCAAACCTATTCAGTTTGTCAGTGGTAAGTCTGTGGTGAAGCTGCATTTTAGACATCGGAACAAACTGCACTTGTGAAACATGATGCCTGTGTGTACGGAGGTGTTCCAAGACAGTATGTTATGGCTTAGGTTCTATTTTTCGTACAGTATTAGGAACGGCCATACCATTAGTAAAACCCGTCATTTGCAAAGCATTCTAAACTTAAACACGCGAAGGATTGAAACAAGGAATAAAAATTGCTAATGTCATTTTACATAAACGTACAACACCTAAAGATGTAGTTGTGGCACATGGAAAACTTCTTTTGATTTTCATGGCAGATTCTGTGAGAAGTACAAAAGGTGGTAAGAAACCAAGACTGTCACAGTCTGTTTCTAGATCTCGAGTGAGAATGACGCCTCATAGAAGACCTCCTGCAAAACGACCGTCTAGAGCACTAAGTCTTGATATTTTTGATTAATCAAGATATTATACGGTTCGTGCGAACACTTTGTAACAGTTTTGATCCACATAATGTTACAACATCAATAAGTGACATGGAAAGTATAAGTAAAATTGAGCAATTTCCAATAGTATCTTTCAACAATGCTTCCTCTAGTTCCGAGACAAACCATAAAATGGTTGGATCCTGGAGCTTCGAGTTTAGATTTATAAATCAAAATTACTAAACAATATGAATGTGCTTTGGGACAAGATACACAAGTCACTTGCATTTTTTTTGCATAGTTTGTTCAGTAAGATTGAAGTCACTTTGAATGGAAATCTTATCCCCACGAAGGCAGGCAGGTGCCCATGCCATGCATATTTTGAAAACGTTTTGAGTTATTCTGATGAAGTGAGAAAATCACAATTGGCTGCAAGTGAAATGTCGTATTCAGACACTCCTAGAGCACGTTTGCTAGATCGGAAGTGAAAATGCAGGATCGAGATTCAAAGAACGGTATTCAAAATACCGACATTAGATTTGATACCTAAATTTGTCAATGAACTGAATGGTAAAATAAATCGTTCGAGTTACAAAATACCCACAAGGCGTACATAAATCAAAACATTTACAATTGGAAGCGGTCTTCGTTCAAAAATAGAAGACCATCTATTTCATAAATAGATACCGAAAAGAATTATTCTTGGCTTAGTGTCTAACAGAGATATCAATGGTGACATTGGCGTATCACCATTTCACTTCTAGCATTTCAATTTGAATAAATTGAAGTTTCATTAGATGGACATTCCATCCAATCACGTCCCTGTCAACCGAGTTTTGAAGGTGGACTTTATTTACTTATTTTACGAAGCTGTGGGCTTCTGTGGATAAAATCAAACCTTTGGTTTATCTTTGCAGGAATTTCCACGATGATATACACTCTGTGGCGTGGATTTGACACCTGACCAAACCAGTAATAGGCCTTTGGCTCATCCTATAAAATCAGGCAATCTTCGGATTGAACTTCAGTTTACTCGAGTCTCGGCGGAGTGATCAACGTTGTCGTCTATGCAGAATTCGATAGTGAGATAGAGATCAACAAATTCAGAGAAGTGATCTTTGACTACTAGCAAGATGAGTAACTTCTACAAGAAGATAAATAGAATGCTAGCGGCCCGCTGGCAGGATTTGTACAGAGGGGCAGGGAGTATTTGAGGTTTGCTTGACACCTGTTTTGACCAAGCTGTACTGTTAATTGGACCGGATATCCTTTTGTGTATACATACACAAAGCAGGTGTCATCGCGCATTGATACGTGATTAGCGCGTCCTAATTTCTCTCACTTCTTTGTCTTAATTTTTCTGGACATTCTATTAGTCATTGGTGTGGATGATTAATGAGTAATTAGTACATTGATAATACCGTCGCGCGTGTAGCTCAGCTTCTGAGGGTCGAAAGGGGCTTGTTCCCCATACCGTCCCTGCGCGCCTTCGGCGCGTTAAACCATTCCATTCAGGCGTCTTGTGTTTAACTCATTTTCGAGCAGGACAATACTGAAGTACTGAAACAGCTCAGCTTCATTCTTCGGAATACCTGCTATTTACGAGTTTCAGTTTCAAAATTCACGTTCATTTGTTTCACCGTTCGGATTCACTCATTATTTTCAGTAAGTTTACCTTTTATTTTTTCTTACGTTATATTCCTCGTGCCGTCTTCGTATTTTTCACGATGGTTCGTATTTTGCTTGTGTGTCATTCTTTTGTTTCCAGAGCTGGCGCTCATTTGTATGGAGGTCACGGAACCCGGCACTTTCCTCCCCATTTCAATTTTGCCAAGGCTCTCAATCTGGAATTTCATCATGGCCGTCCGGTTGATGTTCAGTTTTTTGGAGTGAGTGACGCGTCAATAGGTGATTTGTCCGCTCGCATTGGTCCCACACTGGAGTCGTTCCGTCCAGATCTCGTCCTTTTGCAAATTGGGGCAAATGACCTATGTTCGAGTCCTCCAGAAGTTGTTGCGGCTGCCATGGATTCTTTCGCTCTGCGTCTACGCCAGCGGTATGGAGTTCCACGGGTGTACATTAATCGCCTTTTCCACCGGACCCGTCTTTCGAGGAAATATGTCAAGTTGCCCGGTTTAACTGTTGCCTCATTTAATACGGCCGTTGATTTGGTAAACACAATGCTCACACACTTCATTGCAGTGAATCCTGGTTGTTTTCTTTATGGCCAGATACGACTAGAGAGGGCTGTGCAACATTTCTTGTGTGACGGTGTGCATTTCGACGCAGTCGGCACACGCAAGTATCTGGGATTCGTGGGGCCATAATGCATTACCTGAATCGTTTCCACTAAACGTTTGCGGTTCTGGACATGCTGCTGATTTTTAGTTGTTGGTTCCTGTGTTGTTGTGCCCTGTCTCAGTACCGTCCATTGTTTGGGATCGTTATTCATCTCTTTTCGTACATGTATGGCTCAATTCCATTAAAAATAATAATAAAAAAACAAAACAAAAAAAACCCCCCAAAAACACACAAAAAAGAAAAATATTAAAAAAAATATTAAAACAAACATCCCTCTGCTTCTTTGTTTGTCCTTCTAGTGCCATGGTGACTTGTGACCCATGGATCACCCCCCCCCCCCCCCACCTCTGTTTTATTAGTTGGTCGTCCTTTTCGTGGTTTTCTAGAGTCTGTGCTGCTTCGCCTGTGCAACGATTAATTTTTGGTCCCTTTGCTCGGTTCTCTTTAGTGGCGCCTCGTCGGCGGGCTGGGCATTCTCATCGTGGTATTTCTGGCTGTGGAATGTGGTTCCTTGGTTCTCCCGGTTACGCTGACCTCGTGTTCCTTTTTGTACATTCCTTTTCCTATCACGGTTTGTATCATATTATGTATATTCTGCCTACTTTTGCATTGCTCCTCTCTGAGAGCTTTTCGATGTCATATTATTCACGTTGTAGAAATTTTCATTATCTCGCCGCAGCCATTCTTGTGGTGCAGGGTGCGGTGCTCTGTGTGAGTCTTTGCCACTGGTATTAGTGGCGCAGCTTTGTGTTTTCATTTTTGGTTCTGGAACTCACCGTAACCAACTGTGGTGCAGAGTATTGTACTCTGGGTGAGGCTTTACTGTTCAGTCGACAGTGCAGCACAAGTTATTAATCGTGTTTGTTGCTCACCGCCACCGGGATAGGTGCAGAGTGCCTTAGTGCTCTGTGTGAGTTTCCAGTACGTGGAGAGTGGATTGTGGCGGGGTCGCTGGGGAGTGGAGTTATCACCCAGAGTATCGCTGTAGAGTTATCTCCAGAGTATAGCTTTCATTTCTGTACATGTGGACCCGAACACAAACCATGTTTGGCTCTTTGCTTGTGTTTGTTATGCTTGCAACAATTTGCAATTATTGATTGGGTCGAATCTCCGCTCTTCGGGTGATTTAGTGATGGTACATTCTCCACGTACTGTGTTTATTCTGAATTTGAGATTTTATTTTAAATGCTGGAACTCACCGTAGCCACCTGTGGTGCAGAGTATTCTTACTCCGAGTGAGACTTTTACTGTTCCTACGACAGTGCAGCATATGTTATTAGTATTGTTTGTTGTTCACCGTCACCGACATGCTTCGGTGCAGAGTGCCTTCGTGCTCTGTGTGAGTTTAGTTTCATCTTTTAATTGCAACTTTTTTTTTTCGCGGTACATTTAGCGATGAGATTCACTCACAATTGTACTTTTTGTTTCGGTTCAGTTGCTTCGCTTGCTTCCCGGTAGCAAGTTATCCATTTGCGCCTGACATTCAGTTTCATACACTTGTTCATCACATATTGCGACTCGGCAAAACACCGAGCGAGGACTGTCCTCCTGTTGTGCCGCTATCAGTACTTCATGTCACTAATTTTACACCATTACTCGGCTTGTTTCTTCTTTTTCAAACATGTCACGTGGGAAGAGAAGTATTTTACTAGATCAGCTGTCGTCAGTGTTCACACCTACTAGGAAGAAGAGGTCTTCGTCGAGAAACCCTGTCTCTACTGCTGCATCTGTCATTCCACCACCTGTGCAGCCAACTTTGGCATCGGTTGCGGAACAGCCACATAGTGATCATGATCATGCACTTTCGTCCACAGTACCAGCGGCTGGTTCTTCATCGGTGGTACCACCACCTGCTGCAGTTTCCAGGACTAACTCTGCTCCTGCACGTCGGCGCAGGGTGTTACGGGCTACACATAGCACTCCCACGCAGGAAACCATGGTGACTATGTCGCTGCCAACGGACACGTCCAATATGCCAGTTGATTTGACATTACCTACTACATCAAGACCACTGGCCACTTCACACCCTGTGCTCGTTTCATCCAGGCCAACGCCTGCTGTGACTTTTTCTGTGCCATCAACAACAATGATTACTGCATCTGCTGATCCACAAACTGTGCCTCTTTCTGCTAGATCAGCTACCATAAACTCTTCAGTGCATTGCATGCCTATATACCAGCAGAATGGGTCCGCCCCCTTACCACAGACTGTGCCTATTTATTCTAGACCACCATCAACCATGAGCTATTCGGTGCCGCCGGCACCTGCAGTGTCTATGTACCATCAGACTGTTTCTCCCAATGTTCCGTTCCCGGAGGTGCCGGTACTTTCCATAGACGAGAATTTACATCACGCAGATTCCACGCCAGCTACGTCAGCAGGGCGCACGGTGCCCATAACTATAAACATTCCGTCTGAGGTTCTACATCAGGGGGTCATCACCAGTTGTGTTTCTCCTGCTGTTGATGAGGCAATCCAACAGCATAACTTAGGTAATCATTTGATAACTTCCCCTCCTCGTCTCCAGCCTCCCCTGCAAACTGAATTCGACCCAGAGTTGGTTATAGGTAACAGTCTCTCCCTCAGCACCTCCTGCATTCATGTCAGTGTCGACCCCCTTAAGTGCCACGGTGCCTCAGAAAATTAAAGCCCAGATTTGGGCAGAGGAATATATCAATTTGTCTTCCCTCAGCCCCCAACAACCACAAACCGCGTCATATACGATGACTGTTTGTGAGACAGAAGGTACCCCCACGGTTCTTTGGGTACCTAAAACCCCCAATGCATTGACATCCATTCATCAATGGCTCAGTGCTTTTGAGGTTTTCATGGCCACTTACCTCGAACGTTACCCCCAACAGGCAGGCCGGATCATAAAATACCAGTCGAACATCCGACACTTGTCGGCCATTGGCTTTGATTGGCATTTTTATGACCAGCAGTTCAGAACCCTGCGCCAGCGCGATCCACAACTCTCGTGGGATGCGTGGCATTGGGAACTTTACATGCAAACCATGTCTGGGGGCAGGTTAGGAACTAATGCCCGCGTTAATCAAAACTCGAGCAGAGGAACGTCTACCCAGTCATGGAGGGGCAAACGCCAATATCCTTTGGGCTTTTGTCATAAATTTCATGCTGGTGGGAAGTGCCTCTCAACGCCGTGCACCTTTTCACATAGCTGTTTTCGCTGCCACCAGCAACACAGCTTTCAGCAATGGCCACAACGCTACCGGAATTTCCGGCAGCAGCCCTTTCGTGGTGCAGGGGGCCGCGGAGCCCCTCCTCGGTCAGGAACAATCAACACACTCGGCCTTCCAACCCCAATCAAAGTGGAAAAATTTAAAGAAATGTTGCAAGGGTACGATCTCACAACATTTACTTTTCTTATTGACGGATTTACCAAGGGTTTCCGCATATGCTCTACCGGGGCACCCCCTCATTCATCCCCAACCTGCAGTCAGCCGCTGACAATCACACTCTGACATCCGCTAAATTGGCAAAGGAAGTATTGGCGGGTCGGATAGCCGGCCCATTCGATTCTCCACCTTTCGATAATTTTGTTGAGTCTCCTATCGGGCTTGTGCCGAAGAAAGCCCCTAATGAATTTCGCCTGATTCGCCACCTTTCGTATCCCTCTGGTGACTCAGTTAACGATTCTATTTCAACCGCACAGTCTGCAATCAGTTACCAAACCGTCCAAGATGCCATAGCTCGCATTTGTGCCACAGGCCGTGGCTGTTTTCTGGCGAAAACAGATATCAAATCAGCTTTCCGTTTGATACCTGTTCATCCGGAGGATTATCCCCTGCTTGGTTTCAAATGGGAGGGTCATTATTATTTTGATAAATGCCTACCGATGGATTGCCGCTCGTCACGTAAAATGTTTGAATGCTTCAGCACCTCCCTCCAATGGATATCGCAGTATAAGTGTAATATTAGTCAGGTGCTCCATGTTTTAGATGATTTTTTGTTCATTGCTCCCTCTCATGGGGAATGCCAAAAGGCTTTAACCAAATTTATGGCTCTTTGCTCTCAATTGGGCGTGCCCATTGCAGACGACAAGACTCATGAGGCCACCACTTGCATTGAGTTTTTGGGGATTGAATTGGACTCCGTGGACATGTCGGCACGTCTGCCACAAGACAAGCTCGATAAGTGCAGGGAAACAATTTGTTCCTTTTTATCTCGGGCAAAAGTTACATTACGTGAACTACAGTCCCTTATTGGTTTGCTCAATTTTGCCTGCACAGTTGTTGTCCCGGGGCGAGTATTCCTGCGTCGTTTAATTAACCTTACTCTTGGTGTAACCAAGCCACATCATCACATTCGTTTGTCACAGTCAGCGAAGTCTGACCTACGGATATGGCTTGACTTTTTAGCTAATTTCAATGGGAAATCTTTCTTTTTGACTCGACCCTGGATCAACAATGCTACGCTCAACTTGTATACAGATGCAGCCACCACCCTAGGGTGTGGAGGGTTCTTCAATCAGGAATGGTTTTCCCTCCCATGGGACGCGGACATGCCAAATCATAACATAGCTGTTTTAGAGCTATATCCCATTGTTTTAGCCATGCTTCTCTGGGGATCATGGCTGCAAAACCGGCAGATCATTTTTCATTCAGATAATCAGGCCGTAGTTTGCGTCATTAATGCCCAAACCTCACGGGATAAATCGTTACTTCAACTGCTTCGCCGTCTCGTACTGGTTTGTTTGCATTTTAACATCCACTTCAAAGCCCAGTATATACCAGGGAAAGTAAATACTTTAGCTGATTGTCTATCCCGATTGCAGGTTCAAGACTTCAAGAGGCTTGCTCCACACAGCCGTGCAGATCCAACCCCGGTGCCATCAGAATGGAAGATAGAAAGCTTGCTAGCACAGTAACGCATTTATTGGATAATGCGACATCTCCTTCGACTCAGCGTTCTTATGCATCCACTGTCGAGAAGTACAAACAGTTTTACCAAACACAGGGTTACCCTGTAACCTGGCCTATACCGGTTTCGCAATTGTGCCTTTTTCTTGCGCATGTATTCAACGACCAGTTTGCATATAAGACAATCCGTTCGATATTGTCTGGTTTAGCATACATGCACAAGATAAACAACTTGCCCGACCCCACTCAGTCTTTCTTGGTGCAAAAAATTATGTCAGGCATACAGCGTCTTCGCCCGTCGATAGATGTTCGACTACCTATTACTAAATCTATTTTGACCCGGTTATTACGGGCCTTACCCTTTTGTACATCCAGTAATTACAATTATGTTTTATATCAAGCGCTTTTCGTAGTCGCATTCTATGGCTTTGCCAGGATAGGGGAGCTTTGCCCGGCACATATGGGTGAAGCAGCAAAGGTTCTCCAACTGGCTGATGCGCAATATCATTTTAGTAAAGTGGGAGGGGTGTTCATACTTTCCTTTCGCAACTTCAAACACAATGTTGGTGGAAAGCTGCATCTTATCCCGTTACAGGCCATCACGGGGACAACCTTTTGTCCGGTACATCTGCTTTCAAGCTTCTTACAACGCCGGGGGGGGGGGGGGGGGGGGGTACCTGGGCCCTTGTTTGCCTACCCCAGTGGCTCTCCTATCCGAAGACATCAGTTTACACATATCCTTAACTTGTGTCTCATTTTTTGTGGTTTGGACTCTGCCGTTTTTAAAGGACATAGTTTTCGAATTGGAGCAGCCACCTGGGCGGCGGCCAAGGGCTACTCAGATGCCCAAATTAGAGCCATGGGCAGATGGAAATCAGATGCTTTTCGACAATACATTCGCAATCCGGCCCTAGTATAACCATATCACATTTATTGCCTAATTTATCCTTGGGGGAGGGGCATTGTTTGTGTGTGCTCCACAATTTCAATGCATCGCCTGTGCGTGCCCTGTCAGCTTCTTCCCTTTTATTTCTTTACTTGCCTCACAAATGGTCAGCCGGCGCTTGTCCGCGGCTAATAATTAGGTTTCAGACAACTGGTGTGTTCCTCGGAAATGTGAAGGGTCGCTTGTTCACTCTCCAGGTGGACGTGGTGACATTAGCGTATTTTGAGTGTTTGATCCCAGCGAGAGATGTTTGTCCCCTCTTGCTTTCTTTCCTGTCATTTTCGATGTGTCGTTTTTATCTTTTGTTCAGCACAAGTATCATAGTCAACCGGCGGCTGTTCACGGTTATTCGTGAGGTATCGGGCACGGTTATTTCCCCATGTGGGAACAATATAATGTGACATTAGCTTATTATGGGTGTTTTGATCTTGGCAAGGGATGCTTGTCCACTCTTGCTTTCTTTTCCCTCAGTTTCGGAATGGCTATCATCTGTTGCTCCCTCGGTGGATTCATGTTGCGTCTCAGGTTCATGGGATTACCTCACCGTCAGCCCACTGGTTAGCTCCATCTGCGGGACGGGCAACCTCCTTCTACATTCTTTCCTTGTGGCGGGATGATTCCCTCCTCGGACTCATCTGTGGCGTTTTTTTTATCCGCACCTGGATATCATGTTGAAGGAGGCTGCTTTGCAGCTTTTATTGTTCTTGGAACGTTTTATATGTTAAAGGGTTTAATAATTTTATTCCATATGAACCTTTTATATGTTAAATGGTTTAATAACTTGATTCATATTCTTGGCTACTCCGCATTAATTACTTGTTGTCAATAAAATGGGCGGGTAGCCCTACTCAAACAAATTTATTCTTTAGTTTAATGAGTTCCCCTGTTCCTATCTGTACAAATAGAATGCTAGCGGTCCGCTGGCAGGATTTGTACAGAGGGGCAGAGAGTATTTGAGGTTTGCTTGACACCTGTTTTGACCAAGCTGTACTGTTAATTGGACCGGATATTCTTTTGTGTATACATACACAAAGCAGGTGTCATCGCGCATTGATACGTGATTAGCGCGTCCTAATTTCTCTCACTTCTTTGTCTTAATTTTTCTGGACATTCTATTAGTCATTGGTGCGGATGATTAATGGGTAATTAGTACATTGATAATACCGTCGCACGTACGAGCCGGCTTTACCGGTGAGTTGTGATCCCATTCTGGACACCACCGGGAATCTCATGCAAATCACAGGACATGCACATTATCATGATAATTCATTTATCTAACTAACAATTCTGTCATATGAACAGATTAAATCTTAAATTATTAATGCAGCTTTGGGACATAAAGTTGGGCGAAAAAAAGTTTAAAAACCCATATTTTATGGAACAATATTGTTGTGCATTTTAACAAACAATGAGTAACGCTGTCACCACAAATTTTCAAACCACACCCCTGCCTAATTTCCATGCATTCAGTCAAAAACTGTTTCATAAAACCCAACTTAGCATTTTTCTGATCTCCCAATTGCAAAATTGACCCGTTCCCTTATGTCATGCCTCATCCACTTATGTTCCATTGGTTTCCCAAAAGTCATGTTCTACCAGATACATATTTGGGCATCCTAAAATGAAATATTCCAGGGTCTCCATTACTCTTAAGTTACACACTTGGCAAGCTCTTTCCTTGCCTTTCCCGGTCATCTCACCTCAGCTCCAGTGACTTGGACCTGACTTTGAACAACAATCCGCCCCAACGATCAATTTTTCTTTTATAATCAGTCTAAAGAGGTCTTGGTCCTAGTTCCAGCTCGCCAGATTCTATACCCTCCCCTCCCCCATAAAGCTACTCCCTGCTCCAGCCCTCCTTCTAGATCTTCAGTTTCAAATGAGTAATTCTCCATTAGCTCATTCACCCGCCTTATCCATTCTGCCTGAATGTTAGAGTTTATTACATGCTTGAACGTCATTTACATCATCTGCTGTTTGGAAGGTTTACCAGGTAATTCAGGTAGCGTACCTTTCCCGCATCTATTTCACCTTTACCCGGCATCTATTCGAGTTCCCATCTGACTCTTTCCAGTGCGGTTGCGATACTTGACACCGTTATCCGCCGACCCGCATCATTTTGTGGAATCTCCAAGTTCCTCACTACCTCTTGGTTTAGAAGAATTACATCCGTTCCATAAATTATATTTGGTAATCAATCCTTGTCCCAAATAGTTTTTTCAACGAAAACTTTGTTTAAAGCTATTTCGCCCAAGCAGTTTTATTTAACTGATTGAAGAATCTTTTTTCCCTTTTGTATTGTTTATTTGTGTGGTTTTGTACGTGGCGCCTATAATACATAAATTCACTCTCAGGTATTCATATCCTCCCGTTCCCTCACTGTTATATCCTTGTTTTTCTCTTCACCAATAAAGAATCTACCACCCCCTCCACCTTTGCAACTCGTCTCCCATACGGCTCACCGGTATTACCTTGCTTTTGTTTTTGTTCATTTAGAGTCGCCATTTATCCCCGTACTTTCCTATCATGATTAGCAGTTTTTGAAGTGCTTGCAGTCAACTCTTCTCCTAAATTTTTTCTGTACAATGCAAACAGAATCGATGACAGGATGCAATCCTGCTTAAGGCTTATCTCCACTGGAACCCTTTTTCTTGTGATTTTTTCCCAGGTTGGGTACACTCTGCACATCTTTGCGCAGTTCGCTCATGATTTCGACAAAATTTTCCCCGAATCCAAGGCTCTCAAGTCTCTGTCACATTCCCTCCCTCCATACTCTGTCGTATGCTTTTTCACATTGAAGAAGATCATAAACATGTTTTTCTTATTGACCTTTGTTGATTCTATCAGTCCCTCAAGAATCGTATTTCTTCTGCAATTTTCTCAAGCCTTCCATTGAGAACCTTACAGAATACCTTCCCAACGTTGCTGATAACAGATATCCCTCTGTGGGTATCTAAAACTTCCCGAGCTCCTTTTTTGTATGAATGTTACCCTGCTCTCCTTCCATTCTGTCAGGACCTCTTGCTTTGCAATTTCCATGTTAAATAGTGTTGTAGTATGCCCATATAATGGATACTCCCAGCTTTTTTAAAAATTCATTGGGAATTTCTTCAGTACCTGCTGCTTTGCTATTCTTCAACTTGGCTGTCTTCTTTTTTCGTGACACGTCTGTAGGGATAATATGAGAGTTTGGGGCCAATGAATACGGTCGCGCCGAAATATACAGAGTTGAATGGAAAAAAGGTGCCCATAAATTACGCAACCACAGAGCTAATAACGTTACGCGATTTTTATTACACTATCGAAGTGTTGCGCACTCGTCGTGTGCACAAGTGTCAGCCAATTTCGCTCTTACAGTTATCCTACTACCGTCACAGGGAAAACGCACGTCCATTTTTATCGGTTTTCGTACTTTGTCAAAAGTGGACAAAAACCTTCAAATCTTCCATTCGATTTGTAATGGAAAATGGGACCACTCGCATTTCGTTGCACACATTGTTGCATTTCGTTACAAGTTTTTCGACGAGGGAGATATATTTCCCGTGTAAACCTTATGGAGATACTATGAAAACAATCGGACGTAGAGTACCAAATAAAGAATTAAACTAAAAAACAAATGTCTAGTGGAGTTAGGTTATTCTTTCCAAATGAATTCATTCAGGAGAGATGAATATCACATAGCCATTCCCGGGCAAAGAGTGAAACATTAGAGCAATGAGGCTGTCTCACAGGAGGCTCTTCCAGATAACTGACAATTCAAAAACTTAACCGAAAGTAGTATTGACACTAAACGTGGTTATTCTTTACCCCGTATTTCAAACTCCGAATTTAAACACAAACAGCAAATGATATTTTGTAAAAGAATTTCTTGAATAACTTAAAATATTCATTGTTAGCCAAAAACATAGCTCCTTTCATTGAATGGTCATAGCTTATGTCTTGGGGGCAGAACTTGAAAAAGGAAGCTTTGAATGACGATTTGTGTGAATATAACACTGACATATGGTCGTTACATCAACTAAGGTAAAAATCATGGGGTTATAGAAATTGAAATAATGTCATTTATCCACCATGTAACGAAAAACGCCATCGCAAATAGCAATATCAGTTGTGGTAAAACTACGGCGATAAAAGATCTTGTGTCGTTATTGCAGTAACAAAAAGTCGCATGATGTTATGAGAAACGAACGCTGGTGCGCTTTACGGTCTATGTCTGTCGTACTGATTCACAAGTTATTTCATTCAAAAATTGCTGGTGTTGCAACGAATGTTGAGACTAGTTGCTTTCAATATACATTTTATGTTGCAGTGAACTGCACGATCCAGTGCATAAACAACCCATCGTGCACATCTGAGGAAGAAACAAAATGACGAATCTCAATAAAAGAAAGTTACAGGGCAAAATTTTGAAATGTAACTTTAGTCTCATTGTGGTTTGCACGCTTCTCAAAATTATGAATGCAGTGACGCCGTGTATTTTAAGAGATTGTTCCGCTCTACAAAAATACAATTCCTAATTTTCTTCTCCACAAAACACCCACCTATCCCTTTGGTAGCTTTAGGAACTGAATTAAATTTATCATTTTTTTACAGGCCTATTCTGTGAAATCCCCATCTATAGCAACACTAAACCATGCGGGAAATTAAAATCCGTTCCGCACACATGTGCGGAACAGAATTCGCAGACAGACTATTTTTACAAAGGAGTGAAATTTCACTGGAATATTCAGGGGGGGGGGGGGGGGTCGGGAAAAAATTTGCAGACACTAGGCCCGAAAAAAATTTTTCCACCCCTAAGGGACCCACCCCCCCCCCCCCCCCCCTCTGCATATTTTTTCCACCGACAGTTCAGGGACCCACCCCCAATTCCACAAAAACTGTTATGGATAGTCAGGATTTCAGTCATATTTGTTCCATTTCATACTTTCAACTTGCTTCCACATTTTTTAACAGTCTTATTCAAGGGAATTAACTCCATCAGAACAAAATTGGAAGTTTCAGAGTTATGTTTAGAGTCACAATTTTGTCTCCAGTGATGAGAAAACAACAAACACATTATATGTAACTTGTCCTCAGAAAAAGGTATCAAAATAGTGTTCCACATTAAGAACAGATGTCTTTTAATGAAAAGTTTGTTATGTTTTTTTTTTGGTAGGAAGTGGGCATCCCTAAATTCGTGCTACTGCTAGGCCCCCATGATGATGCTCCTCAGCTTTATGAGAACATACAAGTGAGTGAAGTGACATGCACTCATGTTGAAATGAACCAAGTTGAATCAACCAAGTTGAATGATCAAACCACAGTATGAACACTGGTACTAATATGAACTGAACAGGGGTGGATCCAGGATTTTGAAATAGAGGGGGCGCCATCCAATGACAGTTTGACACTCAGTTGCAAGTTCTGGGGGGGGGGGGGGGGGCACTAACTCATCTGCGAAACGGAGGGAGAAAAAATTGGAAAATGATAAATCAACTTCACACTTTCCGTGGCTATTCGACGGTACATGGCGATCATTCGAATTGCGAGGGGTTGGGTTGTGTGGGGTATTTATATATTCACTTCAGCACTTCTGGAGACTGTGACATCAACTACCAATGGTGGACTCAGAATTTAGCTAAGAAGGGGCACCGCTTGTTTGCCTAGTATAAATTTCAAAAAGATTGAAACTGGTATTTCACATATCAATGATCTTCGTTTGAACGGATTTTGGTTTGGGCAATAGAGGGGGTGCGCGCCGGGTGCGCCCCCATCTAAATCCACCCATGGTGAAGTACCGGTTTTCAAATCCCATGCCTACGACCCTCACTCAGTCACGCAGTGTCAGAGTCTGAGGAGAAAACCAAACATGATTTGAGTGGCAAAACACAACTCAAAAATGCTAGATGCAAACATTTAGCTAGTAATAGTATCACCATCGGAGGTTGTTAGACCAAATTTGATGCAGGCTGCAGGGGTTGATAAAATTAAAATAATAATAAGTAATATTGACACAAGTTCATACTTGATATTGAACTGTTATGACTGAATTTCTGTCTCATTTTAATTATTCATAACGGATTGCATATGAGTAGCTATGGAGAATCACCACATTCCTGTATTCGGACTTCAAGAAAGACTTTCATTTCATTTTTTCATGAGGTTGGCATACTCTAGTTATACTGCCTTGAGTTTTTATTTTTATCATTTTCTAATATTTTGTAATTTTTCTCAATCATTTCATTACATATTTTTGTTTGTTGATTCAGTCCAAGAAGACTTTGTTTGATTCATGAAGCTTATTTGTGCCTTGATTGACCTAATATTGGGTTTATTGGTTGCCTTAGGTTACCAGACAGGCAAACATTGATTTTGAGCTTTGTGGGCCATACATCCTGTAAAGCATGTGCAGTCAGTACATATCAACTGACCCAAATGGAATGATCATTCATAAACAAAGAGAGGGACCCGCAGCAAAATTGGTAATTAATCATTATCCGCAAGATGCCGGTCAGGTTGTATCCAAGATAAATTTTGATTATTCAAGATCTCAACCCCCCCAAAACCAAATTTATCATTCTAAATGGGCTAGAATGCATCCAGATACATGCTAAAATGGTTTTGTAAGCTCAATCTATTGCAAAAATGTGTTTTTTTGGCTGGAGGAAAAAATTTGCAAATTGTCTACTTTACGTGTTTTTTCCAGCCTCGGGGTACCCACCCACCCCGGCCTAGTGTTTGGAATTTTTCTGCAGACCCCCCCCCCCCCCCCCCCCTGGAATATTCTACAAATTGTGTACCGCAATTACAATTTGAATGGCTAGCGATATCTAAAAATCCTACCCTGAGTTCCAATGTGTTGTATGTGCCAGTAAGCGCATAGAACGCATTGGAACTCCGGCGACGAAATGGTAACCCGGCTTCCACTCACAAATGTGGTTTGCGATAAAATATGTTCCTTTTGTTTATAGTTGTCAAAAGAATTGTAATTGTCCTTCTAATAACTGTTTTTATAGACGCTGAAGGCGTGTCCTGAACACAGAACGACTCACAAGTGTGAATGGGTTCGTCGATATGGCACTAATATCGATATAACCAATTCCCACGAGCGTGTCGTTCTCTGTATGTCCGTCGAGATAAGCACACATCGCCTAAGTTTAATTATTTCCTATCACCGCGCACGTGAAATTTCATTCATGTTAAAGGAATTTCCCCACGTTCCGCAAGATTATAGAAATTGAAAACGGAGTTACATTGTTTTGAACAGTGTAGCTTGGCTTAAAAGTCTCTTACAACCGGTCGTGCGTGCTTCTACGAGCGGTTTGCGTGCAAAAAATTGGCCAAGTAGTAAGATACACGCACGTGGAACGTACTTTTTTTGGTGGACGCAAACACGACGCAAAGCAAGCACCCCGAAAACTGGCCGGCCAGTTTTTCACTACGACCTGTCTGCGACAATTAGAACGCCTGGAGCACGCTCGTAGCACGCAGGACAAAAGTACTGAGTAAGTGCGCTAGGCGTGCGTGTAACGCAGGAAAAGCATGCAGAAATTCCGGGGTATTTTACCACGAAGACGTACTTACCACGCAAGAGACTCGAACGTTCAAATTGCTTTCAATGTACGTGTTAACAAAAAGGGGGGTGAGCGCACTTCCTCCGTACGTTTATCTTACTTTCAAAGTGCGTGGCGAGTACTACTACCGTACTTGTGAAGTGCGTCACACGAAGACGACGCACGTGACCAGCACGATAAAAGTGCGTCACGAGTACTTGCTTAGGTGCATCGTGCACCTATATCAAAGCTGATACGAACAGTCTGCTCTCAGTTCAAAGTCGACGTCGGCAGTGTGCACAATGGCTCCAAAGACAAAAGTAGCTAGCAGAAAAAGGAAGAAGAACAAGGATGATGAAACAGAAGAAAGAAGGAGAAGTGAAGAGAGGGAAAGACAAGCAGCTGAAGAGGGGAGAGAAGGAGAAAGGGCTGAAGGAGGAGAAGAAGAAGGTTCAGGTGTGGAGTCAGATGCGGAAAGCACCACAAGTGCCACAGGGAAGCAGAACCCGTCACGATACGATTTCAAAGCTGAGGAGGAGGCTACACTCGTTGAGTTTTTTGAACAACACGAAGAGTTCTACAACAAGGGAAACCCAAAGTACAGCAACACCCAGTACAAGAGGAAGGTTCTGGACCAAATGGCTGCTCAACTGAACAGTAATGGTGAGTGACATTTTTGGCTATTAAATGTGTACATATTCCACAACTTTTATGTATTTGGAGAAGGAGTAAGTATAAGAAATAGTTTCAGCCATGTTATTACAGTAGTAATATCATTATACTTTGTAATTCAAAGACCTTTATTTAGTGGTGTTTTCTTGTTATGTTTCAGCATCCAAGATTCAAGGTTGGTTCAAGAATCAGCGCACCCAAGTTGGCAAGATGATGAACCCCCACAAGAAGAAGTCTGGCTCAGGGCAAGAGGTTCTGACCACCCGGAAGAAGTGGCAGCTGAGCAGTTTCAAGTTCCTCCGCGCATACATCGTTCCAAGGTCCTACACTCATGACACAGAGGTAAATGGTCAATTATAGCCTTTATTGATCTGCGGACTTGAATACTAAAAGTTTGGAGTACCACAATGTGTATTAAATGATAACATCAGTATAAAACATCAGTATATAAAACCATATGTGATACAACTGCAGAATGAAAATTGACCGTTATTTGTGGATTTTGTATTTCTGACTTTATTGTGCAATGTCATTTTCTGTGTCTTTTTTCAGCAATCAGAGGTACCGGAAACTTCTGCAGAGCCAGAGACTGGAGATGGGGCGGACGATGGCGACAATGAGCCTTCAGCCAGTAGCAGCGTGTCTGGTGTGTCAGAAGGGAATAAGCGTAAGCGGCAGAGGACGCAGGAGCGGATGGACGAGGCGCTACTGAAGTTTTTGGAGAGGCCAAGGGAATCAGAAATCGTGACACAAAAGGTATTCTTTTAAAAACTTAGTTTGTTTTCTCTTTGCAAGTTCCGCGGGGGATCGAACCAGTGACCCCTGGATTAAGAGCCTAACGCGTTACCGCTACATTACATCCGCAGAATCAATTTATTTCAATGATATTTAATGGATATTGTCAGGGGAATATAATAACAATAATAACGAATATAAAAAAAATAAGAATTATTATCATTAAGTATTCCCCATAACATGAATCATGTACATTGTGTGTTTGCAGATGCAAGAGCGAGATCTAGGACTCTCGGCTGAGAGGGAGGCATTTCTGTAGTGGTTTGGGTCCAGACTACATCGCGTATCCGAGGAGAAATGGGACAGTTTCTCAGAGGAGGCCCACCAGATGCTCCGAAAATACACCACCACCATGCCCGCCTCCACCATCACCGCCCCCTCTGCTGCGCTTAGTGCCCCTCCCCAACTGGCCGCCGGACCCCAGCAGATCACCAGCTACAGGCCTGGCAGTGGCCACAGCCCCAACAGCAGCCAGCCATGCCCACGCCGCAGTGGCAGCAGTGGCAACAACAGCAACAGCCACAATGGCCTCAAGCACAATGGCAGCCCACACAGCAGCAGTCCGCACATCAGCAGCCGACACTGCAGCAGTCAACACAGCAGCAGTCAACAGGCCAGCAAACCCAGCAGCCAGACATCCAGAGGTCTGCAAGATGCAACAGCACACCCGTCGTAAGTTACACCCGAAATTTATAGTAGTACGACAAATCGTAGCTAAGAGAGTTTTTTCAACAGTGCAATAATTGCGTAACAAAGGTTTTGTTTTCATGAATGCTACATTTGACAATTGCAGCAGTATTGCAATCGTCAAATATAGCATTTTTTTTATCAATTTCTTCATTTACTGTTCAAAAGATTTCAGGGTAAAACATGCACATAGCTACGATATGCCGTACGATCTTTGATAGGACGGGCCCTGCAGTATCAGTAGGGTTTGTAGTGCAAGTTATGACGTGTTTTTACATACAGCAAAATGCCGTTTCACTGTCAAAATAAACATTTCAATACCCATATGAACAAGAATATGTTCATTTCACAATAAAGATTTAATTTATGAATATTAACTCTCATTGTAATATCTATGCTTATTCATAACCGTTTCATTTGTTTATTTTCTCAGGATGACTCTCTGTTTGACCTCAGTTTCCCATCCACGCTGTCAGGAAGCTTTACACGTATGTTGAAGGGATCACCGTCACAGTCACAGCCAGAACCGCTCATCATTCCGGAACGTCCCATGGCAACCTCAAGGAACAGTGCAGACGACGCCAGCGACGAAGGTGGACAAGAGTAGTGTTCAGTGAAGTTGTGTGTGAAATGGACTGTGTTGTATTTTCAAAGACATTGTAAGGTCCAGTTGTCCAGTGAAAAAGTATTGCCAAATAAATGGTTGTATTTGTTAACTTTGTGTCTTTTTAATGTGTCAACCATCAATGTATGATTTTTATTTCCCATGATAACATCTGGTGCGCGTTTGACCAAACGTTCGAAAGAAAAAAGTAGTGCATTTTACGACATTGAAAAAATGCCGTGTTATCAAAAATTATCGTGAATGCAGAATTTGACACTCGCAACTATGTTTGGGGTGTCAAACTCTGCATTTACGATCATTTGTTAATCATATGAAGAATTGTTCAATGTCGTAAAATATACTACGAAGAATTTGATCTTACGAATGTTTGGTGAAACGCTCACCACATTTGTTGTGATTATGACAAGTCACGTATTTAAACAAACACAGTTCAAATGTTCAAAAGAGTACTCTATCAAAACACTTTGCTCATGTACTACTAAGAAGTTCACATGTTCACAATCTCATCCTGCCAAGGTACACGACCCACATCACTGTTATAATAGTCCTTTAAATAGTTGCGCTGGACTTTGCCCTCGAAAATCGGCCTACCACCAGCTCCAGGTTCTGTGTCAGTGAGTTGCACGTTGGCCCTCCACGCCCCAGGTACCAAGTTGCCCTGGTCATCTTCATGGTCAACGTCATTGGCATGTAGTCTTGGCCGCCTAACTCGGAGCAAGTTGTGAAGAGTGAAACAGGCCTCGACAACATGGATTCCATTCCGTGGCTCCTGCTGTATGCATGTTAGGAGACATCTCCAGCGGTTGGCAAGAATACCAAAAGCGTTCTCCACCACCCTACGGGCACGTGACAAACGGTAGTTGAACACTCTTTGTGAGTGTGAGAGATGTTTGGCACTGTACGGCTTCATCATCCACGTCCGTAGGCCAAAGGCATCGTCGGCAACCAAGAAGTAGGGCATGTCGCGGTCATCTCCAGGAAGAGGTTCTGGATCAGGGAAAGCAATGCGTTCCTCTTCGAGGGATGTACGAAGCCGTGAGCCATTGAACACTCCTGCGTCTGAAGCTGATCCTGCAGCACCCGTGTTACACCAGATAAACTTGTAGTCTGCATCGACTAACGCCAACAGTATCAATGAAAAGTAGCCTTTGTAGTTGAAGTAGACAGAGCCACTCTTGGCAGGTTTCTTCATCCGTATGTGCTTTCCGTCGATGGCGCCAACACAGTGATGAAAGTTCCACTTGGTAGAGAACTCGCTGGCCAAAGCTCGCCATCCGTTGTCATCCTGTGGTAATCCAAACAGTTCCTCCCTGTATTCTTCATAAAATGCACCACACACTTGAGGGATGAACAGAGATATTGCACTGTTGGACACCCGAAATGCATACTCGAGACTCTTGTAACTGTTTCCAGTGGCAAGGTACCGAAGTGTAACGACCAGCTTCAGGCCAGGATCTAGCGGACTTCTGCTCTTACAAAAAAAATAAATGGATAGAACAAACTGGGCACGTGTGGTGAGTGAAACCGAGCGCGTAGCACGTTCCCAGGTTGTTCATGTTCATGAATCCCGACAAGCAAGTTGGTAACTAACTTACACACTGACTCTCCCAAAAAACTAATCAACCACGTATATACTCTTGAAAATATTTTTATCTATTCTACCAGACGAAATAATTTACCTATTAATTAACTGAAATCAACAGAGATTCAATGTTGTGGTCATCATCACAAGCTGGCTTAAGTGTCCAAACAAACAAACAATCAAACAGTGAATAAGCAGAAGTAAAAAAGCGTGCGCAGGTGTTCATGTAAACGCTGCATGCAGAAATTGTTGTCTCATATTTTAACTGTGGAAGATATCGGAGGAAGATGTTTCGGACGCGATTTTAGGGCATCTCAAATCAGTTCCTATTTTATACCAAATTTGGTCGACGAGGTTTCTAAATTCCGTCTAAAATAGGAAGAATTTGATATCCTTTTATCGCATGATCGTCTAACAGGATTGGGTGGCGGGCGACACTTAAACTATATTGTGTTAAATAATTAAAACTTTTCATTTTTTGCCTCCAAAAGGTAGTTTGTGACCCCTCACTGAAACAAGCTCAAGCTCGATCCAATGAGGGGTCATAAGCTATATTTTGGAGGCAACAACTGAAGAAGAAAAAAATTAATTCTCTTTCTTCAATTTTTGCTTTCAAAACATAGTTTATGA
This sequence comes from Pictodentalium vernedei, assembly GCA_031216915.1. Classification (NCBI taxonomy): domain Eukaryota; kingdom Metazoa; phylum Mollusca; class Scaphopoda; order Dentaliida; family Dentaliidae; genus Pictodentalium; species Pictodentalium vernedei. Next base: position 179,341,220 of record CM062297.1, on the reverse strand, counting down.
CACCTCAATGAAATGAGCTCGACAAGCTCGTTCCAATGAGGGGCCATAAGCTATGTTTTTGAAGGAAAAACTGTAGAAATAAAATTATTTTTTTTTTTTTTTTTAATTTTTGCTTCCAAAACATAGTTTATTACCCCTCACTGGAACAAGCTGTACAAGCTCGCTCCAATGAGGGATCATAAACTGTGTTTCGGAATTAAAAATTGAAACTTTTTAGTTTTTCAGCAAACAATATTTTAAATGTCGTCTGCTAATGGCGTTAGACAGGAGAGGTGTTCATGTTCCACAGGTGTTCATGGAACATGAACATCCGGTCGATCAATAGACTTCTATTGTTTGACCGGGTGTTCACGACCCATGAACACCCGAAAAACACAAAAGAGTTAGTGTGTAAATGTAAATATATCCTAAAAGCAATGCTATACACAGTGTCGGTGATCATTAATCTTACCTGGGACCCTTGGTGATACGGGGAGCTGCACGCTGAAGCACCTCAGCAAACACGTTCCTATCCATACGAATGAACCCAAAGTAGTCTCCAGCACACTGTTCGTCAAGCTCCTGGAACAGCGTCTCATACTGGCCAAACAGAGGCCTTCTGGTCAGCCATGGCTTCACCCAATAACGCCTCCTTCTTCTTTGCCTCTTTTGCAGGCGATCCCGAGCAACCACTGCCAGCATTGCGTCACGATCTTCGGCCTCCTCTAGCATTAGCAGCTGTAGAAGTCGATGGCGCATTCTTCTTGGAAGTGCCATTTTGGAAGCCAAAACAGTGAATGATGAAGAGACTCGGTGCTCCCTTTTATATTATTTTGATTATCCGTGCGTTCCACCAATTTTACGCACGAGTGTCGTGCTTAACACTTCCGTGCTCATTACGTTTCTCTTACTTCGTGAGTACGATTTCTGAAAACGTACGCTTCACTTGCAATACACGTACGATTATCTCACTCACTGTGTGCGACACAAGTACAGATCGTACGTGCTCCTTACTTCTTTCTACTTCCAAAAAGGCGTACAGACCACTTGCGGGCCCCACGTTTAGAGCACGACACATCTACTCATAAAGTACTCACTACTTACGTCCGCTGCGATTTAATTTTCATCCTGCGACAACGCTACGCCTGACGAGAACTCCGAGGACGCACGATCTCTAAGCACGCACGACGGGTTGTAAGAGACCTTTTACTGTTTGTCATCAACTAGTTTCCAGAAGTCATAGTTATGAGTGTTGATGACTGAATGGCGGATAAAAGTGTTTTGTGATCATTTTCCTTGTACACAATCTTCTATCGCGACTCGAATCGTTTTGGTGTTTGTTTTGCGGCTCGTCGCGCATGGCCGACTCGTCGCCATTCGTTCCCCAATCCGAGTCCGATTCTGTTCAAGCACAATGTGTGCATAACACATATTTAACTTAACTTAACTCCAATAAAATAAATAAATAAATAAATAAATAAATAAATAAATAAATAAATAAATAAATAAATAAATAAATAAATAAAACTGATGCTAAAACCAAAGACTAAAAAAGAACTGTTTCGAAAATGAAAAAAAGATATGGAAACAAACATTTGTGGAAAAATATACATATAGGTTTGGCTAAAAGGTCTCTTGCGAAAATATTCTAATCGGAAACATACAGGCTTAAATACTCTTGGTGGAACGTCATTGGAAAGATCGTTCAGATATTCATTTGAAATTACTTGTACATTATGTGGCGGCAAATTAGGTTTTAAAAAAGAAAGTGAAGCGCGTTTAAAAGTGAAAAATAATATTATCGAGTAAAAATTTATACTTTATTACCTTATGTTCGATTAAATATATTTCCCTTATTGTCGACAAAGTCCATGTAAACAAAATTAATCATCTTTAACGTGTTTATTTTAGCAAAGTATACATTAGCATTTAATTCATCGAATATTTCTAGGCATCTTACTTGATTCGAAAATAAATTACTCTTTGTGTGGTTTCTAAGAAGGATGGAAAACGAACTTGGCATATGTAACACCAAACAACAATCAAAATGTAACAATTACCTGATTGCTAAAATAACATGAAGTAGATGTGGGAGCCAGGGAATAAAGGCAGATGGTTTCTTCTGCCTTACAAATTTCCCATTCCGTTGACAGCTGTTTTGTGTTTTTAAGCATATCGCTGCTTGATGTCAGTTGTCATTAAGCGTCCGAAAGCCCATTCGTCACAGTCGTGACAGGAAACCCTAAGTGCAAGCAGTGGTGTCTCCTGTTCGACTTCAAAATTTCTCAATATTTGTCAAGAAAGCTTTTATAAAGAAGACAGAATTTCGAATTTTATTATAATCAGCTGGTGTGGAGAATTTTCGGCCTTTCATCACGAACAACAAAACCCAATATCAACGAACATCAAGAGAATTTTTAGATCACGTTTTTTCGCTGTATAAACCGTACGCACCGAAAACAAGCAGGTGGGTCAATTTTACTACATGTGTTTTATTGTATTCTTCTGCTTCTCTCCCGATAGCTCCTGTTTTCATTTTCGTGGAATTCCAAACTAACACCCCCATCACTATTTAATATATAATTTCCAGATCCCACTTCATTGTGTTCAGTGTATATCCATTAGATCGAACACCGGAATTCCAAGCTTTCATAACCAAGTATTGGTGATTTCCAAAGGAAAACCAGTCAATCTGTCCTTTCATCCACTGGACCAACGGTATTACCCAATAGACTTTGGACTGAAAAGGTTGGGAACGCTTAATTGGAAAGGTTGGGAATGCCTTCTATATATTTTCTGGAAGAATGTTGAAAAATTGTCTCGGAGAATGCACCATTCAATATGTTGTGAGCAATTGGTTTATTTATTAGGATTTAACGATACTTTCGACAACCAGGGTCACCTCGTGTCAGACACAGTTTTACGGGTGGAGGATGCCGGAGGAACCCGGAGAGATCCACCATCCCATGGCGAGCAACTGTCAGACTCCCCAACGTACTAACTTCGCACAAACAGGCTTACAAGTGATAGAAGGCAAGCGCGCCATCTATGTGCCGTACGCCTTAGAACACATCGCCACTGTGCCCTCCACGAGTAACAGATATAGGAAAAGTGTCATTGTTTCCAAATACAGGAGGACCAATTAAGTCCCCCCATGTACATGTAGATGCCCACTATAAAATTAGCGGAGTATGTTGATTTTTCAATAGGAAAACTGCTAAATGTACACACATAAATGATGTGGAGCCTCAGTAAATATTGGTTCACGCTGTTGTATGCCGTACCACTTCATCACGCCACTCAGACGTCTGTCGTCTAATCGGATGCTTTCTTACATGACGTTCTTACGCCTAATCCACACTCCACGCGTGAGGTTTCTAGGACATTTCTCAATAACCGATATCGTGCCGCGTAATGTTGAATGCGCGCAGCAGTTATGATATAATGTCCCAAACGTGTATCGATTTGGACCGTTTGACAAGAACGCTGCTCTCTTCCATCCACACATTATGGATATTTAGGATTTCACATATTTATCACTACTTCCTACCAATTGAAAAGCTAAAGAGGCATACCGTATGGATTTGTAACTAAAGATTCCGTAGCCTAATAGTAATAACACTTTGGCCAGCCGCTGATTTGTCGCGGTTCTCGGACGAGAAGGCCTTGTACTCCCAACAGCCTCCCTATTCCCACGCTTCTCTTCTCCTCCCAACACTCGGAGACGAACTGCTTGATGACATCCCTTGCCCCATTCTTCCCAATCTCTCCGATTAGCATAATAACCCTCTCCTTTGAGTCTCCCCCTAACCACATGTCCTTCATTCTCCCATCCCACTTCCCCATTATACTCCCAGTGAATCTCATTCTTTCAGACTAGTACTTTGGGCATTCTAGAAGAAAGTGTTCCAGGGTCTCCACCATGCCCAGGTTACACATCTAGCACTCCCTTTCACCGTCTTTCCCAATTTCCCCCATCAGCTCCAGGGATCGCGGTCTCATCTTGAACAACAGTGACCCCCCAAAGGTGCCATCAAAGTACTCTTCAAAACCTGGCCTCTCTTTATCACGCAGGCCACCCAAAGACCTATTTGATTTGACCCCCTCTCGCCAGGGCTTTACAGAAAACCTTTCCAATGTTGCTACTGACAGCCTAAAAATAAATACTGGCACATTTGTGCGTTCTCAAGTGAGTGATGGAGGGAAGGGGAAAGATGGGGTACTTCCCTCCAAATATTTGAGTACAGAACTATTTTTCTACACCTGTTTCTACGAATACGCTGGTACGATAGTTTTGTCAACTTTGACAAAAAAAAAGTTTTGGAAGCGTTTTAAACCTTCCAGCCCATGGGTACCCGGAGGTCAAAAACTGAAGGTTTTAAATGCTCTTCGTGTTTTTCTCTACAATATTTGCGACAAAAAGTAACAAAACCTGTACTAAATCTGGCGGGGTCTTCCCGGAACGCCGATATCTATTGTTCTCATACAGTTGACCAGTAGGTATCCCCCCATTAGTCAGACACCCCAGTTGTCAGACAGTTTATAATCACAGATTATTGGGTTGTTTGAATAGCTAATTCCTTACTTATCACCTTCAGAATAAAGTGGGATATTCCAATAATATTCTTCTCTTTAAGGTCGGGCATGACGTAAATCTTGAATTTTACGCCATAATGCCCGAAGTTATCAGTGTTATTACATAATAAATGTGTGATTTTTATGTTTTGATTATTTTTCAGAAAATATTTAAAAGGTATTTTGATTATGTGTCAACAAAAACAAAAAAAGTACCAAACAAAATGTTAAAACTAAATTTTATTCAAATTCTATTTTAACTTCAGCTAATCCCTAATTAACTGTCTGACAGCTGGGGTGTATGACAAATGGGTGTCTGACTAATGGGGGTAAACCGACCAGTAAGATGTAATAAGGTGTGATAATCCAATTAATCACCTATAAACTACTTCATATTTATGGGAAGTTCAGCCGGAGTTATAATTAACAGAAAATCATATGTTATGATTCAAAATTAAATTTTGGATCATAACGCATGATTTTAAAGAACAATTGATATTTTTCACTTAATTAAATGAAAAGAATCAATTTTGGAAGAAAAATCGATTTTTTTCACTTAATTATTTTTTCTTCCAAATCATATGTTATGATTCAAAATTAAATTTTGGACATAACATATGATTTGGGAGAAAAATTGATTTTTTTCCACTTAATTTTGAATACAAGAATATACATATATTTCAAGATAAAAATACATAAATAGTTCAGAACAATCACACGTTTTATAATCCTACAAGATGGGACACGGTGTCACCATTCTGAACAGGCGCCATGTCACCCGCCCCTAATTTTGCCTTTTCCCTCTCTAACCTCTCCTCCGATGCTCTATATTTTTTCTTTCTTGGTGGCATCTTTCCCTCGTTTCTGATTTGGAGGATTGTGGTTTCCGTGAATGCCACCTATCCTTTTATCAAGTCGATAAACTTGTAGATATTGGGATGGTGGTGATACAGTTTGGCTAGTTTAGCATGCCACCCCTCAACATAATTGTTAGTGCTCGGGCCCTGGTTGGCATAATGATTCCATGTGGCCCGAAAACCTTCTACCTACTGCTCAGTTACGAAATCTGAAAACCCAAGAACTTTACGGTTTTCTAAGACCGTCTCTTCTAGAGCATTTAGCCAAAAATCGTCTATATCACTCATTCTCATGAGAGGCAGTGTATGCACCACACGATCTTTCAGTTCCGACACATTTTTTTCCTCACATATAGCTGTACTATCGGAATAATGGTTGTGGTTGTCCCTGTAATATCTAATTGTATTCTCTGAAGTGTATCCCTGTAATACCTAATTTTATTCTCTGAAGTGTTTATTGTAGATGGGCAGTTTAGTTGGCTACATTTCCAATGAACAATGCTATTTCTTTGACTCTTGATTTGGAACTTATGTCCTTGGTACACAAGATTCTGTCCTCCGCGTCTGTTAGGTATAAACTCTACTTGTACTTGTAAATTTGCCATTTTGGAATGCAATGGTTTGTGAGTTTCCGATATTTATTAGAACACTGCCTCATATTTACTTAATAGTTTTCAAAGGAATAAAAGAAAGACAATAAAAACAAATAAATGGCCTAAGTGACTTGAAATAATGTCATTTTATTTAGCCGACAAACAGAACACTCATAATTCAATCAATCAATCTTTATTAGCATAACATATTACATGTTTTTGCTTAAATTAATAGATGGCTGTGTGGAATAATACAGAAATAAGGTTACAGCAGATAAGGTGGAATATATATGTATATTTCCCAGCTCAATTGGTTGAATATTGATATGTTGAATTCGAACCATTATTACTGGATTGTTTCAGTTCATTGGAGACTGCGATCCGGAAATCTCCAGTGAACTTTAAAAATCCAATAATATACAGACAGGATACAAGGATTAATTATGCCGAGTTGTCATTTCGGTTTCTCAGCAATATGTGCTAACAAACATTCAACCAATTGAAGTATTTTTGTTTGTAGGAAATCTTGGAAAACCAACCGATGCGTCAATATACAATAAGCCCCTACCCAATGTAACGACCAAAAATGGTCTGTGCCATATAAAAAGAAAAAATGATCATTTCAGATATATTGCATCCCCAGCCTTCCATCAAGAACTCAGCTCATGACCACTCAATGGAACAAGCCCATCGAGCTCGCCCCAGTGAGGGGTCACAAGCCATGCTCTCGAAAGAACAACTGATAATGTTTATAGTTAATATGAAATTTATTTTGAAAATTCCTTCTGCTTTACGTTACGGGTATATGGCTAACGGGACACATCTTATATGTATAACACATTTCCAGAGACATTATCAAATATTTCAGGAGTATTACTGCTCCGGTCAACATATAATGAACAAATACAGCGATGATACTATCACACTCGATCAAATAATGAAAATGCGGTATTAGTACATCCAGGGAGACAACTTTCAAAAACTATCACTTTTGAGATACCTATTTCAGCAAATTCTCCCATTCAGGTCCATCACAAAATAAACGGATATTCAAAACGGACAAACGGTGAAAGAGATAAAACGAGAGGTATATGGACTCGATGGGGGACTGAAATGTCATTTATATTAAATTGAATTGGCAAAACAAACCCATAGCCTTAGTAAAGTGTTAAATTAAGCATCAAAGTAATACACATATATTTGAATACTGCGGTTAACTAATTATTGAATATTTATTAGATTAACGCCCACAAATTTATAGATGATTTAAGAATTGTTCTCGCTTTTTAAAAGCATAGAACACATATCTCGCAAGGTTAGTTAATTTTTGTTTCGAGGTCATATTTAGTAATGAAATTAACTTTTGTTTTGTTGCCCAGTGTGAATAATAATTTGAGAGGAATTTTCTCCTTAATGATGTATACAGGGGACAGACAAGTAGAAAGTGGTATTCACTCTCTACTTGTCTACCACTACAACACAAACACACACGTTGATTCTGTTCGGTATTATTATACCTGCCAGTCTCAATATTTAGTTTATGGGAAGATAATCTTAATTGAGTTAAAGAAGATCTCAATCTAGAATAACTGATATAATTAAGGTAAGACTCGAATTTTAAATCAGATTTAAATAACATATATTGACATAATTTTCCTGACCCACGTAGGTCAGATAGTCAATTTTGACGAGCACAGTCTGTCAGTCTTGACTTTAAGAATAAAAAGTTTGGAATTACAGCATCTTGGTTTAGCCACACCTCCAACATCCCGAGATTACATAATAGACTTCTAACATCATATGCCCAGTTATGATTGTTATATGATACTCCGAGGTCAGCATCAACTCTTAAAACATTATATATTTTATATATTAATGCATTTTTATCAGATATTATTTTAATCCAATATTTAAGGATTCTCTCATGGCGTATAAATTGACATGGATAACGCCCAAGTTCCCCCAGCACACCCACAGTGGGTGTAGATTTTTTAACACGCAGTACGCGTTTACAAAAAGACAAGTGTGTCTTATCGATATCAGGTGCCTTATTAAATCCCCATATTTCAGCTCCATACGTCAGTACAGGCATACAACAGTAGTCAAATATAGAAATAATCCTACTGACCGGTAAAAAATAATCTTCTAATAGATGAGTTATACCATAAATAGCCTGTGAACCCTGCGATGCAATACGTTTTACAGTATGAGACCAACGACCACTGTAATGGAGGAGTATTCCTAAATACACAAAGGAGTCTACCACGGACAATTCTTTATCGTTAATGTGAACGCTGCACTTCACCCTAGTATTTAATTTTCTAAAGACAACAATGTTAGATTTATTAATATTAACATTAATTCCCCAATTCTGACAAAAATCCGATAATTTGTCCAAGAGCTTTTGCAATCCCATTTCTGATTAGGGCGGTGTCGTCTGCATATAGTATGGAAAAAATATTTTGGTCATAAGTAGAGAAAGTTTCGTTGTCATCCAAAGCCATAGTAGTTGTAAGATCATTAATGAAACCTAAAAATAATAGAGGCGACAATGGTTCACCTTGTTTCACCCCTCAATTCAATCACAACAAACACTGTATCTTTCCTGTAGAAACACAAATTGAAACTGGTGTTAACTTGTTGTGCTAGTGTGAGCAGTTATATGAAACAAACTATACCTAATTAACAATGGACTGTCCCGGAAAAGTGAGAACAAATTTCCTGTTTTATGATTACAGCATGTGGGCATTCCGAGCATAAACCAATTTGGCAACAACCAAAAAGTTTAACTCAAGTGCTTGTATAATAATAAAGGAAAGCTTGATTTTCTCAGACTTTAGTGGGACAAATTTTGCTACCCTCGCCCATTGTGGTAGTGTCATTGTACGTACAGGAAAGTAGAAAAGATGACATCTAGTGATCACGTTTTGTTTATACTTTCAGATATGGCAAATGAAATAGAAATGCGATTTAACAGATTCTGTAATTACAAAATGAAGCGGGTTGCTGAATATGTGAAAATACAAAGCAAATATACAGAAAAGCTTCGTATGAAAGAAAAGAAGTTCCGTCCAAGAGCATCGTCAACGCTTCTGGAAACGCCAGTCAAGAACAACCATCACACAACAAAGGGTAAAAATAATAAACTTATAATTCCCCGAGGAATGTCGAATAAGATTCTAAGTAATATTCCAGTGGCATCATCAACTATCCTAGAAACAGTCTGTGATATTTCAAATGGACCATCCATTGGCGAGGTTCTGGACTTTATTCCATTAGCGACTTCGACGTTCAATCTTGTTGGAGCACCAGAAGAACAAAATGACCAGAGTCATGCGCCCATTTCTGCAGTTCAGAACGAAATATTGAACAAGGTTAGAATTTCGGAGAACGGCTATGTTTCAGATTCTCTTGATGCATCAAAATTAATAATGTACAGAAAAAAGAATAACAAAATGGGATTCAGAACCAAAAAACTAACAGGTGTAAAGAAAGCTCTCTTCAAAAAGAGGCAATCAGCTGCTAAACTGAAGGATCTGATGCCGTGTTATTTGAACAGTGATGACGTCTGTGCAGCAACATTGGGTAGACAATAAACTTTTGAGAATAAGGCTGATAGAATGGATTATTGTGTGATGTTTATTTCCTACCATATTGTCAGGTCACAGTCATGATTCTAAAATGGTGTATTACCTCGCCAAAGTAACGCCGCTCTTCGTGTCGAGATTTTCTTTACTGCACAATGCAGAACACTGAGAATGCATTTCCACTAAAATATATTTGTGGAGTAAAGAATCCCACAGGTGTTAAAGCTGTCTTCAAAAGAAACAAGCCGCTACTAAGCTGAAGGATTTGATGCCGTGCTATTTGTACAATACGGACGTCTGTTTATCAACGGCGGGTAGAGAATCATCTTTTGAAGAAATCAAGGTTGATAGAATGAACACTATTGTGAGTTTATTTCCTATCATATCGTCTGGATCAAATTCATGATTCTAGAATTGTGCGGAATCTCACACAGACCTACTGCGTTCCTATTTTATACATGATTTCACAGAACATTCATTATTGCGTGTGGGGATCCTCATCACACAAATGTTTAGTGGAAATCTATTATCAAATTTCTGCATTGTACAGTGATGAAAAGAAATATAAGCAGAGTTTTTATCAATAGATCTCTTGGTTCAATCCGGATGTCTAATTGCGAAAACATTCCTTGTTTTTCTAATGTCCTTTCACAAAATGTAATATCCACAACTGCCTTAGTGGGTATCCGCCCTTTTACGCATTTTACGGGTAGGTACAAGTTCACTGGAGGTTTATAGCACTTAACTCAACGACGTCCATACTCATTATTCTGTAAAGCGATTGCAATCAGAGGCATACCATCAAACGTGTGGGTTTCAAATCCAATAAACTGAGTACATCCAACCAGAGGAGACACCTCCAAAATGTGCATCTAAACAAAGAGCCCTGTGGATAGAATTGAATTCTAAGTTGTATCAAGGAGTTACTAAAATTGAAGATATTGTACTTTCATACAACAAAAGAGATTGTCAGTCTCCACTGAAGTATTGTACTCAATGGCGACTCGGCTATTTCGTCAAGTCAATCAACCCTGACTTATATCGTCATGAAATCGACTTTCGATAAAGTTATCGCCGTTGAAATGATTAGACTCGCTTGGAAGGTCCAATTGAGAAACAAGTAAATTTTGAGAAATCACATATTACATCAGTAGAAATTAACGCCAAATTTCCTTTTGTTACTTTTAATAAATGGAACCAAAAGACAGATCTCGGAGCTGTCTGTTGTTTTCGTTTATTAAAAGTAACAAAAGAAAACATGGCCTTTTATTTCTAGTCAATTAGAAGCAACTATTTAAGAGTTAATCCGTCATTAAGAATATCAATCAGTATTTCACCCACCAACACTAAGTGTCCACTTTGGCTCATTGTTTAGCGAATCTGTTTTTAAAGTAATATGCAAATTAATAATTAATAATAATTAGCAAATGTCACCTCCTTTGCCTTTTTATTAATAGACAGAACAGTGTCTGTATTATATTTCACTATGCGCGCTATTGTATCATATGTTGATATAATGAACAGGGAAAAGGGTACAAAACATCAAGAGATGGTGAAAACGCTGTTTTCTTATTTTTAAAACGGTTGCAGCACAGAATAAAGACAACCGTTCATACGGAGTGGGAAAAAAAATTATAAAGACTAAGCTTCTACATTTTTATACTACAATTAAAACTAGAAGTCCTGTCATGAAATGCGCACAAATAGCACGTCGATCTGCGCGTTATTCTACGCGTTATGACCATAGTAAGGCAATCAAAGTCTGTACATATGGCCTCTGCACAGGCAATGCTTCAGCCGATGGACCACCGGGTAATCCGGAGGTCCATTGGCAGAAACATTGCCTGTGTTTGCTATGAGTAACCAGGAGAACCTGCCGTGCTTTGGATATATTCGGTATGGCAATTGCGCGCAATCTCTACGCGAAATAAAGCCTAGATAAGCGCACATTTCGCGACAGGACTGCTAGTTTTAACTCTATACGAGAAAATGCCTGAAGTTTGTGATATGATGCGCATATTGATGATACAAATTCCTTAATATTTCGAAATTTAAATTTTTAATGACATTCCCTAAATTTTGTGTTAAATGTACTGACTGCTTCAGGAAATTAAGGGGAGCTACCTTTCCCGTAAATCTTGTCCAATGACGAAAATTGTCAGTCATGCATGCTGTAGACTTGTACATGGTTTTATTCGCTAAATTGCATGTATTATCGCGAATAATACACGTCTCTGGTCTCGGTGCTTGTGAGAAAATAAATTATCCAACAAACTAGTGTAGGTGTGTGAGAGGGCGCCTTGGTGTGCTCCCAATCTCCTGGATTCGCCCATACGGATGGAGCTTACATATAACAAACACTGGTGGTATGAGCTGGATTACAATTGATCACTGTGAACACATCCCATGGTATGACTGGTTACAAACTGACATGGCAGCCGTTACTTATTTACACTTCCTTATTCGCAATTCATTATCAACCGTTCTCTGGTCTCTAAGAACAGTATTGACATCGAAGCTCAACCCTAATTTAAATTATTTCCTTTATACTTGGTTTGCAAATTAGAAGGCCAACTCCTATCTCGGAGACAGGATTAATCTCTTAATCTTAGGGATGATGAGACTTTGCTTCTTTCGAAGTTGAAATCCCCAACTTTTTCACGACGGGCAGGACAATGGTCAACCCGTATGTTCTTTCGCAGAACCCACCAGGTCGGCCACAATGCCACCTGTATTGGGACATTTTGAAATTATAACTCCGAAAGTCCGGTAAAAAATTTTCGGACCATTCCGACCTCGGCGCGTTGCATAATAAAATGTTTAAAAATACCCCATCATCGTCTTCAATCTCGATGCACAAAAAAACACCAAACAAAAACACTTAAGATTTTGTTATTGTTCAGTTGCAATGTTGTTATTTCTTGTTATAAATATTGTTGAATTGTAGATACCGTTGTTTTTAAATGTTGTTGATTTGTTGTTTATACCACTGATTAAACGATGAGATATTACGCACAATGTATTTTGAGGTGTTGGTTTTGCGTATTGTTTCTTGTTCTCGAAAGATGTCTTGCTAATAGGAATCGTATCTATAAAAATAAAAGTAGTGCAGCTGTTACATAATGCATGGGTGGTTACACTTGAATGCATGACGGGTAATAATTTTGGCCATCCGCTGAATTGTCGCGGTTCTCTAACGAGGAGGTCTACCTCAACTCCCCACTCTCCGTCCAAATCTCCAAACATTCAGTCAAAAACTGTTTCATAATCCCCCCCCCCCCCACCCTGGCACTTTCTTGATCTCCCCTAAATATAAAACTTACCCTTTCCCTTATGCCAGGCCTCATCCACTTATGTTCTATTAATTTCTCAAGTAGTCTTATTATACTACGCAAATGTTTGGGGCGCCCAAAAATGAAACGTTCCAGGGTCTCCGTTACTCGTAAGTTACACATTTGGCACACCCTTTCCTCGACTTTCCGACATCCCCCACCCCCGTGGTTCAGTGACTTGGACGTCACTCTGAACAACAATGGCTCCAAAACGATAATTTGTTTTATATAACTAGTCTAAAGCGCCCTTTGTCCTAGTTCAAGCCCGCCTGTTTCTATTACCAATCACGAGCACCCTTACCCCGATAAAACTACTCATCTGCTTCAGTCCTCCCTGTAGATCTTAAGTCTCAAAGGAATAATTCTCCATTAACTCAAGCACCTGATTTATCCATCCTGTCTGAATGTTGGAGTTCCATACATGATTAAACGTCGTTTACACCATCTGCTGTTTGAAAGGTTTACTAGGCAATCCAGATAGCATAATTTTCCCATACCCAATCTTCAATCGTCATCAACCCGAGTTCCCATTTCACCGCTCCCAATGTGGCTGCGTTACTTGATACGGTTATCCACCGACCCGCATCATTTTGTAGTCTCTCCAAGTTCCTCACTACCGTTTGGTTTAGAATAATCACATCCGTTCCATAAATTATATTTGGTAATTCCACTCTGTCCCAAATAGGTTTTCCAACAACAATTTTGTTAAAGCTATTTCTTCCAAGCAGTTTCAACTGATTGAGTAATCTTTTCCCTTTTGTATTAAGTTTATTTGTGTGGTTTCTGTATATCTCTCCACCCATAATACATAAATTCACTCCCAAGTATTCATATTCATCTTGATAAGTAACTGTGGGAAGTAGGTACAGTTGAAGTAATTTTACCTTCGGGGGCAAAAAATATTACAGATGAAGAATCTGTTTTTAAAATCATTGTCACAGATAGCAAAATAACGAATCTTATCAATAAATCACCTGTGAAACATACGATTCACAAGAATATTGCTGCTCTTAAACTAAATATTTTACCAGGTGCCAAATCCAGTGGTGGTCATGTCGTAGACGAAATGCAAACAGAAATTCAATAAAAGCTTGGATATATGTTTAAAGCATTCGATATATCATTTCATCTGGGATATTAACGTCTCCAATCCCGTGTAAAATAGTAGGGAAGAGTATTGGAAAAGTGGGTATGGAAATACTGTTCCGTTTATTACAAAATCTGGGATGTAAAAATATTTTCTCTGTCATTTTTCATAAAACGTTAAGAGATGCATTTAAATATAACGTGGATTTAAATGTCGATTTCAATAAACTTTTTCTTTATTTAGATATTGCAGATTATATATTTATAGGTGACACTGAAACACCTATTTCAAAAGTAATACCGTTTGAAACGGGAAAAGACTGTCAACACATTCACAAAGAATTTGATAATGTTCATTACGTACCAATATCAAAATCTTACTTTGATCAGATTAGTATAAATATAACTGGAAACACTAGTAAACCTATTCAGTTTGTCAGCGGTAAGTCTGTGGTAAAGTTGCATTTTAGACAACGAAACAAACTGCACTTGTAAAACATGATGCCTGTGTGTACCGAGGTGTCCCAGGACAGTATGGTTATGGTTTAGGTTCTATTTTTCGTACATCGTTAAGAACGGCCATGCCATTAGTAAAACCCGCTAGCAAAGCATTCTAAACTTTAACACGTGAAGGATTGAAACAAGGGATAAAAATTGCTAATGGCATTTTACATAAACGTACAGCACCAAACGATGCAGTTGTGGCACATGGAAAACTTCTTTTGACTTTCATGGCAGATTCTGTGAGAAGTACAAAAGGTGGTAAGAAACCAAGACTGTCACAGTCTGTTTCTAGATCTCGGGCGAGAAGGACGCCTCATAGAAGACCTCCTGCAAAACGACCGTCTAGAGCACTAAGTCTTGATATTTTTGATTAATCAAGATATTACACGGTTCGTGCGAACACTTTGAAAAAGTTTTGATCCACATAATGTTACACCAACAACAAGTGAAATGGAAAGTATAAGTAAAATTGAACAATTTCCAATTGTATCTTTAAACAATGCTTCCTCTTTTGAATGTTTCGTTCCGAGACAAACCATAAAATGGTTGTATTCTGGAGCTTCGAGTTTAGAGTTATAAATAAAAATTACTAAACAATATGAATGTGCTTTGGGACAAGATACACAAATCACTTGCATTAATACTTTTTTTTCATGGCATGTTCAGTAAGATTGATGTCCCTATGAATGGAAATCCTATCCCCAAGAAGACAGGCATGTACCCATACCATGAATATTTGGAAAACGCGTTGTTTATTCTGGTGAAGTGAAAAAATCACAATTGGCTGCAAGTGAAATGTCGTATTTAGAGACTCCTAGAGCGCATACTGAAACTATAAAAAAACTCAACTAACAACTGAACGTGCTAAATTCGTTCTTGTCAGCAAATAATATAAGATCGGGGGTAAATTACAATTACGTTTTCTCAAGCGAAATAGTCCCTTAACGGTGTTGAGATGCGAATCAAGTTACAACGCACTCCAAAAAACGTTTGCTAGATCGGTAGTGAAAATGGCAGGATCGAGATTCAAAGAACGGTATTCAAAATATCGGGATTAGATTTGATACCTAAATTTGTCAATGAGCTGAATGATAAAATAAATCGTTCGAGTTACAAAATACCCACAAGGCGTACAGAAATCAAAACATTTACAATTGGAAGCGGTCTTCGTTCAAAAATAGAAGACCATCTATTTCATAAATAGATTCCGAAAAGAATCATTCTTGGCTAAGTGTCTAACAGAGATATCAATGGTGACATTGGCGTATCAGCATTTCACTTCTATCATTTTAATTTGAATAAATTGAAAGTATCAGCAGATGGACATTCCATCAAATCACGTCCATTTGAACCGCGTTTTGAAGGTGGACTTTATTTACTTATCAGTCTAAGAAGCTGTGGGCTTCTGTGGATAAAATCAAACCTTTGGGTTATCTTTGCAGGATTTTGCACGAGGATCAAACCAGTAATAGGCCTTTGGCTCATCCTATAAAATCAGGCAATCTTCGGATTGAACTTCAGTTTACACAAGTTCTCGACGGAGTGATCAACGTTGTCGTCTATGCAGAATTCGATAGTGAGATAGAGATCAACAAATTCAGAGAAGTGATCTTTGACTACTAGCAAGATGAGTAACTTCTACAAGAAGATAAATACAGATTATCATAATAATGTGCATGTCCTGTGATTTGCATAAGATTCGAGGTGGTGTCCAGAATGGGATCCTAACGAGCCGGCTTTGCTGGCGAGTTGTGATCCCATTCTGGACACCACCGAGAATCTATAGCGGTCGAGGCATAAAGGCCATTTACCAACCAGTCTGGTTGGTCCGGATCTCTTAGTCTCGAAGTAAATCGGTCGCTTTGTGTGCTAGAGGTCGAGGGTTCGAATCCCGGCTCCCGCACGTATCTCTCCCCCTGTTACATTTGGGGGCTCGTCCGATCCTCAGCAGTTGGTAGCGTTGTGGACGCTGTGGTGAAGCATGGTTTTTGTTTTGACCGCTTTGAGGTGGAATCCTGAGTGAGATTCACGGTGGGTGAATCTCAAAAAGAAGGGGTGAGTAGTGTAGCGGTCGAGGTATAAAGGCCATTTACCAACCAGCCTTGTTGGTGCGGATCTCTTAAGTCTCGTGGTAAATCTGTCGCTTTGTGTGCTAGAGGTCGACGGTTTGAACCCCGGCTCCCTCACTTATCTCACCCCCTGTTAGAAATCTGATGCAAATCACAGGACAAGCACATTATCATGATAATTCATTTATCTAACAATTCTGTCACATAAACAGATTAAATTATTAATTTAGCTTTGGGACATAATGTTGGGCGTAAAAAGTTAAAAAACCCATATTTTATGGAGCAATATTGTCGTGCACTTTAACAAACAATGAGTAACGCGATCACCGTAATTTTAAAAAGTTGCGTTGTAAATTATTCGCTCCTAATGTCACTTGCTATGATGATACGCTTGAATTTACAAGTGTGTAATATTTAATTGTGCAGTTTCTATTTATTCTGGGAAAGGGGAGAAGGGAGGGGGGTGGCGGTCATTGAGTATAAATAATTCTGTCGCTAATTGTACGGAATTTTGTTTTGGTTTGTGAGGCGATCACTGAAACGCACATAGAATGTAATCATGCGCCTGTTACGACAGCCCGTTGCGTTCCCGGAAACGAGTCGTCTATATGATATGGAATCAGAATGGGTCGTCTATATGATACGCAATCGGAACACAATATGTTATACGTACCGTTTCTCGTGGTTTTCAGGCCCAAATACGGTTTGGAACGGGAAAAGACTATCAACACATTCACAAAGAATTTGATAACGTACATTGCGTACCAATTTTAAAATCTTATTTTGATCCGATTAGTATAAATATAACTGGAAACACAAGTAAAAAAATTCAGTTTGTCAGAGGTAAGTCTGTGGTGAAGTTGCATTTTAGACAACGGAACAAACTGCACCTGTAAAACACATTCACAAACATTAGATAAAAGAAAATAGACAGACCAAAGAGTTTATCACCGCTGTTCAAAGACGGTGTGGTTGAAGAACTTTTCAAACTGCTCAAAGAAAAACAAACAAAACATGAACTCTGTGCTACTTCTCTAACTCTTTTTGCATATTGTGTCGTGAAATCGAACGAAGTCATGATAATAGGAATCCTATCTATAAAAATAAAATTAGTGCAGCTGTTACACAATACATAGGTTGGGTGCACTTAAATGCATGACGGGTAATAATTTTGGCCTCCCGCCAATTTTGCGCGTCCTCTAACGAGGTGACCTACATGAATTAAGTCTCCTGCTGGGTTATTCCCCCTCTCTACACACCCTCTTAATTTCCAAGCATTCATTCAAAAACTGTTTCATAATTCCTAACATGGCATTTCCCTGATCTCCCAACTGTAAACTTGGCCCGTCCTTTATGTTATGCCTCATCCACTTATGTTCCATTGGTTTCCCAAAGAGCCGCTTTCTACCAGACACATAGTTGGGCATCCTAAAATGAAATATTCCCAGGTCTCCATTACTCTTAAGTTACACATTTGCCACGCTCTTTCCATGCCTTTCCCGATCCTCCCCCCTCAGCTCCAATGACGTGGACCTGACTTTGAACAACAATCACCACCCCCAAACGATCTATTTTTCTTGTATAATCAGTCTAAAGAGGTCTTGGTCCAAGATCCAGCTCGCCAGATTATATACCCTTCACTTCATAAAGCTACTCCCTGCCCAAGTCCTTCTAGATCTTCAGTGTCAAATCAGTAATTCTCCATTAGTTCAACCACCCGCCTTATCCATCCTGTATGAATGTTATTAGAGTTCCATACATGCTTGAACGTCATTTACATCATCTGCTGTTTGGTAGGTTTACCCGGTAATTCAGGTAGCATAACTTTCCCATATCTATTTCATCTTTACCCGGCATCTACCCGAGTTCCCCTCTGACCCTTTCCATTGCGGCAAATCTCCAAGTTCCTCGCTACCTCTTGGTTTAGAAGAATTACATCCGTTCCATAAATTATATTTGGTAATCAAACCCTGTGCCAAATACTTTTTCCAACGAAAACCTTGTTTAAAGCTATTTCGTCCAAGCAGTTTTAACTGATTGAAGAATCATTTTCCCCTTTGTATTAAGTTTATTTGTGTGGTTTCTGTGTATGCCTCCACCTATAATACATAAATTCACTCCCAAGTATTCATACTCTCCCGTTCCCTCACTGTTACATCATTGTTTTTCTCCTCACCAATAAAGAATTTACCACCCTCCCCCCTCCACCTTCGCAACTCGTCTCCCATACGACGTTTTTGTTTTTGTTCAGTTAGAGTCGCCATTTATCCCCGTACTTTCCTATCATGATTAGCAGCATTTGAAGTCCCTCTTCATTCTCGATTAATAACGAACGCTGGTGCGCTTTACGGTCTATGTCTATGGTACTGATTCACAAGTTATTCCATTAAAAAACTGCAGGTGTTGCAACGAATGTTGAGACTAGTTGCTTTCAACATACATTTTATGTTGCAGTGAATTGCACGATCCAGTGCATAAACAACCCATCGTGCACATCAGAGGAAGCAAAAAAAATGACGAATCTCAATAATTGAAAGTTACAGTGCAAAATTTTGAAACGTAACTTCAGTATCATTGATGTTTGCATGCTTCTAAAAATCATGATTGAAGTGACATCGTGTATTTTATGAGATTGTTCCGCTCTACAAAAATACAATTCCCAGTTTTCTTCCCCACAAACCACCCACCTATCCCTTGTGTGGCCTTAGAAACTGAATTAAATTTAGTTCCAAATATCATTTTATTACACGCCTGTTCTTTGAAATCCCCATCTATAGCAACACTAAACCATGCAGAAAATTAAAATCCGTTCCGCACAAAAAACAATTGTGTGGAACGGAAATCGCAGAGGGTCTATTTTACAAAGGAGCAAAATTTCATTGGAATTATCTACAAATTATGCACCGCAATTACAATTGGAATCGCTAGCCAGCAGGCATATAGAACACATTGGAACTCAGGGGACGAAAGAGTAACACGGCTTCCACTCGCAAATTTGGTTGGCGATAAAATGTGTTCTTTTTGTTGATAGTTGTCAAATGAATTGCTGAGTGTCCTTCTAATAATTGTTTTATAGACGTGAGGGCGTATGATAAACACAGAACGACAGACATGTGTGAATGGGTTCATCGATATGCCATCGCGGAAGGATAAAACTCGAGGCCTTCGGCCTCTCGTTCTATCCTTCCGCCCTGGCACTCGTGCCATATCGATCACCCCATTCACACCAGCGTGTCGTTCTCGGTATGTCCATCGGAATAAGCACACTTGGTCTTAGTTTAATTATTTCGTATCACCGCTCACGTAATATTTCATTCATGTTAAAGGAATTTCCCCACGTGACGCAAGATTGTGGAAATTGAAAACGGAGTTACATTGTTTTGATCAGTGTAGCTTGGCTTACTTGTTTGTCATCGACTACTTTTCGGAAGACATAGTTATGGGTTTTGTTGACTGAATTGTTGATAAAAGTGTTCTGGGCTCATTTTGCTTGTATACAATCTTTCATCGCGACTCGACTCGTTTTGGAGTTGGTATAGCGACTCGTCGCGCATGGCCGACTCGTCGCCATTCGTCCCCAAAACCGAGTCCGATTCTGTACAAGCGCAATGTGTGTATAACACATATTTAACTTAAATAAATAAATAAATAAATAAATAAATAAATAAATAAATAAATAAATAAATAAATAAATAAATAAAACTGATGCTTAAACTTAAGTCTAAAAGAACTGTTTCGAAAAGGAAAAAAAAGATATGGAAACGAAACATTTGTGGAAGATATGCATACATATTTGGCTTAAAGGGCGAAAATATTCTAATCGGAAATATACAGGTTCCAATACTCTTACTGGAACGTCATTGAAAAGATCGTTGACATCTTCATTTGGAATTACTTGTACATTATCTAGCGGCAAATTAGGTTTTAAAAAAGAAAGTGAAGCGCGTTTAAAAGTGAAAAATAAAATTATCGATTAAATATTTATACTTTATTACCTTTTGTTCAATTAAATATATTACCCTTATTGTCGACAAAGTCCATGTAAACAAAATTAATCATCTTTAACGTGTTTATTTTAGCAAAGTATACATTAGCATTTAATTCATCGAATATTTCTAGGCATCTTACTTGATTCGAAAATAAATTACTCTTTGTGTTGTTTCTATCAGAAGGATGGAATACCAACTTGTCATCTGTGACAACAAACAACAATCAAAATGTAACGATTACCTGATTGCTAAAATAACATGAAGTAGATGTGGGAGCCAGGGAATAAAGGCAGATGGTTTCTTCTGCCTTTCAAATTTTCCATTCTATTGACAGCTATTTTGTGTTTTTAAGCATATCGCTGCTTGCTGTCAGTTGTCCTTAAGCGTCCGAAAGCCCATTCGTTACAGTCGTGTCAGGAAACCCCAATTGCAAACAGTGGTGTCTCCTGCTCGGCTTCAAAATGTCTCAATATGCTGTCAAGAAAGCGTTTATAAATGAGACAGAATTTCGAATTTTATTAGAATCAGCTGGTGTGGAGAATTTTCGGCTTCTGATCACGAATAACAAAATCCAATATCAACGAACATCAAAAGAATTTTTAGACCACGTTTTCTCGTTGTATAAATCGAAAACAAGCAGGTGAGTCAATTTTATTACAGGTATTTTATTGTATTCTTCTGCTTCTCTCCCGATAGCTCCTGTTATCATTTTCGTGGAATTCCAAACTAACACCCCCATCACTATTTAATGTATAATTTCCAGATCCCACTTCATCGTGTACAGTGTATATCCGTTAGATCGAACAACGAGATTCCGAGCTTTCATCTCCAAGCATTTGTGATTTGCAAAGGAAAATCAGTCAAATCTTCCTTTCATCTAATGGCCCAACGATATTACCCGATAGACATGGACTGGAAAGGTTTGGAACGCTTAGTTGGAAAGGTTGGGAATGCTTTCTATATATTTTATGGAAGAATGTTGAAAATCGTCTCCAAGAATGCACCATTCAATATGTTAGTAAGAAATAAGTTTATTTATTAGGATTTAACGACACTTTCGACAACCAGGGTCACCTCGGGTCGGACAGTTTTACGCGTGGAGGAAGGCGGAGTACCCGGAGAGATCCACCAACCCAAGGCGAGCAACTGTCAGACTCCTCAACGTACTAACTTCGCACAAACAGGATTACCATTTATAGAAGGCAAGCGCGCCATCTATGTGCCGCACACCATAGAACACATCACCACTGTGCCCTCCACGAGTAACAGATATAGGAAAAGAGTCATTGTTTCCAGATGCTTGTGGAGCAATTAAGTCCCCCCCCCCCCCCCCATGTAGATGCCCACTATACTATTAGCTAAGTATGCTGATTTTTACTATAGGAAAACTGTAAAATGTACACACATAATTGATGTGGGGCCTCAGTAAATATTGGTTGACTCTGTTTTATGTCGTACCACTTCATCATGCCACGCGTCACTGAGACGTCTAACGTCCAATCAGATTCTTTCTTTCATGACGTTCTTACGTCTAATCCGCATTCCATGCATGAGGTATTCAGAACATTTCTCAATTACCGGTATTGTAGCGCGTAACGTTGAATACGCACAGCAATTATGATATAATGGCCCAAACGTGTATCGATCTATTGGACCGTTTGACAAGAACGCTGCTCTCTTCCATCCGCACATTATGAATATTTAGGGTTTCACATATTTATCACTACTTTCTCTCAATTGAAAAGCTGAAGAGGCGTGCCATGTGGTTGTGTAACTAAAGATTCCACAGCCTAAAAATAATACTGGCACTTATGTGCGTTCTCGATTGAATGGTGGAGGGAGGGGAAAGATGGGGCACTTCCCTCCAAATATTTGAGTACAGAACTATTTTTCTATACTTGTTTCTACTAATACGCTGGTAGATTGGTTTTCAACGATAGTTTTTTCAACTTTGATAAAAAAGTTTTGGAAGCGTTTTTAAACTTTCCAGCCCATGGGTACCCGGAAGTCAAAAGTTGAAGGTTTTTAATGCTCTTCGTGTGTTTCTCTACAATATTTACGACAAAAAGTAACAAAACCTTTACTAAATCTGGCGGGGTCTTCCCGGAATGCCGATATCTATTGTTCTCATACAGTCGACCAGTAAGATGTCATAAAGTGTGATAATCTAATTATTAATCACCTATAAACTGCTTCATATTTGTGGGCAGTAATTAACAGAAACTCAGTTCACGTTTCCATTTACTTTAATATTGATTTTCAAGGCTATTTTTTACACATATTGGATAATAAATAATACATAAATAAGATTTGAAAGAAAAATTGATTTTTTTCACTTAATTATGTTAAAAAACAAATTTGTCTTCCAAATCAAATTAAATTTTGGATCATAACACATGATTTGAAAGAAAAATTAATATTTTTCACTTAATTAAATGAAAAGAATCAGTTCTGGAAGAAAAATCGATTTTTTTCACTCAATTATTAAGTGGAAAAAAATCAATTTTTCTTCCAAATCATATGTTATGATTCAAAATTAAATTTTGGATCATAACACATGATTTGAAAGAAAAATTAATATTTTTCAATTAATTAAGGGAAAAGAATCAATTTTGGAAGAAAAATCGATCTTTTTCACTCAATTATTAAGTGGAAAAAATAAATTTTCTTCCAAATCATATGTCATGATTCAAAATTAAATTTTGGATCATAACATATGATTTGGAAGAAAAATTTATTTTTTCAACTTAATTTTGAATACAAGAATATACATATATTACAAGATAAAACTACTTAAATATTTCAGAACAAACACACGCTTTATAGTCCTACAGGATGGGACACAGTGTCACCACACTGAATAGGCGCAATGTCATCCGCCTCTAATTTTGGCTTTTCCCTCTCTAACCTCTCCTCCGATGCTCTATATTTTTTCTTTCTTGGTGGCATCTTTACCCCGTTTCTGATTTGGAGGATTGCGGTTTCTGTGAATGCCTGCTCTCCTTTTATCAAGCCAAAAACTTGTAGATATTGGGATGGTGGTGATACAGTTTGGCTAGTTTAGCATGCCACCCCTCAACATGATTGTTAGTGCTCGGGCCCTGGTTGTCAAAAAGATTCCACATGGCTACCTTCTACCCACTGCTCAGTTACGAAATCCGAAAATCCAAGAACTTTAGGGTTTTCTAAGTTAGTCTCTTCTGGAGCATTTAGCCAAAAATCGTCTATATCACTCATTCTTATGAGAGGCAGCGCATGCACCACACGATTTTGCAGTTCCGACACATTTCTATCCACACATATAGCTGTACTATCGGAAGAATGGTTATGGTTGTCCCTGTAATTCCTAATTCTATTCTCTGAAGTGTTTATTGTAGATGGGCAGTTTAGTTGGCTACATTTCCAATGAACAATGCTATTTCTTTGACTCTTGATTTGGAACTTATGTCCTTGGTACACAAGATTTTGTCCTCCGCGTCTGTTAGGTATAAACTCTACTTGTACTTGTGAAGTTGCCATTTTGGAATGCAATGGTTTGCGAGTTCCCGATATTTATTAGAACACTGCCTCAATTTACTTAATAGTTTTCAAAGGAATAAAAGAAAGACAATAAAAACTAATAAATGGCCTAGGTGACTAGAAATAATGCCAGTTTACTTAGCCGACAAACAGAACACTCATTATTCAATCACAGAAACACAAATTGAAACTGGTGTTAATTTTGTTGTGCAAGTGTGAGGAGTTATATGAAACAAACTATACCTAATTAACAATGGCCTGTTCCGGCATAGTGAGAACAAATAACAGTTTTATGATTACAGCATGTGGGCATTCTGAGATTAAACCTATCTGGCAACAACCAAAATGTTTTAACTCCAGTGCTTGTATAATAATAAAGGAAGGCTTGATTTTCTCAGATTTTAGTGGGACAAATTTTGCTATCCTCGCCCATTGTGGTAGTGTCATTGTACGTACAGGAAAGTAGAAAAGATGACATCTTGTGATCAAGTTTTGTTTATACTTTCAGATATGGCAAATGAAATAGAAATGCAATTTAACAGATTCTGTAATTACAAAATGAAGCGGGTTGCTGAATATGTGAAAATACAAAGCAAATATATAGAAAAGCTTCGTATGAAAGAAAAGAAGTTCCGTCCAAGAGCATCGTCAACGCTTCTGGAAACGCCAGTTAAGAACAACCATCATACAACAAAGGCTAAAAATAATAAACTTATAATTCCCCGAGGAATGTCGAATAAGATTCTAAGTAATATTCCAGTGGCATCATCAACTATCCTAGAAACAGTCTGTGATATTTCAAATGGACCACTCATTGGCGATGTTCTGGACTTTATGCCATTAGCGACTTCGACGTTCAATCTTGTTGGAGCACCAGAAGAACAAAATGACCAGAGTCATACGCACATTTCTGCAGTTCAGAACGAAATATTGAACAATGTTAGCATTTCGGAGAACGGCTATGTTTCAGAATCTCTTGATGCATCAAATTTAATAATGTACAGAAAAAAGAATAACAAAATGGGATTCAGAACCAAAAAACTAACTGGTGTAAAGAAGGCTGTCTTTAAAAAGAGGCAATCAGCTGCTAAACCGAAGGATCTGATGCCGTGTTATTTGAACAGTGTTGATGTCTGTGCAACAACAGTGGGTAGAGAATAACTTTTGAGAATAAGGCTGATAGAATAGAGGTTATTGTGTGATGTTTATTTCCTACCATATTGTCAGGTCACAGTCATGATTCTAAAATGGTGTGGTACTTCGCCGAAGTAATGCTGCTCTCTTCACTGTACAAAGCAGAACACTGAGAATGCATTTCCACTAAGATATATTTGTGGAATAAAGAATATCACAGGTGTTAAGAAAGCTGTCTCCAAAAGAGGCAAGCCGCTACTAAACTGAAGGATTTGATGCCGTGCTATTTGAACAATACGGACGTCTGTTTTTCAACGGCAGGTATAGAATAATCTTTCGAAAAAATCAAGGTTGATAGAATGGACACTGTTGTGAGTTTATTTCCTATCATATCGTCTGGATCAAATTCATGATTCTAGAATGGTGTGGTATCTCACACAGACCTACTTCGTTCCTATCGAGATTTTCTTCACTATATAATGCAGAAATTTGATAATGAATTTCCCCTAAACATTTGTGTGGTGAGGATTCCCCCACGCAATAATGCATGTTCTGTGAAAACATGTATAAGAAATATAAGCAGAGTTTTTGTTAATGGACCTCTGGGTTGAACCCGGATGGTTATTAGCGAAAACATTTCTTGTTTCTTCTAATGCCCGTTCAGAAAATGTAAGATATTGCACGTGTGTAATACCCACAACTGCCTTTGTGGTTATCCGCTCTTTTAACTCCCTTCACTCTGATGTCAAAATATCCAAATTTCAAGTAGCCATTTTTCCCATAATGCAACTGGGAATTTAACCAATTCAATCTTGTTTGACAGAGCTCAATGAGCTCTGTCAAACAAGACTGAATTGGTTAAATTTCTAGTTGCATTATGGGAAGAATTTGCACCTTCAACATTAGATATTTTGACATCAGTGTGCAGGGGGGTTAAGCATTATACCTTATGACGTGTCATGTTCCTGGCCGGAAAAGCGGCCGCTAGGGTTTAATGGGTTAAGCATTATACAGGTAGGTACAAGTTCACTGGAGGTTTATAACACTTAACTCAATGACATCCATACTAATTATTCTGTAAAGCGATTGCAATCCGAGACATACCGTTAAATGTGTGGGTTTCAAATCCAATAAACTGAGTTCATCGAACCAACGGAGACACCTCCCCCCCCCCCCCACCCCGAAAAAAAAATGTGCATCTAAACGGAGAGCCCTGTGGATAGAATCGAATTCTAAATCGAATCAAGGATAGAATTTCGAATCGAATTTCAACGCTACTAGAATCGAAGATATTGTACCTTCATACAACAAAAGAGACAGTCTCCACTCAAGTATTGTACTCAATGGCGACTCAGCTGTTTCATCAAGTCAATCACCCCTGACTTATATCGTCATGAAATCGACTTTCGATAAAGTTATCGCCTTTGAAATTATTAGACCGCTTGGAAGGTTCAATTGAGAAACAAGTAAATGTTGAGAAATCACATATTACATCAGTAGTAATTTACGCCAAATTTCCTTTTGTTTCTTTTAATAAACGGAAACAAAAGACAGATCTCTGAGCTGTCTGTTGTTTTCGTTTATTAAAAGTAAGAAAAGAAAACTTGCCTTTTTATGTTAAGTCAATTAGAAGCAACTAGTTAACAGTTATTCCGTCATTAAGAATATCTGTCAGTATTACACACACCAACACCAAATGTCCACTTTGGCTTATTGTTTAGCGAATTTGTTTTTAAAGTAATATGCAAATTAATAATTAATAATAATTAACAAATGTCACCTCCTAGACCTTTTTATTAATAGACAGAACAGTGTCTGTATTATATTTCACTATGCGCGCTATTGTGTCATATGTTGATACAATGAACAGGAAAAAGGTTACAAAACATCAAGAGATGGTGAAAACACTGTTTTCTTATTTTTAAAACGGTTTCAACACAGAATAATAGTCAACCGTTCAAACGGATTGGGAAAAAAAATTATAAAGACTAAGCTTCTACATTTTTATACTACAATTAAAACTAGAAGTCCTGTCATGAAATGCGCACAAATAGCACGTCGATCTGCGCGTTATTCTATGCGTTATGACCATAGTAAGGCAATCAAATTCTGTACATATGGCCTCCGCCCGAGCAATGGATATATTCGATATGGCAATTGCGCGCAATCTCTACTCCTAATAAAGCCTAGATAAGCGCACATTTCGTGACAGGACTGCTAGTTTTAACTGTATACGAGAAAATGCCTGAAGTTTGTGATATGCATATTGATGATACAAATTCCTTATTATTTCGAAATTTTAATTTTTAATGACATTCCCCAACTATTGTGTTAAATGTACTGACTGCTTTAGGAAATTAAGGGGAGCTACCTTTCCCGTAAATCTTGTCCAATGACGAAAATTGTCAGTCATGCGTGCTGTAGACTTGTACATGGTATTATTCGCTAAATTCCATGTGTTATCGCGAATAAAACACGTCTCTGGTCTCGGTGCTTGTGAGAAAATAAATTATCCAACAAAATAGTATAGGTGTGTGAGAGGGCACCTTGGTGTGCTCCCCATCTCCTGGATTCGCCCATATGGATGGAGCTTACATACAACAAACACTGGTGGTATGAGCTGGATTACAATTGATCACTGTGAACACATTCCATGGTATAAGTGGTTACAAACGGAGACGACAACCGTTACTTATTTCCCCTTTCTTATTCGCAATTCGTAATCAACCGTTCTCTTGTCCCTAAGAACAGTATTGACATCGAAGCTCAACCCTAATTTAAATTATGTTCATTATACTTTGTTTGCAAATTAGAAGGCCTTCGCCTATCTCGGAGACTGGATTAATCTCTTAATCTCAGGGATGACGAGACTTTGCTTCTTTCGAAGTTGAAATCCCCAACTTTTTCACGACGGGCAGGACAATGGTCAACCCGTTGGTTTTTCTCAGAACTCACCAGGTCAGCCACAATACCGCCTATATTGGGACATTTTGAAATTACAACTCCCAAAGTCCGGTAAAAATGTTTCGGACCATTGCGACCTCGGCGCGTTGCATAATATTATGTTTAAAAATACCCCATCATCGTCATCGTCTTCAGTGGAATAAATCTCAATGCAAAAAAAAAAAAAAAAATACCAAACAAAAACACTTAAGATTTTGTTATTGTTCAGTTGCAATGTTGTTATTTCTTGTTATAAATATTGTTGAATTGTAGATACTGTTGTTTTTAAATGTTGTTGATTTGTTGTTTATACCACTGATTAAACGATGAGATATTACGCACAATGTATTTTGAGGTGTTGTTTTTACGTATTGTTTCTTGTACTCGAAAGATGTATTGCTAATAGGAATCGTATCTATAAAAATAAAAGTAGTGCAGCTGTTAATTAATGCATGGGGTGGGTGCACTTGAATGTAAGACGGGTAATAATTTTGGCCATCTGCTGAATTGTCGCGGTTCTCTAACGAGGAGGCCTACGTCAACTCCCCACTCTCCCTTCAAATCTCCAAACATTCAGTCAAAAACTGTTTCATACTTCCCCGCATTGGCGCTTTCTTGATCTCACCTAAATATAAAACTGATTCTTTCCCTTATGTCAGGCCTCATCCACTTATGTTTTATTAATTTCTCAAGGAGTCTTGTTATACTACGCAAATGTTTGGGGCGTCCTAAAATGAAACGTTCCAGGGTCTCCGTTACTCGTAAGTTACACATTTGGCACATCCTTTCCTCGCCTTTCCGACATCCCCCACCCCCGTGGTTTAGTGACTTGGACCTCACTCTGAACAACAATGGCTCCAAAACGATAATTTGTTTTATATAACTGGTCTAAAGTGCCCTTTGTCCTAGTTCCAGCCCGCCAGTTTCTATTACCAGTCGAGTTTTCTTGCCTGTGATGTAATACGGCAGGTCATCTGGCAGTGACTGTTTGGATATCTTCTGTCTGGGGAAGAATTAAACGCTGAGCAGGTGCTTCTAGTCAAGTATCGTCGGCCTGAATAGGCAGACGACACTTGACTAGAAGCATTTGCTTTACTGTAAGTTTTTCGCGGTATGTCATGTTCAATAAATTTATTCGTCCAAGCAGTTTTAACTGATTGAGTAATCTTTTGCCCCCTTTGTATTAAGTTTATTTGTGTGGTTTCTGTGTATGCCTCCACCTATAATACATACGCAACTCGTCTCCCATACGGCCCACCGGTGTTACCTTGCTTTTGTTTTTGTTCAGTTAGAGACGCCATTTATCCCCGTACTTTCCTATCATGATTAGCAGTCTTTGAAGTCACATTCTCTCCCTCTATACTCTGTCGTGTGTTTTTTTTCACATTGCAGAAGATCATACACATGTTTGTCTTATTGACCCTTCTTGGTCCTATCTGTTGGTAGAGTGTAAACCAGTGATCGGTGACTCGTCTCCCTTTCCGGAACTCATTCTGGTTATCCCTGAAGAATCGTCTATCTTCGACAATTTCCTCAAGCCTTCTGCAGAGAACCTTACAGAATGCCTTCCCAATATTGGTGCTAACAGATATCCCTCTGTGGGTATCTAAAACTTCTCTAGCTCCTTTTTGTGCATGAATGTTACCCTGCTGTACTTCCATTCTGTCAGGACCTCTTGCCTTGTAATTGACATGTTAAATAGTGTTGTAGGATGTTCGTATAATGGATCCTCTCAGCTTTTTAAAAATTCGTTGGGAATTTCTTCAGTACCTGCTGCTTTGCCATTCTTTAACTTGGCTGTCTTCTATTTTCGTGACACGTCTGTAGGGATAATATGAGAGTACGGCCCCAATGAATACAGTCGCGCCGAGATATACAGAGTTGAATGGAGAATAAGTAGCCCAGAAATTATGCAGCCACTGTGTTAATACCGCTACGAGATTGTTATCACAATATCGAAGTGTTGCGTACTCTTCGTGTGAATTGTGCGTAAGTTTCAGCCAATTTCGCTCTTACGGCGCCACTAAAATAGCTATCTTGCTACCGTCACATGGAAAACGCGCGTCCATTTTTATCGGTTTTCGCACTTTGTTAAAAATGGACAGAAACCTTCAAAATCTTCCATTCGATTTGTTGGACCACTCGCATTTCGTTGCACACATTGTTGCATTTCGTTATAAGTTTTTCGACAAGGGAGATATTTTTCCCGCGTAAGCCCGATGGAGATCCTATAAAAAAATCGGACCTACAGTACCAAAAAAAAATAAAAAAAATAAAAAAAACAAATGTCTAGTGGAGTTAGGTTACTCTTTCCAAATGAATTCATTCAGGAGAGATGAATATCATATAGCCATTCCCGTGCATAGAGTGAACATCAGGGCAATGAGGCTGTCTCACAAGAGGCTCTTCCACATGAATGACAATGCAAAAACTTAACCTAAACTAATATTGAGACTAAACGTGGTTATATTTAAAAAAGTTTTGGAAGCATTTTAAACTTTCCAGCCCATGGGTACCCGGAGGTCAAAGGTTGAAGGTTTTTAATGCTCTTCGTGTGTTTCTCTACAATATTTACGACAAAAAGTAACAAAACCTGTACTAAATCTGGCAGGGTCTTCCCGGAATGCCGACATCTATTGTTCTCATGCAGTCGACCAGTAAGATGTAATAAGGTGTGATAATCCAATTAATCACCTATAAACTTATATTTGTGGGCAGTAATTAACAGAAACTCAGTTCACATTTCCATTTATTTTAATGGGGATTTTCAAGGCTATTTTTTACACATATTGGATAATAAATAATACCTAAATATAATTTGAAAGAGAAATTGATTTTTTTTCACTTGATTATGCTAAAAAATCAATTTTTCTTCCAAATCATATGTTATGATTCAAAATTAAATTTTGGATCATAACACATGATTTGAAAGAAAAATTAATATTTTTCACTTTATTAAATGAAAAGAATCAATTTTGGAAGAAAAATCGATTTTTTCCCCTCAATTATTAAGTGGAAAAAAATCTTTTCTTCCAAATCATATGTTATGATTCAAAATTAAATTTTGGATCATAACATATGATTTGGAAGAAAAATTGATTTTTTCCACTTAATTTTGAATACAAGAATATGCATATATTACAAGATAAAAATACTTAAATATTTCAGAACAAAGACTCGCTTTATAGTCCTGCAAGATGGGACACAGTGTCACCATACTGAACAGGCGCAATGTCACCCGCCTCTAATTTTGCCTTTTCCCTCTCTAACCTCTCCTCCGAGGCTCTATATTTTTTCTTTCTTGGTGGCATCTTTACCCCGTTTCTGATTTGGAGGACTGTGGTTTCCGTGAATGCCTGCTCTCCTTCTATCAAGTCAATACACTTGTAGATATTGGGATGGTGGTGATACAGTTTGGCCAGTTTAGTATGCCAACCCTCAACATGATTGTTAGTGCTCGGATCCTGGTTGTCATAAAGATTCCACATGGCCCGGCTACCTTCTACCCACTGCTCAGTTATGAAATCTGAAAACCCAAGAACTTTAGGGTTTTCTAAGTTAGTCTCTTCTAGAGCATTTAGCCCCAAATTGTCTATATCACCCATTCTTATGAGAGACAGCGCATGCACCACGCGATTTTTCAGTTCCGACACAATTTTATCCACACATATAGCTGTACTATCGGAAGAATGGTTGTGGTTGTCCCTGTAATTCCTAATTCTATTCTCTGAAGTGTTTGTTGGAGATGGGCAGTTTAGTTGGCTACATTTCCAATGAACAATGCTATTTATTTGAGTCTTGATTTGGAACTTATGTCCTTGGTATACAAGATTTTGTCCTCCGCGTCTGTTAGGTATAAACCCTACATGTACTTGTGAATTTGCCATTTTGGAATGCAATGGTTTGCGAGTTTCCGACATTTATTAGAACACTGCCTCAATTTACTTAATAGTTTTCAAAGGAATAAAAGAAAGACAATAAAAACTAATAAATGGCCTAGGTGACTAGAAATAATGCCAGTTTACTTAGCCGACAAACAGAACACTCATTATTCAATCACAGAAACACAAATTGAAACTGGTGTTAATTTTGTTGTGCAAGTGTGAGGAGGTATATGAAACAAACTATACCTAATTAACAATGGCCTGTTCCGGCATAGTGAGAACAAATGACAGTTTTATGATTACAGCATGTGGGCATTCTGAGATTAAACTAATCTGGCAACAACCAAAATGTTTAACTCCAGTGCTTGTATAATAATAAAGGAAAGCTTGATTTTCTCAGATTTTAG
The DNA here is from genome assembly GCA_031216915.1 of Pictodentalium vernedei. Taxonomy (NCBI): domain Eukaryota; kingdom Metazoa; phylum Mollusca; class Scaphopoda; order Dentaliida; family Dentaliidae; genus Pictodentalium; species Pictodentalium vernedei. The sequence goes on along the minus strand of CM062297.1, from coordinate 179,308,762 downwards.
TGGGACAAATTTTGCTATCCTCGCCCATTGTGGTAGTGTCATTGTACGTACAGGAAAGTAGAAAAGATGACATCTAGTGATCAAGTTTTGTTTATACTTTCAGATATGGCAAATGAAATAGAAATGCAATTTAACAGATTCTGTAATTACAAAATGAAGCGGGTTGCTGAATATGTGAAAATACAAAGCAAATATATAGAAAAGCTTCGTATGAAAGAAAAGAAGTTCCGTCCAAGAGCATCGTCAACGCTTCTGGAAACGCCAGTTAAGAACAACCATCACACAACAAAGGCTAAAAATAATAAACTTATAATTCCCCGAGGAATGTCGAATAAGATTCTAAGTAATATTCCAGTGGCATCATCAACTATCCTAGAAACAGTCTGTGATATTTCAAATGGACCACTCATTGGCGATGTTCTGGACTTTATGCCATTAGCGACTTCGACGTTCAATCTTGTTGGAGCACCAGAAGAACAAAATGACCAGAGTCATACGCACATTTCTGCAGTTCAGAACGAAATATTGAACAATGTTAGCATTTCGGAGAACGGCTATGTTTCAGAATCTCTTGATGCATCAAATTTAATAATGTACAGAAAAAAGAATAACAAAATGGGGATCAGAACCAAAAAACTAACTGGTGTAAAGAAGGCTGTCTTTAAAAAGAGGCAATCAGCTGCTAAACCGAAGGATCTGATGCCGTGTTATTTGAACAGTGTTGATGTCTGTGCAGCAACAGTGGGTAGAGAATAACTTTTGAGAATAAGGCTGATAGAATAGAGGTTATTGTGTGATGTTTATTTCCTACCATATTGTCAGGTCACAGTCATGATTCTAAAATGGCGTGGTACTTCGCCGAAGTAATGCTGCTCTCTTCACTGTACAAAGCAGAACACTGAGAATGCATTTCCACTAAGATATATTTGTGGAATAAAGAATCTCACAGGTGTTAAGAAAGCTGTCTCCAAAAGAGGCAAGCCGCTACTAAGCTGAAGGATTTGATGCCGTGCTATTTGAACAATACGGACGTCTGTTTTTCAACGGCAGGTATAGAATAATCTTTCGAAAAAATCAAGGTTGATAGAATGGACACTGTTGTGAGTTTATTTCCTATCATATCGTCTGGATCAAATTCATGATTCTAGAATGGTGTGGTATCTCACACAGACCTACTTCGTTCCTATCGAGATTTTCTTCACAATATAATGCAGAAATTTGATAATGAATTTCACGTAAACATTTGTGTGGGGAGGATTCCCCCACGCAATAATGCATGTTCTGTGAAAACATGTATAAGAAATATAAGCAGAGTTTTTGTTAATGGACCTCTGGGTTGAACCCGGATGGTTATTAGCGAAAACATTTCTTGTTTCTTCTAATGCCCATTCACAAAATGTAAGATATTGCACGTGTGTAATACCCACAACTGCCTTTGTGGTTATCCCCTCTTTTAACTCCCTTCACTCTGATGTCAAAATATCCAAATTTCAAGTAGCCATTTTTCCCATAATGCAACTGGGAATTTAACCAATTCAATCTTGTTTGACAGAGCTCAATGAGCTCTGTCAAACAAGACTGAATTGGTTAAATTTCTAGTTGCATTATGGGAAGAATTTGCACCTTGAACTTTAGATATCTTGACATCAGTGTGCAGGGGGGTTAAGCATTATACCTTATGACGTGTCATGTTCCTGGCCGGAAAAGCGGCCGCTAGGGTTTAATGGGTTAAGCATTATACAGGTAGGTACAAGTTCACTGGAGGTTTATAACACTTAACTCAATGACATCCATACTAATTAATCTGTAAAGCGATTGCAATCCGAGACATACCGTTAAATGTGTGGGTTTCAAATCCAATAAACTGAGTTCATCGAACCAACGGAGACACCTCCCCCCCCCCGCCACCCCGAAAAAAAAAATGTGCATCTAAACGGAGAGCCCTGTGGATAGAATCGAATTCTAAATCGAATCAAGGATAGAATTTCGAATCGAATTTCAACGCTACTAAAATCGAAGATATTGTACCTTCATACAACAAAAGAGACAGTCTCCACTCAAGTATTGTACTCAATGGCGACTCAGCTGTTTCATCAAGTCAATCACCCCTGACTTATATCGCCATGAAATCGACTTTCGATAAAGTTATGTCACCTCCTAGGCCTTTTTATTAATAGACAGAACAGTGTCTGTATTATATTTCACTATGCGCGCTATTGTATCATATGTTGATATAATGAACAGGAAAAAGGTTACAAAACATCAAGAGATGGTGAAAACACTGTTTCCTTATTTTTAAAACGGCTTCAACACAGAATAATAGTCAACCGTTCAACCGGATTGGGAAAAAAAATTATAAAGACTAAGCTTCTACATTTTTATTCTACAATTAAAACTAGAAGTCCTGTCATGAAATGCGCACAAATAGCACGTCGATCTGCGCGTTATTCTACGCGTTATGACCATAGTAAAGCAATCAAATTCTGTACATATGGCCTCCGCACGAGCAATGTTTCAGCCAATGGACCTCCGGGTAACCCGGAGGTCCATTGGCAGAAACATTGCCCGTGTTTACTATGAGTAACCAGGAGAACCTGCCGTGCTTTGGATATATCCGATATGGCAATTGCGCGCAATCTCTACTCCTAATAAAGCCTAGATAAGCGCACATTTCGTGACAGGACTGCTAGTTTTAACTGTATACGAGAAAATGCCTGAAGTTTGTGATATGCATATTGATGATACAAATTCCTTATTATTTCGAAATTTTAATTTTTAATGACATTCCCCAAATATTGTGTTAAATGTACTGACTGCTTTAGGAAATTAAGGGGAGCTACCTTTCCCGTAAATCTTGTCCAATGACGAAAATTGTCAGTCATGCGTGCTGTAGACTTGTACATGGTATTATTCACTAAATTGCATGTGTTATCGCGAATAATACACGTCTCTGGTCTCGGTGCTTGTGAGAAAATAAATTATCCAACAAAATAGTGTAGGTGTGTGAGAGGGCACCTTGGTGTGCTCCCCATCTTCTGGATTCGCCCATATGGATGGAGCTTTCATACAACAAACACTGGTGGCATGAGCTGGATTACAATTGATCACTGTGAACACATTCCATGGTATAACTAGTTACAATCGGGCATGACAACCGTTACTTATATCCCCTTTCTTATTCGAAATTCGTAATCAACCGTTCTCTTGTCCCTAAGAACAGTATTGACATCGAAGCTCAACCCTAATTTAAATTATGTTCATTATACTTTGTTTGCAAATTAGAAGGCCTACGCCTATCTCGGAGACTGGATTAATCTCTTAATCTCAGGGATGACGAGACTTTGCTTCTTTCGAAGTTGAAATCCCCAACTTTTTCACGACGGGCAGGACAATGGTCAACCCGTTGGTTTTTCTCAGAACTCACCAGGTCAGCCACAATACCACCTATATTGGGACATTTTGAAATTATAACTCCCAAAGTCCGGTAAAAATTTTTCGGACCATTCCGACCTCGGCGCGTTGCATAATATTATGTTTAAAAATACCCCATCATCGTCATCGTCTTCAGTGGAATAAATCTCAATGCAAAAAAAAAAAAAATACCAAACAAAAACACTTAAGATTTTGTTATTGTTCAGTTGCAATGTTGTTATTTCTTGTTATAAATATTGTTGAATTGTAGATACTGTTGTTTTTAAATGTTGTTGATTTGTTGTTTATACCACTGATTAAACGATGAGATATTACGCACAATGTATTTTGAGGTGTTGTTTTTACGTATTGTTTCTTGTACTCGAAAGATGTATTGCTAATAGGAATCGTATCTATAAAAATAAAAGTAGTGCAGCTGTTAATTAATGCATGGGGTGGGTGCACTTGAATGTAAGACGGGTAATAATTTTGGCCATCCGCTGAATTGTCGCGGTTCTCTAACGAGGAGGCCTACGTCAACTCCCCACTCTCCCTTCAAATCTCCAAACATTCAGTCAAAAACTGTTTCATACTTCCCCCCATTGGCGCTTTCTTGATCTCACCTAAATATAAAACTGATTCTTTCCCTTATGTCAGGCCTCATCCACTTATGTTTTATTAATTTCTCAAGGAGTTTTGTTATACTACGCAAATGTTTGGGGCGCCCTAAAATGAAACGTTCGAGGGTCTCCGTTACTCGTAAGTTACACATTTGGCACATCCTTTCCTCGCCTTTCCGACATCCCCCAACCCACGTGGTTCAGTGACTTGGACCTCACTCTGAACAACAATGGCTCCAAAACGATAATTTGTTTTATATAACTAGTCTAAAGTGCCCTTTGTCCTAGTTCCAGCCCACCAGTTTCTATTACCAGTCGAGTTTTCTTGCCTGTGATGTAATGCGGCAGGTAATCTGGCAGTGACGGTTTGGATATCTTTTGTCTGGGGAAGAATTAAACGCTGAGCAGGTGCTTCTAGTCAAGTATCGTCGGCCTGAATAGGCAGACGACACTTGACTAGAAGCATTTGCTTTACTGTAAGTTTTTCGCGGTATGTCATGTTCAATAAATTTATTCGTCCAAGCAGTTTTAACTGATTGAGTAATCTTTTGCCCCCTTTGTATTAAGTTTATTTGTGTGGTTTCTGTGTATGCCTCCACCTATAATACATACGCAACTCGTCTCCCATACGGCCCACCGGTGTTACCTTGCTTTTGTTTTTGTTCAGTTAGAGACGCCATTTATCCCCGTACTTTCCTATCATGATTAGCAGTCTTTGAAGTCACATTCTCTCCCTCTATACTCTGTCGTGTGTTTTTTTTCACATTGCAGAAGATCATACACATGTTTGTCTTATTGACCCTTCTTGGTCCTATCTGTTGGTAGAGTGTAAACCAGTGATCGGTGACTCGTCTCCCTTTCCGGAACTCATTCTGGTTATCCCTGAAGAATCGTCTATCTTCGACAATTTCCTCAAGCCTTCCGTTGAGAACCTTACAGAATACCTTCCCAACATTGCTGCTGACAGATATCCCTCTGTGGGTATCTAAAACTTCCCGAGCTCCTTTTTTGTATGAATGTTACCCTGCTCTCCTTCCATTCTGTCAGGACCTCTTTTTTGCAATTTCCATATTAAATAGTGTTGTAGGATGCCCATATAATGGATACTCTCAGCTTTTTAAAAATTCATTAGGAATTTCTTCAGTACCTGCTACTTTGCTATTCTTCAACTTGGCTGTCTTCTGTTTTCGTGACACGTCTGGAGGGATAACATGAGAGTTTGAGGCCAATGAATACGGTAGCGCCGAAATATACAGAGTCGAATGGAAAAAAGGTGCCCAGAAATTACGCAACCACAGTGTTAAAAACGTTACGCGATTTTTATTACATTATCCAAGTGTTGCGCACTCGTCGTGTACGTAAGTTTCAGCCAATTTCGCTCTTACAGCTCCAATAAAATAGCCATCTTACTACCGTCACAGGGAAAACGCACGTCCATTTTTATCGGTTTTCGCACTTTGTCAAAAGTGGACAAAAACCTTCAAATCTTCCTTTCGATTTGTATTGGAAAATGGGACCACTCGCATTTCGTTGCACACATTGTTGCATTTCGTTATAGCGGGGGAGGAATTCGTCACATACAGGTGAATTGTGCACTTGGTGATACCTTCTTGAAATTTGGCACACTGTTAGTGTAGGCTATGAGGTTCTCAAAAACGATCGGCTACAAGTTGACACCGACCGGTGGCGACCAGTAGCGGCACAATCCAAAATGGCCGCCAGCGGCTGAAGGGAACCTCCTTTTCGACGGTCTACCGACTATACATCCGATTGTAAGGGCGCGAAAGTGAACTCTGATCCACGCACGTGTTGGAAACAGACGTGGGAGATGATGTAGAATAAAACGAGATTCTCTATACGGACGCATCAATTTCTTGGAACTTGAAAAGAGCGTTGTTTCTCCGGGATCAGCGTCATTCAGGCAAACCTGAATGACGCTGATCCCGGAGAAACAACGCTCTTTATGAAGCAGTCTCTTTGCCATACAATCTCTTGTTTGGCGTAATTCCGCAAGCAATTCTGATTTGTCTGTCGAAATTAATTCGAGAACGCGATTGTTCACAAAAATCATTCACAGAATGAGTGAGAATCCTCTTCGTGTACGGACTAGTACTGACTGGGAACGTTGTTGCTTTTGCCAGCAAGACAGTTCCAAGAAATTGATGCGTCCGTATAGAGAATCTCGTTTTCATGACGCCTATAAAGCTATTGAGGAAGACATAACGCGCTTCCTAGATAATGGCGTTGAGCTTCCATATAATTTGACCATTGATTGTTTGATGAGAGAGAGTGATGAGTGTATGTCGATGTCACTGTTGACGAATAAGGCAATATATCATAAGACATGCCGTGACAGTATTCGGACTCACATCGTACAGCGCGTGCTACACAAGCGAGAGCGAAATGAGGCAGTGGCATCCTGCTCCACGCTGAGTCCTAAAAGAACACGGACAAGTTTTGAATCTGGCTGTGACAGGAAACTGCCCCAGTGTGTTTATTGTCACAAACGCGAAGGTGACAGCAGTGAGCCTATTTGCAGATCAATGTCTGATAACAATAAACTCAAAATTATGGCAAAGGAAGCCGAGAACTGGGTTGTTTTTTCTCGGGTCAATGCAGCATTTGATTCCGCTGCTAGTGATCTTTACTATCACAAAACCTGTTATTGTAAGCTTGCCAATGAAGCACGAGCGGCTAAATCTAAAAAGTCGAAGAACGCCGAACATTCCGCGTCAGGCCTGCCCTATGACCCTCTCGTTATGGCAGAGCTCATAACATTTGTTGAACACAACGATTCCGCGATGAAGCTTGTCGATCTCAAGAATCTGTACAGTCGGAGGTTGAAGCAAGTCGGTTCTGATTGGCTTAGTGAAGAAATACATTCCACTCGATTCAAAGAACATTTGTTGCAGAAATTGGGCGATGGCTGGGACGCCTTCACACAGGGTAGAGATGTGTTTATTTCAAGTAGGTTTCGAGTTGGCTCCTTGTTGTCCGAATCTTTAACTCGTATAGTGTCTGAGGAAGAGGCAAAAAAGATAGTTGATGTGGGTCTTCTTCTGCGTAAACACATACTCATATCTCAAGCTCCTTTCACGGGATCATTTTCATCTTATTGCTTGAGCGAGCCTGTACCCAACTCACTCCTGACTCTTCTTAGAGTTCTACTTGAGGGCACATGTAGTATACAGAACTTAGGCGATGATGAGACTGTTAATGCCAAGACTCGAGTGGCTTGTACTATTTCACAGATGTTGATCAGCAATTCAGCGAAACGCTCCGAACATGCACAAAATGTTCACCAGAGACGTGACAGAGAAACTCCAATGCCTCTTTATGTGGGTTTGAAGTTGCATGCCCATGATCGTATGAAAAATCTTATCAGAGATTTTCATCAAATGGGACTCTCTGTCTCTTATGATCGCGTAATGGATGTTCGCAGGAGTTTCGCGAGAGCTGTTTCACTGCGGTTCAAGAACGAAGGTGTTGTAGTCCCAGCTAACTGCAAACGTAATGTTTTCTCGATAGGAACCACTGATAACATTGATGTATCTGGTAGATCTGATATGCATGGTACGTCCATCACACTCATTGGTCAACTGAGCAGGGACAATGTGGGTACTGATCCCCCACCACTGAGTTTAGATGTTCCAGAAGACACACAAACTGAACTCCCAGACGACTATGCATTTGTTCCTTTCGTTGAAGACTTTGGTGGGGACATCAGGCTTGAATCTCCAGATGAATGTAATGTACGGCCCAATGAATATGCAGATTTGAACGTGGGAGAGAATGACTGGTTGTCTCATGTGTCACAGATCAGCAATAAAGGGAAGGTTGATGGCAGCTGGCAGCTTGATGAAGTCCCTGTGACCTTTTCAGGCTTCTTTTCAAAACATGAAGATCAAGACAATGTCAAACCTCGTGCAGTTATTGGGGTATTCCCTGTTTTCAGTGAGCAGAAAGCGGACTCACTCAGTATGCAGAAGCATGCTATGTATGTGGTCAGGGAAGCTACTGCTTTCGTAAACCCCGGCCAGATACCTGTCATTGAAGGTGACTGTCCGTTGTATGCCAGGCAGAAAAAATGTCAATGGCTGTTCCCAGAGGAGATAGGTGAGGATCGAATGGTGTGTATGATTGGATTCCTGCATCTTGAAATGTGCACCCAAGAAGCTGGTGGTAAGCTTATGGGTGGTTCTGGTTGGGAGCGAATGTTTCACCTCGCAAAGATATTCACACCCGGTGTAGCATCATCCCTACTTGGTGGGAAACATGTCAAGAGGACGCGACAGGCATATCTTCTCACTCTAGCTTGGCTTGAGATCCTCAGAAAGAATGCTTATGAGATTTACTGTCAGCAGACTGGGCCCCATGAGTCATTTGAAATGTGGGAACAGAGGATTCTTTCACAATCTCCAACTGCGCGCTATTGGGGTGAAATCGTTCGGAACTTTCTCTTGACAAGCTGTCAATTCGTTCGGAACCAACGAATCGGTAACTGGCCTGGTACACTGTGTTCTATCGATGAGTTGTGCAGTTACTTTTTTGCCCTAGGACATACAAATTATTGTCGGTGGGTCCCCGTATTTCTGAGAGACATGTCTCAGCTACCCAGGCGGCATCCTTCAATCCACAACAAATTCATGGAAGGCCATTTTGTGGTCCAGCGTAGTGAGAGGAAGTTCAGTATGATGGGTTTAGATCAGAGCCAAGAACATAGTATCCAACTACTCAAAGAAGACAGTGGTCCAAAAGGTCTCTATGGCCAGGCTGAAGAGAAAGTCGTTATTGAGCTTTCAAGGTCAGAAGTTCTGCGTGTTATAGATGAGTATGAATATGCAAGTTTCCACACAACATCATCAGATAACACGGAACACCCGGAAAGTTCGGTATCAGAGCAGAAAAAATTTCTGAATCAATTGAAATCTCTCCTCGATCTGGTGAATCAGGGACTCATTATCAACCCTTATGATGAAACTAGTGGTCAGCTGGTGACATTAGATACTGGTGAATATATGGACCCCGAAGTTAGTAAGAGTTTACGGTCATTACCCGAAAGGGGCAAGCATTTATATTCCACTTTCTTGAAGGAAAGGCTTGTGGAATGCACCGTACCCCTGAATGATGTTATTCCCAAGGCAAATATATATACCTTCCTTAACCCACCCCCAGCCAACCTGGACAAAGGCCGAGACAAACTCATGTCAAGTAAAGCAACTGCCGCAATAGTTACCCAGATGTTCGTTTCACTGCAAGCCCGGCCTGATTCAAACATGGATGAGTTTTTCATGCACGAGAATGCACGTGATCCGCCAGCATTATCCGATAGAGGTAAGCTACGGAGTGGGACAAAATCTCAAATTCTCAATTGTTTACCAGCTATTCCTGCACAAGGGAAGAATTCAGCAGCTAGACAAGCTTCAGTTGTCATCTTGGATATGCCTGCTGTAGTCCATGTAATCAAACCACAGAAAGCGGATCTGTTTGGAGAATATGCTCGATTGCAATTATTGCCATACATCGAATCTCTGATTAACACGAACACCACAAGGGTTGATGCGATCTATGACTGTTACCCCGAAGGCAGTTTGAAGAATCAGACGCGAGCAAAACGCCTCGGTGAGACAGCAGTTAGGTTGATACGGGTGTCCGAGAACGTCCCTTTACCTAAAGGGAAGAATTGGCAGGCATTCTTGAAAGTTAGTGAGAATAAAGACGAATTTTTCAAGTTCCTGTCTGCTGAACTGCTGAAATTAACATCAACATCCGAGTACCAGTTGTTAACGACATCAGGAGAATATGTACTATGCAATAAGGATGTTAGCTTATGTGACATATCTCCATCGAACCACGAGGAAGCAGACACGCGCATGATGCTTCATCTCAACCATGCAGTCTCACAAGGTCACAAAATAGCTTTTCTTCGCACGGTTGATTCTGATGTCGTCATTCTGTCTTTGCACCATTTCGCAACATTCCGTGACCTTGGACTCAGTGAGCTGTGGATTGGGTTTGGAATTGGAAAGGCATATAAAGATATGCCAATTCATGAGATAGCTTCACAACTTGGACCTGATTACTGTAAGGCCCTGACTTTCTTCCACGCCTTCACAGGTTGTGATGTAACATCCAGCATGCTCGGCATTGGGAAGAAGACAGGATGGAATGCATGGATGAATTTTCCCGCATCAACTGAAATGATGATAGAATTGACTGAGAATCCGCAAGTCTTTTCAGAGGATTCCCCTCATATGCAGCATATCGAAAAACTCACCATACAGATGTACAGTAACAGTTGTGTCAGTACACGTGTCAATGATGCGAGACGGCATATGTTCACACATGGCCTTAAGTCTATGGAAAACATCCCGCCCACCAAAGCAGCTCTGTATCAACATGTAAAAAGGGTAATTCTTGTGTCATCTTTCATTTGGCATCGTGCTCTGCAGAAACACTTATGTGTGCCAGACCCATCACAGTACGGATGGGAGTGGAATCCACGTCTCAATATTCTGGTCCCATTTTGGACTCACCTAGGAGACGCAAGTGCTGCATGTGCACTGATGCTCCACTGTAGTTGTGCCAAGGCCTGCAAGGGCAATTGCAAATGCTTGAAAGCTGGATTAAGGTGCACACCTTTGTGTAAGTGTGAAGGTGGCTGTTGTAACAATATTGAGTAGTATACTGTCATGTTAGGACCAGTCATCTCCTATTCTGGTATTTTTTTTTCCATTTTCGGCCAGTTAACACATGTCATGTTTCTAGTTGAGTTGATTTTGCTAACAAATGTTCATCCCATGTGGCTTGCTACATTGTCCGGGGTATAGGAATACAGTTTTAGATTTCGGAAAATAGTCTGTTATTTACTGCACAAGACGGTGTTAATTCATGCATAGCATGATACAATATCCCCAACTATTTTGCCTCTGTACAACAGTTGATACCTTCGTTCACCCGTGTGTTCATCTATGGTATCCTTGTCTTTCTCTGGCCATAGGCCACATGTGACTAGTCAGTTCCTACTCCATAGCAAATCAACTTGGAAATCCTTCATCTTGTAGCGCACTCATGTCTCAATGAATCCATACCTGAGTTGATCTAATAAATCTAACGTAAGGTATCAAATTGCCATACCGGATCATATTTCGATAAGTTATTCGCTAAAACATTTCGACCACTCATCGACATCAAAGGTCATGTTTTGGCTCCCAGTGGTGGCTATATCTCTATATCCCTGGTAAAGTAGCATACCATGAGGGATGGGCATTAAGTGTCGGCAACATTAATCCTGACTTGGAACACACCACATCTTAACTGGCCGAAAATGAAGAATACTACTTGTAGTCAAAAAATATTCCTGTACCTCGAATGACTGCAAACATACACTCACCCCTTCTAGTCCCATTTTGCCAATGTTCTATACTGGCAAGATAACATTGTATAATTAACAACGGGAACTAATGCATCCCGAGTTCATTCCAGCACTGCCCTTGCTGGCAGACGTGTCGCTATGGTGTTGAGATTGAACCAGAACTCCTCTAGAAATTTGATAGTTTTATTTTCTTAGAAAATAAATCTATCGAAAATGCCGGAAGTTGAGAATAGACTGTCACTTTAATTGGATTATCAAATGTCCAAGTATCCCCACTGCTGCATACTATCGAGTACCCTTGTTCATGTGTTGACAGGAATCTCTCATACCATGTTCATTTGACCATTGCATTCCCGAGAAACATTCAACACTAATTTATCTACGGACGGACGATCATACTGACAGTCAGACACACAGACGCACACATCGACGGAAATTCTGATCCCATTATCCATTAATCTTCCCCCCAACTTGTTCCAAGGGCTTCACTCCATCATTCACATCAATTACAGCACATGTATGGTGTTAGGTTTGGAGCTTCAGTTGTGCGATCGGCGAAAATAGCTTTTTTTCGATCCGCTTGGCGGCCATTTTGGATTTCGCTGCTAGTGGTGGCTAGAGGATGGTGCCAACTTGTAGCCGATCGATTTTGAAATCTCTGATGCCTACCCTTACATCATGCCAAATTTCAGGAAGGTATCACCAAGTGCACAATTCTAGCGAATTCCTCCCCCGCTATTACAAGTTTTTCGACGAGGGAGATATATTTCCCGTGTAAACCTTATGGAGATCCTATGAAAAAAATCGGCCGTACAGTACCAAATAAAGAATTAAACTACAAAACAAATGTCTAGTGGAGTTAGGTTACTCTTTCCAAATGAATTCATTCAGGAGTGATGAATATCATATAGCCATTCCCGGGCATAGACTGAAACATTAGGGCAATGAGGCTGTCTCACAGGAGTTAGGTTACTCTTTCCAAATTAATTCATTCAGGAGAGATGAATATCACATAGCCATTCCCGGGCAAAGAGTGAAACATTAGGGCAATGAGGCTGTCTCACAGGAGGCTCTTCCAGATAACTGACAATTCAAAAACTTAACCGAAAGTAGTATTGACACTAAACGTGGTTATTCTTAATCCTGTATTTAAAACATCGAATTTAAACACGAACAGCAGATGATATTTTGTAAAAGAATTTTTTTAAATAACTAAAAATATTCATTGTTTGCCAAAAACATAGCTCCTTTCATTGAGAAGTCATAGATTACGTCTTGGAGGCAGAACTTGAAAAAGGAAGCTTTGAATGACGATTTGTGTAAATATAACACTGACCGTATATGGTCGTTACATCAACTAAGGTAAAAATCATGGGGTTATAGAAATCGAAATAATGTCATTTATCCACCATTTAACGAACAACGCCATCGCAAATAGCAATATCAGTTGTGGTAAAACTACGGCGATAAAAGATCTTGTGTCGTTATTGCAGTAACAAAAAGTCGCATGATGTTATGAGAAACGAACGCTGGTGCGCTTTACGGTATATGTCTATGGTACTGATTCACAAGTTATTCCATTCAAAAATTGCTGGTGTTGCAACGAATGTTGAGACTAGTTGCTTTCAATATACATTTTATGTTTCAGTGAATTGCACGATCCAGTGCATAAACAATCCATCGTGCACATCCGAGGAAGCAAAAAAAATGACGAATCTCAATAATTGAAAGTTACAGTGCAAAATTTTGAAACGTAACTTTAGTATCATTGATGTTTGCATGCTTCTAAACATTATGAATGAAGTGACGCCGTGCATTTTAAGAGATTGTTCCGCTCTACAAAAATATAATTCCTAATTTTCTTCCCCACAAAAAGCCACCTATCCCTTTGGTAGCCTTAGGAAATGAATTAAATTTAGTTCGAAATATCATTTTATTTCAGGCCTGTTCTGTGAAATCCCCATCTATAGCAAAACTAAACCATGCGGAAAATTAAAATCCATTCCGCACACATGTGCGGAACGAAAATCGCAGACAGACTATTTTTACAAAGGAGTGAAATTTCACTGGAATATTCTACAAATTGTGAACCTCAATTACAATTTGAATCGCTAGCGATATCTAAAAATCATACCCTGAGTTCCAATGTGTTATATGTGCCAGTAGGCGCATAGAACGCATCGGAACTCGGGGGACGAAATAGTAACACGGCTTCCACTCGCAAATTTGGTTTGATATAAAATGTGTTCCTTTTGTTTATAGTTGTCAAAAGAATTGTAATTGTCCTTCTAATAATTGTTTTTATAGACGTGAAGGCGTGTCCTAACGCAGAACAACTGACATGTGTGAATGGGTTCGTTGATATGGCACTGATATGGATATAACCAATTCACACGAGCGTGTCGTTCTCTGTATGTCCGTCGAGATAAGCACACTTCGCCTAAGTTTAATTATTTCCTATCACCGCGCACGTGAAATTTCATTCATGTTAAAGGAATTTCCCCACGTTCCGCAAGATTGTGGAAATTGAAAACGGAGTTACATTATTTTGATCAGTGTAGCCTGGCTTACTGTTTGTCATCAACTAGTTTCCAGAAGTCATAGTTATGAGTGTTGTTGACTGAATGGCGGATAAAAGTGTTTTGTGCTCATTTTCCTTGTATACAATCTTTTATCGCGACTCGAATCGTTTTGGTGTTGGTATAGCGACTCGTCGCGCATGGCCGACTCGTCGCCATTCGTCCCCCAATCCGGGTCCGATTCTGTTCAAGCACAATGTGTGCATAACACATATTTAACTTAAATAAATAAATAAATAAATAAATAAATAAATAAATAAATAAATAAATAAAAAAAACTGATGCTTAAACCTAAGTCTAAAATAAATAAATAAATAAATAAATAAATAAATAAATAAATAAATAAATAAAACTGATGCTTAAACCTAAGTCTAAAAGAACTGTTTCGAAAATGAAAAAAAGATATGGAAACAAACATTTGTGGAAGATATACATATTGGTTTGGCTTGAAGGTCATTTGCGAAAATATTCTAGTCGGAAACATACAGGCTTGAATACTCTTGGTGGGACGTCATTGGAAATATCGTTGAGATCTTCATTTGAAATTACTTGTACATTATCTAGCGGCAAATTAGATTTTAAAAAAGAAAGTGAAGCGCGTTTAAAAGTGAAAAATAAAATTATCGATTAAATATTTATACTTTATTACTTTATGTTTAATTAAATATATTGCCCTTATTGTCGACAAAGTCCATGTAAACAAAATTAATCATCTTTAACGTGTTTATTTTAGCAAAGTATACATTAGCATTTAATTCATCGAATATTTCTAGGCATCTTACTTGATTCGAAAATAAATTACTCTTTGTGTGGTTTCTATCAGGAGGATGGAAAGGAACTTGTCATCTGTAACAACAAGCAACAATCAAAATGTAACGATTACCTGATTGCTAAAATAACATGAAGTAGATGTGGGAGCCAGGGAATAAAGGCAGATGGTTTCTGCTGCCTTACAAATTTCCCATTCCATTGACAGCTATTTTGTGTTTTTAAGCATATCGCTGCTTGCTGTCAGTTGTCCTTAAGCGTCCGAAAGCCCACCCGTCACAGTCGTGACAGGAAACCCTAAGTGCAAACAGTGGTGTCTCCTGCTCGGCTTCAAAATTTCTCAACATTCTGTCAGGAAAGCGTTTATAAAGAAGACAGAATTTCGAATTTTATTAGAATCAGCTGGTGTGGAGAGTTTTCGGCTTCTTATCACGAATAACAAAACCCAATATCAACGAACATCAAGAGAATTTTCAGATCACGTTTTCTCGTTGTATAAATCGAATG
This sequence comes from Pictodentalium vernedei, assembly GCA_031216915.1. Lineage (NCBI taxonomy): Eukaryota > Metazoa > Mollusca > Scaphopoda > Dentaliida > Dentaliidae > Pictodentalium > Pictodentalium vernedei. Next base: position 179,293,502 of record CM062297.1, on the reverse strand, counting down.
CATCGAAAACAAGCAGGTGAGTCAATTTTATTGCAGGTGTTTTATTGTATTTTTCTGCTTCTCTCCCGATAGCTCCTGTTTTCATTTTCGTGGAATTCAAAACTAAAACCCCCATCAATGGACCAACGGTATTACTCGATAGACTATGGACAGGAAAGGTTGGGAATGCTTTCCATATATTTTATGGAAGAATGTTGAAAAATCGTCTCGGAGAATGCATTATTCAATATGCAGTGAGCAATAGGTTTATTTGTTAGGATTTAACGATTCTTTCGACAACCAGGGTCACCTCGTGTCGAACACAGTTTTACGGGTGGAGGAAGCCGGAGTACCCGCAGAGATCCACCATCCCATGGCGGGCAACTGTCAGACTCCCCAACGTACTAACTTCGCACAAACAGGGTTGCCATTGATAGAAGGCAAGCGCACCATCTATGTGCCGTACGCCTTAGAACACATCACCACTGTGCCCTCCACGAGAAACAGATATAGGAAAAGGGTTATTGTTACCAAATACAGGTGGAGCAATTAAGTCCCCCCCCCCCCCCCCCATGTAGATGCCCACTATAATATTAGCTAAGTATGCTGATTTTTACTATAGGAAAACTGCTAAATGTACGCACATAATTGATGTGGAGCCTCAGTAAATATTTGACCCCACGGCCACATGGACTGTGGGATTAATATATTACTGATCCTCACAACAAATACATATATATTATCACTATTATGTTGATGTCCAAACTGTTGTGTCAGACTCGAGCTCTTGTTTCTAAGGGAATTTCTCGACGAGCCGAAGACATGGCTCGTCGTTGTTAAATCCAAGCTCGACTCTGATACAACATGTTGTTCATAAACATAATGCAGATGATAGATTAATCTTACAATCCCTAACGGCGATGCCTCTAACTTTATTACTTATCGACTTAATTTTAGATTTAATTTTCATACTCATGAAACGCCGGTCCTTTCTGTTGAAGCTGTATGTAGCATCCTTGAACTTTCCCATCCGTAAACAAACTGAATGGGCCCCTTTGTTCAACATTCCGAAAAGACTTTACTCTGTAACTGCATGCTGTTTCAACATGAATGCTTCCGAGTATTCAGATGCAGAAATGGAAAAGCAAAGTGGTTTCATAATTTAATAGTTAAACCGTAGAGAAGTGCTTTTCCATCTATCATATACAGAAATAAAAAGTATAAGGTATCTCAGAAATTCCATTAGAAAGCTTGTTTTGTTTTATAAATAGTAACGCAAACAAATCGTAACCAATCACGTACATGTATACTGAAGTTGCAGGATGCAGAATCTGTATCAGGGGTAGCTGATACTCGCTGTATTCGGGTAATGATGGACTCAATAGCTATTTGTTGCAAGATAAAAGCTGTTAGCTGTGACTGAAGTCGCATCATGACAGCCTTCAGTTCATCAAATGTGGTTTTTACCAAGCACAAAAACTAATAACATGGTATAAACATTCCAATCTCGGTGCTTGTTTTTTTTGCCGATAATAAATAAAATATGTTGTAAATATTCAGTTTGTATTGCCGTGAAAAATGTGAACTTCATCAGCATATTAATTTTTGGCCGACATCAACGTTAACCCTTAATCCGCAGTTTAATTTTCCATTAATAATAACTGAATATACATTTACACAGTCGCAGGTGACCTTATAGTGATTTTACATTATTGTTGGCTGCTGTGCAGGCAGCATAATAACTGAATATACATTTACACAGTCGCAGGTGACCTTATAGTGATTTTACATTATTGTTGGCTGCTGTGCAGGCAGCATAATAACTGAATATACATTTACACAGTCGCAGGTGATCTTATAGTGATTTTACATTATTGTTGGCTGCTGTGCAGGCAGCATAATAACTGAATATACATTTACACAGTCGCAGGTGACCTTATAGTGATTTTACATTATTGTTGGCTGCTGTGCAGGCAGCATAATAACTGAATATACATTTACACAGTCGCAGGTGATCTTATAGTGATTTTACATTATTGTTGGCTGCTGTGCAGGCAGCATAATAACTGAATATACATTTACACAGTCGCAGGTGACCTTATAGTGATTTTACATTATTGTTGGCTGCTGTGCAGGCAGCATAATAACTGAATATACATTTACACAGTCGCAGGTGACCTTATAGTGATTTTACATTATTGTTGGCTGCTGTGCAGGCAGCATAATAACTGAATATACATTTACACAGTCGCAGGTGACCTTATAGTGATTTTACATTATTGTTGGCTGCTGTGCAGGCAGCATAATAACTGAATATACATTTACACAGTCGCAGGTGACCTTATAGTGATTTTACATTATTGTTGGCTGCTGTGCAGGCAGCATAATAACTGAATATACATTTACACAGTCGCAGGTGATCTTATAGTGATTTTACATTATTGTTGGCTGCTGTGCAGGCAGCATAATAACTGAATATACATTTACACAGTCGCAGGTGACCTTATAGTGATTTTACATTATTGTTGGCTGCTGTGCAGGCAGCATAATAACTGAATATACATTTACACAGTCGCAGGTGATCTTATAGTGATTTTACATTATTGTTGGCTGCTGTGCAGGCAGCATAATAACTGAATATACATTTACACAGTCGCAGGTGACCTTATAGTGATTTTACATTATTGTTGGCTGCTGTGCAGGCAGCATAATAACTGAATATACATTTACACAGTCGCAGGTGACCTTATAGTGATTTTACATTATTGTTGGCTGCTGTGCAGGCAGCATAATAACTGACTATACATTTACACAGTCGCAGGTGATCTTATAGTGATTTTACATTATTGTTGGCTGCTGTGCAGGCAGCATAATAACTGAATATACATTTACACAGTCGCAGGTGACCTTATAGTGATTTTACATTATTGTTGGCTGCTGTGCAGGCAGCATAATAACTGAATATACATTTACACAGTCGCAGGTGACCTTATAGTGATTTTACATTATTGTTGGCTGCTGTGCAGGCAGCCTAATAACTGAATATACATTTACACAGTCGCAGGTGACCTTATAGTGATTTTACATTATTGTTGGCTGCTCTGCAGGCAGCATAATAACTGACTATACATTTACACAGTCGCAGGTGATCTTATAGTGATTTTACATTATTGTTGGCTGCTGTGCAGGCAGCATAATAACTGAATATACATTTACACAGTCGCAGGTGACCTTATAGTGATTTTACATTATTGTTAGCTGCTGTGCAGGCAGCATAATAACTGAATATACATTTACACAGTCGCAGGTGACCTTATAGTGATTTTACATTATTGTTGGCTGCTGTGCAGGCAGCATAATAACTGAATATACATTTACACAGTCGCAGGTGACCTTATAGTGATTTTACATTATTGTTAGCTGCTGTGCAGGCAGCATAATAACTGAATATACATTTACACAGTCGCAGGTGATCTTATAGTGATTTTACATTATTGTTGGCTGCTGTGCAGGCAGCATAATAACTGAATATACATTTACACAGTCGCAGGTGACCTTATAGTGATTTTACATTATTGTTGGCTGCTGTGCAGGCAGCATAATAACTGAATATACATTTACACAGTCGCAGGTGACCTTATAGTGATTTTACATTATTGTTGGCTGCTGTGCAGGCAGCATAATAACTGAATATACATTTACACAGTCGCAGGTGACCTTATAGTGATTTTACATTATTGTTGGCTGCTGTGCAGGCAGCATAATAACTGACTATACATTTACACAGTCGCAGGTGACCTTATAGTGATTTTACATTATTGTTGGCTGCTGTGCAGGCAGCATAATAACTGACTATACATTTACACAGTCGCAGGTGACCTTATAGTGATTTTACATTATTGTTGGCTGCTGTGCAGGCAGCATAATAACTGACTATACATTTACACTGTCGCAGGTGACCTTATAGTGATTTTACATTATTGTTGGCTGCTGTGCAGGCAGCATAATAACTGAATATACATTTACACAGTCGCAGGTGACCTTATAGTGATTTTACATTATTGTTAGCTGCTGTGCAGGCAGCATAATAACTGAATATACATTTACACAGTCGCAGGTGACCTTATAGTGATTTTACATTATTGTTGGCTGCTGTGCAGGCAGCATAATAACTGAATATACATTTACACAGTCGCAGGTGACCTTATAGTGATTTTACATTATTGTTAGCTGCTGTGCAGGCAGCATAATAACTGAATATACATTTACACAGTCGCAGGTGACCTTATAGTGATTTTACATTATTGTTGGCTGCTGTGCAGGCAGCATAATAACTGAATATACATTTACACAGTCGCAGGTGACCTTATAGTGATTTTACATTATTGTTAGCTGCTGTGCAGGCAGCATAATAACTGAATATACATTTACACAGTCGCAGGTGACCTTATAGTGATTTTACATTATTGTTAGCTGCTGTGCAGGCAGCATAATAACTGAATATACATTTACACAGTCGCAGGTGATCTTATAGTGATTTTACATTATTGTTGGCTGCTGTGCAGGCAGCATAATAACTGAATATACATTTACACAGTCGCAGGTGACCTTATAGTGATTTTACATTATTGTTGGCTGCTGTGCAGGCAGCATAATAACTGAATATACATTTACACAGTCGCAGGTGACCTTATAGTGATTTTACATTATTGTTGGCTGCTGTGCAGGCAGCATAATAACTGAATATACATTTACACAGTCGCAGGTGACCTTATAGTGATTTTACATTATTGTTAGCTGCTGTGCAGGCAGCATAATAACTGAATATACATTTACACAGTCGCAGGTGATCTTATAGTGATTTTACATTATTGTTGGCTGCTGTGCAGGCAGCATAATAACTGAATATACATTTACACAGTCGCAGGTGACCTTATAGTGATTTTACATTATTGTTGGCTGCTGTGCAGGCAGCATAATAACTGAATATACATTTACACAGTCGCAGGTGACCTTATAGTGATTTTACATTATTGTTGGCTGCTGTGCAGGCAGCATAATAACTGAATATACATTTACACAGTCGCAGGTGACCTTATAGTGATTTTACATTATTGTTAGCTGCTGTGCAGGCAGCATAATAACTGAATATACATTTACACAGTCGCAGGTGACCTTATAGTGATTTTACATTATTGTTAGCTGCTGTGCAGGCAGCATAATAACTGAATATACATTTACACAGTCGCAGGTGATCTTATAGTGATTTTACATTATTGTTGGCTGCTGTGCAGGCAGCATAATAACTGAATATACATTTACACAGTCGCAGGTGACCTTATAGTGATTTTACAGTATTGTTGGCTGCTGTGCAGGCAGCATAATAACTGAATATACATTTACACAGTCGCAGGTGACCTTATAGTGATTTTACATTATTGTTGGCTGCTGTGCAGGCAGCATAATAACTGAATATACATTTACACAGTCGCAGGTGACCTTATAGTGATTTTACATTATTGTTGGCTGCTGTGCAGGCAGCATAATAACTGAATATACATTTACACAGTCGCAGGTGACCTTATAGTGATTTTACATTATTGTTGGCTGCTGTGCAGGCAGCATAATAACTGACTATACATTTACACAGTCGCAGGTGACCTTATAGTGATTTTACATTATTGTTGGCTGCTGTGCAGGCAGCATAATAACTGACTATACATTTACACAGTCGCAGGTGACCTTATAGTGATTTTACATTATTGTTGGCTGCTGTGCAGGCAGCATAATAACTGACTATACATTTACACAGTCGCAGGTGATCTTATAGTGATTTTACATTATTGTTAGCTGCTGTGCAGGCAGAAAACAATGATGTAAAAACACTGTCGAGGGAAATGCGTCCTACCAGTAAAGATCTCAAGGAAGAATATACTTCAGTCATATAAAGGGGGCAGTTTGTGGCTGTATGGGGACATAAGGCATGTGTCCTGATTGATGCAGATAGTATGTATATATATGTATTGGAGGATACCTTTCAAGAACACAAGCCTGAATGGGGAAATAGCGACATGTGCTAATTACAAGAAATTTACAAGTGGTAAATTGATGGTCGGCTCAGTATAATGGTATAATAGGACAGGACCCAATGGGGAGGGGGGGGGGGGGGGGGGAGTACCATAAGAAATGATCCGATGTGGGTTTTTTCCCGTTTTTCTCAAGCCCCGAAGGCGGGCGTGAAATACAAGAGAAACTCCACCAGTGGTCTTTGATTCCTTCCCACTCCATTCTCTACTCGAGTTGTTTTCTGTTTTTATACCACGATAAAATTTGAATCAAGTGAATGAATGTAATATTTTTAAAGATATGTATCACCTTCGGTGGTGTGCTAACTTTATTGCTTCACTTTGTTTTATGTCGTACCACTTCATCACGCCACGCGTCACTCAGATGGCTAACGTCCAATCAGATGCTTTCTTACATGACGTTCTTACGCCGAATCCGCATTCCACGCATGAGGTATCTAGAACATTTCTTAATAACCGGTATCGCACCGCATAACGTTGAATACGCACACCAATTGTGATTTAATGGCCCAAATATATATCGATCTATTAGACCGTTTGACAAGAACATTGCTCTCTTCTGTCCACACATTTTGAATATTTAGGATTTCACATATTTATCATCACTTCCTACCAATTGAAAAGCTAAAGAGGCATGCCATGTGGTTTTGTAACCACAGATTCCGCAGCCCAAAAATAAATAGTGGCCCTTATGTGCGTTCTCCAGTGAGTGGTGGAGGAAGGGGGGGGGGGGGAGATGGGGCACTTCCCTCCAAATATTTGAGTACAGAACTATTTTTCTATACCTGTTTCTACTAATACGCTGGTAGATTGGTTTTCAAAGATAGTTTTTTCAACTTTGATAAAAAAAAGTTTTGGAAGCGCTTTAACCCTTTACCTAACGTGAAAAGCAGACGACACTTGCACAAAAAATTCTTGAATAACTAATTTTTTTCATTTTTTGTCTCAAAAACATAGGTTATGACCCCTCGTTGGAACGAGCTCGACGAGCTCGTTCCAACGAGGGGTCATAACCTATGTTTTTGAGACAAAAAATGAAAAAAATAGTGAAAATTAATTGGCGATTTTTGAGAATAGCGCTGGCCTTTTTTTGGGCGTTACTTTAGGTAAAGGGTTAAACCTTCCAGCCCATGGCTACCCGAAGATCAAAAGTTGAAGGTTTTAATGTTCTTCGTGTTTTTCTCTACAATATTTACGACAAAAAGTAACAAAGCCTGTACTAAATCTGACAACCTCCAAAAAGTTTAACTCCACTGTTTGTATAATAATAAAGAAAAGCTTGATTTTCTCAGACTTTAGTGGGACAGATTTTGCTACCCTCGCTCATTGTGGTAGTGTCATTGTACGTACAGGGAAGTAGAAAAGATTACTACATCTAGTGATTACGTTCTGTTTATACTTTCAGATATGGCAAATGAAATAGAAATGCGATTTAACAGATTCTGTAATTACAAAATGAAGCGGGTTGCTGAATATGTGAAAATACAAAGCAAATATACAGAAAAGCTTCATATGAAAGAAAAGAAGTTCCACCCAAAAGCTTCGTCAACGCTTCTGGAAACGCCTGTCAAGTGCAACCATCACAGAACAAAGGTTAATCATAATAAACTTATTATCCACCGAGGAACGCCGAATAAGATTCTAAGTAATATTCCAGTGGCATCGTCAACTATCCTAGAAGCAGTCTGTGATATTTCAAATGGACCACCCATTGGCGATGTTCTGGACTTTATGCCTTTAGCGACCTCGACGTTCAAGCTTGTTGGAGCACCAGAAGAACAAAATGACCAGAGTCATACGCCCATTTCTGCAGTTCAGAAAGAAATATTGAACAAGGTTAGCATTTCGGAGAACGACTATGTTACAGAATCCCTTGATGCATCAAATTTAATAATGTACAGAAAAAAGAATACCAAAATGGGATTCAGAACCAAAAATCTCACAGGTGTGAAGAAAGCTGTCTTCAAAAAGAGGCAATCAGCTAATAAACTGAAGGATCTGATGCCGTGTTATTTGAACAATGTTGACGTCTGTGCAGCAACAGTGGGTAGAGAATAAGCTTTGAGAATAAGGCTGATTGAATGGAGGTTATTGTGTGATGTTTATTTTCTACCATTTCCTCCCATATTGTCGGGGTCACCGCCATGATTCTAAAATGGTGGGGTACCTCGCCAAATTAACGCCGCTCCACGTGTCGAGATTTCCTTCACTGTACAATGCAGAACACTGAGAATACATTTCCACTAAAATATTTTTGTGGAATAAAGATTCTCACAGGTGTTAAGAAAGCTGTCTTCAAAAGAGAGAAGGCGCTACTGAACTGAAGGATTTGATGCCGTGTTATTTGTACAATACGGACATCTTTTAATCAACGGCGGGTAGAGAATAATCTTTTGAAGAAATCAAGGTTGATAGAATGGAAACTTTTGTGATTTTATTTCCTGTTATATCGTCTGGATCAAATCCATAGTTCTAGAATGGTGTGGTATCTCACACAGACCTGCTGCCCTCCTATCGAGATTTTCTTCACTGCACAATATAGAAATTTGATAATGAATTTCCACTAAACATTTGTGTGGGGAGGCTTCCCCCACAGAATAACGCACGTTCTGTGAAAACATGTATAAGAAATATAAGCAGAGTTTTTGTTAATGGACCTCTGGTTTCAACCCGGATGGTTATTAGCGAAACCATTTCTTGATCTTCTAATGCCCTTTCACAAAATGTAAGATATTGCACGTGTGTAATAGCCACAACTACCTTAGTGGTTATCCGCTCTTTTAACTCCCTTCACTCTGATGTCAAAATATCAAAATTTCAAGTAGCCATTTTTCCCATAATGCAACTGGGAATTTAATCAATTCAATCTTGTTTGACAGAGCTCAATGAACTCTGTCAAACAAGACTGAATTGGTTAAATTTCTAGTTGCATTATGGGAAGAATTTGCACCTTGAACTTTAGATATTTTGACATCAGTGTGGAGGGGGTTAAGCATTATACAGGTAGGTACACGTTCACTGGAGGTTTATAACACTTAACTCAATGGCGTCCATACTCATTATTCTGTAAAGCCATTGCAGTCCAAGACATACCGTCAAACGTGTGGGTTTCAAACCCAATAAACTGAGTTCATCCAACCAGCGGAGATACCCCCCCCCCCCCCCGAAAAAAAATGTGCATCTAAACGGAGAGCCCTGTGGATAGAATTGAATTCTAAGTCGAATCAAGGAGAGAATTTCGAATCGAATTTCACCGCTACCAAAATTGAACATATTGTACCTTCATACAACAAAAGAGATTGTGTCAGTCTCCACTCAAGTATTGTACTCAATGGCGACTCGTCTGTTTCGTCAAGTCAATCAACCCTGACTTATATCGTCATGAAATCGAATTTCGATAAAGTTATCGCCGTTGAAATTATTAGACGCGCTCGGAAGGTCCAATTAAGAAACAAGTAGATGTTGAGAAAACACATATTACATCAGTAGAAATTAACGCCAAATTTCCCTTTGTTACTTTTAATAAACGGAAACAACTGACAGATCTCGGAGCTGTCTGTTGTTTTCATTTATTAAAGGTAACAAAAGAAAACATTCCCTATTATTTCAAGTCAGTTAGAAGCAACTAGTTAAGAGTTAATCCGTCATTAAGAATATCTATTAGTATTACACTCACCAACACTAAGTGTCCACTTTGGCTCATTGTTTAGCGAATCTGTTTTTAAAGTAATATGCAAATTAATAATTAATAATAATTAGCAAATGTCACCTCCTAGGCCTTTTTATTAATAGACAGAACAGTGTCTGTATAAAATTTCACTATGCGCGCTATTGTATCATATGTTGATATAATGAACAGGAAAAAGGTTACAAAACATCAAGAGATGGTGAAAACACTGTTTTCTTATTTTTAAAACGGTTTCAACACAGAATAATAGTCAACCGTTCAAACGGATTGGGAAAAAATTATAAAGATTAATCTTCTGTATATTTATACTACTGCAGTTAAAACTAGAAGTCCTATCATGAAATGCGCACAAATAGCACGTCGGTCTGCGCGTTAATCTACGCGTTAATCTACGCGTTATGACCATAGTAAGGCAATCAAATTCTGTACATGTGGCCTCTGCATAAGCAATGTTTCAGCCAATGGACCTCCGGGTAACCCGGGGGTCCATTGGCAGAAACATTGCCTGTGTTTGCTATGAGAAACCAGGAGAACCTGCCGTGCTTTGGATATATTCGATATGGCATTTGCGCCCAATCTCTACGCGTAATAAAGCCTAGATAAGCGCACAGTTCGTGACAGGACTGCTAGTTTTAACTGTATACCAGAAAATGCCCGAGGTTTGTGATATGATGCGCATATTGAAGATACAAATTCCTTAATATTTCGAAATTTTAATCTTTAATGACAATCCCCAACTCTTAGTGTTAAATGTACTGACGACTTTAGGAAATTTAGGGGAGCTACCTTTCCCGTAAATCTTTTCCAATGACGAAAATTGTCAGTCATGGGTGCTGTAGCCTTGTGCATGGTATTATTCGCTAAAATCCATGTGTTATCTCGAATAATATCCGTCCTTGGTCTCGGTGCTTGTGCGAAAATAAATTATTCAACAAAATAGTGTATGTATGTGTGAGGGCGCAATCACTGGTGGCATGATCTGGATTACAACTGAACACTGTGAACACATTCCACGGTATAATTTGTTACAAACGGACATAACAACCGTTACTTATTTCCACTTCCTTATTCGACATTCGTTATCAACCGTTCTCTGGTCCCTATGAACAGTATTAACATCGAAGATCAACCCTTATTTAAATTATTTGTCATAATTTTTTTTTTGCTTATTAGAAGGCCTACTCCTATCTTAATCTCAGAGACTTTGCTTCTTTCGAAGTTGAAATCCCCAACTTTTTCACGCCGGTGTGACAGGAATGATAGTCCGTAGGAACGTTAGTCCCTCTGGACTATTATTCCGCGGAATTATAGTCCTAGGTCTAACATATCTAGGAATAGTAGTCCGCCGGACTACTATTCCTAGAAATGTTAGACCTAGGACTATAATTCCGCGGAATAATAGTCCAGAGGGACTAATTTTCCTACGGACCATCATTCCCGTCACACCGGGTTGGACAATGGTCGACCTGTACGGTCTTTCTCAGAACCCACCAGGTAGGCCACAATATCGCCTGTAATGGAACATTTTCAAATTATAACTCCGAAAGGCTTGGTAAATTATTTTCGGACCAGTCCGACCACGGCGCTTTGCATAATAAATATACAAATATCCCATAATCGTCATTGTCTTCAACTCAATACAAAAAAACAAACAAACAAAAACCACTTTAGATTTTGTTATTGTATAGCTTCAATATTGTTATTTATTGTTATAAATATTGTTGAATTGTAGATACTTTTGTTGAAAATGTTGTTGATTTGTTGTTTATACCACTGATTAAACGATGAGATATTACGCACAATATATTTTGAGGTGTTGTTTTTGCATATCGTTTCTTGTACTCGAAAGATGTTTTGCTAATAGGAATCGTATCTATAAAAATAAAAGTAGTGCAGCTGTTTCATTATGCGCGGGGTGGGTACACTTGAATGCATGACGGATAATAATTTTGGCCTTCCGCTGAATTGTAGCAGGTTCTCTTACGAGGAGACCTAAATAAACTCAGTCCGTCGGGTTATTCCTCCTCCACTCTCCCTCCAAATCTCCAAACATTCAGTCAAAAACTGTTTCATAATTCCCCCCAATTGGCGCTTTCTTGATCTCCCCTAAATTTAAAACTGACCCTTTCCCTCATGTTAGGCCTTATCCACTTATGTTCTATTAATTTCTCAAGGAGTCTTGTTATATTATGCAAATATTTGGGGCATCCTAAAATGAAATGTTGCAGGGTCTCCGTTACTCATAAGTTACACATTTGGCACACCCTTTCCTCGTCTTTCTGACCCCCCCCCCCCCCCCACCGATCTTCAGTGACGTGGACCTCACTCTGAACAACAATGGCTCCAAAACGATCATTTTTTATATAACTACTCTAAAGTGCCCTTAGTCCTAGTTCCAGCCCGCCAGTTACTTTTCCCAATCACGAGCACCCTTACCCTGATAAAGCTACTCCCCTGCTTCAGTCCTCCTTGTAGATCTTAAGGCGCAAAGGAGTAAATCTCCATTAGCTCAAGCACCTGCCTTATCCATCCTGTCTGAATGTTAGAGTTCCAAACATAATTAAACGTCGTTTACACCATCTGCTGTTTGAAAGGTTTACCAGGCAATCCAGATAGCATAATTTCCCCATATCCAATATTCAATCGTCATCAACCCGAGTTCCCCTTTGACCGCTTCGCGTTACTAATACGGTTATCAACCGACCCGCATCATTTTGTAGACTCTCCAAGTTCCTCACTGCCGTTTGGTTTAGAGGAATCACATCCACTCCATAAATTATATTTGGTAATCCCACTCTGTCCCAAATAGGTTTTCCTACAAAAATCTTGTTAAAGCTTTTTCTTCCATGGAGTTAGAACTGATTGAGTAATCTTTTTCCTTGTGTATTAACTTTATTTGTGTGGTTTCTGTATATGACTCCACCTGTAATACATAAATTCACCCCCAAGTATTCATATTCTCCCGTTCCAACACTGTTATATCCCTGTTTCCCTCTTTTGTGTATGAATATTGCCATGCTTTCCCTGCACTCTGTTGGGACCTCTTGCTTTGTGATTGCCATGTTAAATAGTGCTGTTAGATGCTCATATAATGGATCACCTCCGCTTTTTAAAAACTCGGGAATTTCGTCCGTACTTGCTGCTTTGCAATGCTTTAACTTGGGTGTCTTCTATTTTTGTGACGCGTCAGTAGGGATAATACGAGAGTTCGGCACCAATGAACTTGGTAGCACCGAAATGTACTGATTTGAATGGGGATAAGTGGCCAAGAAATTATGAAGCGACAGCGCAAATAACGTTATGCGATTTTTTTTTATCGTAATATAGAAATGTCGCGCGTAAGAAGTCTGCGTAAGTTTCAGTCAGTTTCGCTCTTGTGGCGCCACTAAAACAGTTATTTTACTAATGCCACAGGGAAAAACATACGTCCATTTTTATCGGTTTTCTCACTTTGTCAAAAGTGGACAGAAACCTTCAAATCACCCATTCGATTTGTATGGGAAAATGGGACCACTCGCATTTCGTTGCTCAAATTGTTGCATTTCGTTTCAAATTTTTCGACAAGGGGGATGTTTTTCAAATGCAAACCCTATGGAGATCCTATAAACAAAAATGTCGTCTACGATAAAAGAAGGTCGCAAAGGTAGCGGTAACATTTTTCGTTTTCGTCCATACAAAGCTAACGGGAGATTTGAAGAAGAAAATTCCAATTTTATTAGCTGACGACATTGTCCAGGAGACGAAAACAGAACTAAATAATGAATTATAATGGTAGTGAGATTATTATTCACATCGCTCCGTATTATAGAAATGATCGAGTCGACTTATTGTGAAGAGGATTATAATCAGACAATCTCGTAATGGACAACTCCAGTCTCTATATTTAGTCGAGGTTTTATTATTAATAGCCGACTGACAATCTCATTTTAACCCTTTACCCAACGCAGACGATATCAAAATTTATTATTTTAAATTTCATTTTTTCAAATTTTTAAAAACATTTCAACAAAACCATATCATGTGACCCCTCGTTGGAACGAGCTCGATGAGCTCGTTCCAACGAGGGGTCACATGATATGGTTTTGTTGAAATTTTTTGAAAAATAATATTTTTTCAACTGCTGAATTTGCATATTACGCGGGCGGATGCGGGCGATTCGCTGGGTAAAGGGATAAAATATACTTTGCTGTTGCGAAATCATTGCATTTTCTGGAGGAAGATGTCTTCCCGTTGGCGCGTGGTTGATCTCAGGAGGTGTTTTAATATAGATCAGTTTTTTTTCGATGAGCGGGATATTTTTCCCATGCAAAACCTATGGTGATTTTGTTCAAAAATAGGATTGGGAATTAAGAAGGTCGAACAGGAAGCGAAGTGTCAAAGCGAGATTTTTAATCGATCAAAAAAAACCGATATCCAAATATATCCATAATGCGTAAGATTTGAGTCACTCTCAGTCTTCTCAAAATGTTTTCGAGAGCCACGTTCATGTCCATTCTGAAATCAGAAAAATACGAAAGGAGTGATTCGTCATCACGCAGAATTCGAAGGTATAGAAATGCACAAAACCGTGTTGACCAATAAAATAAAATCATCCTATTCAGATTGTGCAAAACATTCGTGAGAGAAAATTCGATCGATATTAATTTTTCGGTGTACATATTCTTGAATAATCTCTTCTCGTACTAGTCGTTCAATTTCAATATCTTGAAGTGTCTATGATAAATATTCGATGCATTATTGTGCATTTTAAACTTCTTTTGATAATATCAGAATTTAAAATCCTGTACATCTCTCCATTTTTGTACACATCAACCCCTGAACCCTCTCGGGATTACATCTTCTCACGCCTGTCAATAATTGTTTGGACGTTTCAAGAATGTGATGAATGACGTGAGAAAAAACATTGCTTCTCGGAATTCGTTTCGGAGAACGAACGCGACGACGCGTTCTTCGCCATAGCTAGTGGTTTCTTCGATGCCACATTCTTCTAATATCGCATCCTCCTCCTCGTCCTCTTTCATATGATTCATGTTTCTCATCATGGCTATGAGATATATCGAGAACTCCCATCTGTTTTATCCTCTCGTTTTCGGAATACCTCAATAAGAACAGGTACTGGCGATTCGAATCCAAATGCTCTTTGTAAAACGTTTGAAAAGAGTCGTGATCTTCGGTTTTCTTCTTCAGAGTTCGATATATGTCGGACAGATCGAGTGTTGTTTTGCACCGGAAAAATTCTATCGTCTCTCGGATAAAGAGAGAATCCTTCCTCATCGCAATCGAATTGTCATCCTCGTTCTTTCTCCGTCTTCTGTCTCAATGTATTCGCGAATCGCTTTCTGAATGAACCTTTTAGATCGGCCCAGAACGCATCCATAGCATTCAATGTTCTATTCGTGGCAATGAACCGTTCTTCGGAATATTTACTCAAGTACAAGTGACACCCTTCCAGAAAATCGAGAATGAAAGAATTATTTTCCGGAGCTTTCGTGTGTTCATATTTTTCTAACGCTTTTTCGTTAACTCTAGGATATACGAAGACTCCGAAACACAACTTTCTGGTCGTTTTTATCCACTATGACGCATTTGTCAAGATCTTGGCTAGAATCGTCGGTCTTATAAAATAGATTTAATTTCTCGTTGGAATATTGTAAAGACATGCCTTTCAAATGGATTTCCTTTTTGGAAATCATTCTCATGGTGTGGTTGTTGCTGTTTTTACGAAACATTTTGGGGGGAAATTAAGACAAAATGGGAAATTAAATTTTTTTTAATTATTATTGTAGCCGGGGTATCGGTCACTTGAAATTTTTCAATCGGGATTAAAACTTTGAATAACAACTAAGTCTTTTGTACATTTAAAACACAGTTTATTCACATAGCACTGGATTCCAGTCGATTAGGCTTAAGTAGGATGTTTCCGTGCTAAGAACGATACTCACTCTACAAACTGGTATTTCCAAAAATTCATCTTTTACATTAACTGGCTGAGTGCTTGAAGCCACTATCGGGGCTTTCAGAAAACTGAGGGTACCAGAGAAAAAGCTGACATTTACTTTGCTCATGTTTCATATTCAGACAAACGTAAATAATATTTTGTTTATACCTACTTGTTTTATGACAAATTATTGGAGAGTGCATGTGGGCACTCTCCAATAATTTGTAATAAAACAAATTTTGAATAACAAATTCAGACCACAAAGATAATTTAGCCCTCAACCAGTTAAAAACTAGATTTATATACACTAGTGGTTTCTATAAACAGTAGCTTAAATATACAACAAAACAGACTTGTTTTGGGACAAAATGGAATAGACTTGAGGTGACTAATGGCTGATTGTTATATACTGAGTCAAAAAAGAAAATATAATAGAATAAATGTGAAAAATAGCATAAAGGATGAAATATAATAGTTCTAATGTTGCATGTTTGTGGACAAGAAGTCGTGCAACGAGTTTAATGACATGGTGTTGTCCACACAACCGTATACAATTTTGCTACGGATTTCAAAATAGCACATGTTACCCGAGAATGTCAAATTGAATGGGTGACCGACGATTTTCTTTGTGTTATGTTGTGCTAGAGACATTTTAAAAAATCCTAAGGTTAACCGAAAATCAGAGATTGCGTGCCATTGGTATGCATGAGGCTGGAATACCTTCAGATGAGCTCGCTGCTGAGTCCGGAGTCACTGTGGCCACTATTTACCGTCTCATTGGAAGGTATAGAACCATGGATCTACTGCCGACCGACCGCGTTCAAGTCGACTAAGAGTTACGACCCCTGCACAAGACCGACACATCAGGAGGAGAAAGGTTTTCTGATGCTTGCGTGCGGGAACGCGACCGTTTCGGCGGGGGAATTGTAACGGTTTGGGCAGGAATTTCCTTGCACTATCGAACACAGTTGATCTTCATAGATGGTAATACAAATGGATAGCGATATATGGACGAAATTCTGAAAGCTGTCGTTGTCCCCTTGTTCAACGATAACGTCGGATTGCAGTTATTCCAGCAAGACAATGCCCGGTGTCACGTGGCGCGTATCTGTCGTGACCTTCTTGAGGAGCAGAGCATCTTCTTCTTCACTGGCCCCAACTTTCTCCAGATTTATCGCCAATCGAACATCGGATCAATTGGACTGCCGGGTACGACTTCATAATCTTCAGACGTTAGACGATTTACGTAATGTTCTAAGGCAGGAGTGAAACGCAATACCACAGGATGACATCCAGAGACTTATCAGGTCCGTGCGCCGTCGATGTCGTGCCATCCATGAGGCAAACTGTGCACATACACGCTATTGACTGCATGTGTGAACTTTTCATTTCACCCCGTGTCTGAATTGCGACGTCCTGACGTGACGCTGGCAAGAGTAAGAACATGAAATTACGTAAATTCATACAGCTAGACTCGAAATATGAATTTACAATAATTTGTTTGGGATTAAAGTCGATAATACTAAAAACAATTCCTCATCATAGTTTATTATATTTTCTTTTTTGACTCAGTCTAGTAAGCCAGAATGCAGATTAGAATGGATTCGTCCAGTCAGTACGTTTCGGCAGCTTGCATTTTCAGTCGGTTCGGCCACTGAAGAGAGGGCGTGCAACAATTGAAGACTGGCTGAGGAAGTAATTTTATTCGCTGGATTTTTGTGTGAAAAAGAAAATATCATACATGTAGCATTGCGGCATCAATGTAGTTTACAAATTGACACAAACAAGTTGACGTTTTGTGTTGAAATAATATTTAATATTATGTCCTCATAATAATTTTTCCTACTCTAATAATTTGATGCAACACCCCTCCTCCACTCCTTCCGAAGAACTATTACTAGTTTACTTGCCGCTATTGTCGAAATTCTCATGAAGACTCATCTTCCCCGAGAAGCGGATATATTTGATGATCAGGTCAAACTGAAAATCGATAAATTCATAACTGATAATCGTACGATCTATACCGAACCAAATTTTAAAACAGACCCGGAAGAAGGGGACGACAACATACTGGTCGACCCAATCATTAATGGCGAAGTAATCAACGTAATTAGGAAGTGCAAAACATCGTCCTTCTCCGCGGAGGACGAAATCTCCTACAGAATCCCAAAACAATGCCCTCATTTCTTCGTGGACAGACTAACCTACCTACTAAGCAGACGCCTCACTCATGGCTACTTCCTGTCAGATCGGAAAATATAGGTAAGAGTAAATCGCGAAATCTCAGGCGAGGTAAATCTAAAGGACGGAACCCGGGTCGACCGTGTTGGCGGTGTTCTTTGATTGTCTGACGCACCATTTGGAGCTAGTAGCTTCAGGCAAGTTTTGTCTGCCACTTATTTTTGCAAGTATAGTCTGCTTATGAAGCATGTGTTTCGCGTTTGAGGAGAGAAGGCATTAGTGACTGTTTGATTGACGTGGTTATTTAGTCTAAGGCCTTTATAGAGGATGATGCCCAAAAGCTTAGCTTCGGTTGCTATTTTAAAGTCCTGGTTGTTGAGTTCCAGATTAACATCTGGAATTTACTTCTCATGGGTTATTATTAGATGCTGAGTTTTGTTGGCATTGGGCTTGATGCACCATTTAGCGCACCAGGCTTCTAGATCCCGGAGAGCGTCTTGGAGGCGTCTCTTTACAATCCCGACGCATGGGTTTGTCATCCGAAAGGCCTTATCATCTGAGAATTGGGAAATGTCTACATGAATTCCCCCCCCCCCCCCTGAGTCTATATCATTTACGTAGAGGGCGAATAGTAGCTGGCTGAGGACGGATCCCTGGGACCCGGGTTCCGTCCTTTAGATTTACCTCGCCTGAGGTTTCGCGATTTACTCTTACCTATATTTTCCGATCTGACAGGAAGGAGGGCAGTATCCTGAGAATTTTGATGGGGAGACCCATCTAGATGGGAATATCATAGAACAGGCATGTAATAAAAAAGTCTATCCGACAGACACAACACTCAGCATCCCAATGGGTTAGAGCAACACTAAACCGAGCGGAAAATGAAAATCTGTTCCGGAAATCGTTGACGGACTATTTTTATAAAGAAGCGAAATTTTACACAAATCGTGTACCATATTTACAGTTTGGATTATCAGGAATAACTAAAATCGTCCCCTGAGTTCCAATGTGTTTTATGTGTCAGGGGACGAAATAACAACACAGGTTCCCCTCGTAAATTTGATTGGCAATAAAATGTGTTCTTATTGTTGATAGTTGTCTAATGAATTGCTGAGTGTCCTAATAATGTTTTTTTCATAAACATGAAGGCGTGTAATAACCGATACGCTTGTGAATGGGTTAATCGCGGATCTCTCGTTTTATTCTTCCACGCTGATACTCGTGCCATATCGATTAAACCATTCACGCGCGTGTGTCGTTCTGTGCATGTACAACTAATGAAGTCGCAAGGGTTTAGCGAATCTTTTAGTTGTAGTATATTATGGTAAATTATCGCACTCAGAAAAAACATTAACGCCCGAAAAGTTGAGAGTGGTAATTGTTCTTTTGAGTGTGATAATTTTCCATACACAATAAAGAAAGAACTTTGTGTTTTGTTTATACTTGATGTACATCAGATATAATTATTTATATACAATTTATAAACATGGCTGTTTATTTAGAAAAAAAACCCTATGAACCCCGTACAGCAGCCATGACTTGATTTTATGAGAAGTTGAAAAGAAACTGTCAGAAAATTGAGAGTTAAAATAGAACTCGGTGAGACCAAAGTTTGATGACAACGTGTGTTAATTTGCAGTGTTCGCTAGTACTCGGTGTTAACCGATGATAATATTATACAATTATTGACTTACCTTATAAGAATGATACAAGCAATTATCAACCTGAGAAAGGTAATATTCACCAAGGCCATAGGCAAAGGCATCATCGCTGTTTTAGCAACTTTTCGGTGTGGTTTCTCATCCCCTCGAGATAGAAACAAGGAGATACGGCCTCGTTGAATATTACTTTCATAGGTTGATAATTCCTTGTATCAACCTCACGGTAAGTCAATTATTGTTTTATCATTATGACAGAAAAAATCGTTTGCAAATTCCTGGCTTTATTACACATTTTTGAAGAATTAACTACAACATGAACAAACAAGTAAATACACACTAACCCTTTGAACTCGAAAGACCGCTTTTTAGGTCCAGGACATAATTTCGTCCCATTTTTGTCTTTTTATAAGAGGTCTATACACGGGGCATTGATGATAAAAGAATAACTGCAGTCTTCAGCCACACGGCTGCAGACGGCAGTTATTATTTTATTCTCCCTGTAAATTAATATTGGACTGATCCATCTCACTGCAAGTGTACACAAAGGCGACACCATTCCAGGAAACGAGGTTTCAAAGGGTTAATATGGACACTTATAATAGTAGTAATAATATATCTAATTCCACTCATGAAGAGGAAGTCGCAGAATTATATACGGAGCTATTTATAAGTACTAATACTTACCCCAGCGAGTACACTGTGTTTTTGCAACATTATAAGGGTGCCACAGAAGACCGCGACAAATCCGCCGAAGGCTAAGAACTATTAATTATTAGTGTTACTGATGCTGTGATAACCCTGTGAAATGCTGCAGTTACGCTGTGTAATTTCAGGAGAGTATACTTTTTATGGTGTGGTGGAGCGTGACTATGGGTGTATTTGTAGTTGACAGAGCAATTCCGTTTAGTTTCAATTTAAATTGGGCTTGAATTTATCTTTGAAAAATCTTTCCCTCGCCATGAGTGCTCTTTCATCGTTGCATTGAAAGAAAGGGAAATGTTAAAACCGGTTTTTTTTCTTTTGTTACAGAGGTCAATGTGTTCACTCAGATAAAGGTTTCTTGATTTTTTTATCTCTAATGTGTTTTGGTGACCAGAGACTCGCTTTCTGGTGTAATTACTCTTCCCTAGGCACTCTTCTTTGCAACCCGAACACTCTATAGTGTACAGGACGTAACGTATGATGATGCGCATGTGAGTGGTGTTTTCACAACGAAGGGTGAGTTTGCCTTTTGAAATTTAAATGAATTTGCCTCCATTGGGGCCTCCCTGGTTTAACATTGTTTATCGTTACACTTTGAGACCTTGGAGTGTTCGTCTCCTCCTCAAACTTCGCTCGCGTTAAAACTTGTTTGAGATTTGCTTGTTGTCTCTTACATTTGATTTGTTGTATTTTCTACGTATTTTTCTACAATATTTTCTTAATTCGTTAACTGCATTTTAACATGGCCAAACTGTATAGGATAAAAGGGATGTAGGTGATACTTCCCTGTATTTAATTGTAGAGAATCCAGAGCAAGCTTCGATCTTATAATAAATCAAGACTTAGCCTCAATAGAACATTGGGCTAAAATGTGACTGGGGTGAGTTTAGTCTCCGAAAAACAGTGAGCATGCTTATATCACGTAACAAAACTCCATTGCCCACCCACTCCAATTTTAAGGTGATACATGAATATCTGAAGTCCATAACCATAAACATTAAGGAGTCATATGAAATAGCACTTGAACATGGAACGACCGCATTAACCACATCTGCTCTAAAGCATGGTCTCGTTTAGATTTGCTGGTCTCGTTTAGATTTGCTGAGGAGGCAGAAATTCAGTCTCGATCGCAGCGTCCAAGAAAAAATATACTTTGCCTTCGTTAGGCATTTACTCGAATACGCTGATGCTGTTTGGGATAATTGTTCGGTGGCTAAATTCGGCGAACTAGAAAAATATAGATCGCACCCGCAAGGATCATTACAGGGGCAACTGTCAGTTCTAGTAAGTCTTTGCTTTATTCCGAAACACGTTTTGATTCTCTACAAGAAAGACGTCGCAAACCCAAGTTGTTACAGTACTTCAAAATTTATCATCATATGTCGCCCCCGTATATTGCCAGTAAAGTTCCTCCAATCGCATCATCGTCGAATTTATCGCGTTACAGACCAATGGAACAAGCTGCCCTTATCTGACTGCGAGAACTCATCACTGATCAATTCCAAGACGTTCCTAAATGTCGGGAATTAACGACCACCTGTGTTTTACAGTGGTGCGAAATCTAGCGCAGCTCAAATATTCTGCGTTGTATGGTATGCCGGTTTAGGCACCGCAGGGGAAGGATTTGCGGCCACTAGGCGTGGCTGCCTTTCAGTCCCCGTTGGTAGTTTTTATTACTATTTTGGGATGCTTGCATACACTCTTGAAGGTTGGTTATTTCTTTGGAATCCACTTTTGTCGTTGTCAGTTATTCTTGATGTTGTTGCGCGGAAAGAGAGGCTTACAAACAAACAGCTCCCTGTGGAACAACCTACCCCAACGACGCTCGTTGGGGGCACCCAACGACGCTCGTTGGGGGCAGCTCTGCAATAAATAAGTAAAAAATGAGAGAATATGTAGAGTTTGGCGTGGCAGGTCCACCCCCTCCAACCTCGAGGAAATGGTAAGAAAAAGAAATATGTTCATAACGGTTAGCTCAAGAAATTTGAATGAAGTCGAGAATTTTTGGAAAAAAACTACAGAAGGTGAGGTGTGTAGGTGTCGTGTATTAAATATATGTAAAATTGTGAGTTGCTGTTCCTTGAACTCTTACTTTTTTAGTGTTCAATCATGTATCGTTTTGCATATTCGTTGAATAAAATAGTGTTTAAGCGAAACTAAAAGTTCAGGATTGTTTGGATTGAAGGTGGTGATAAAAGTGCGAGTTTCATTATTTTCATTTTTTTTCTTTTGAAGTTCTCAATTCCGTGAGGCTTAGGGAGTTTGCTCTGTCAATACCATTCCTCGTCAGCTTGATTTGATACCCGCGTTTCTTGAGAGAGTTTGTTAGTTCGTTAAGTCTTTTTGTTCTAAGTTCTGGGTTTGTAATTATTGTGCAAACTCTCTGAGCTAGATTATAAGGCATATTCTGTCTGTGTGGGCAGGGTGATTTGATTTGAAGTGCAGGCATTGCTTAGGGTCTATTGGTTTGTGATATATGTCTGTTAGAAGTCCTCTTCCAATGTGAATAGAATATCCAAGAAGGAGAGGAGTAGTTACAGGGTGTAGGGTTTGTAGGATATGGTGGATTTCTCTCAGTATGTGTTCTGAGTCAGAGAGTATTATGAACACTCATCGAGGTATCTTTTCCAGTTTTTTATACAACGTTTTGTCAGAACTCTAACCCTAGATGTTCTTCTATCTTTTACTATAGTCTTTGTTCTAGGTAGCCCAAGGCCGGAGTGCCATTTTAGTGCCCATTGCTGTCCCCTTTACCTGTTTAAGATGCTTACTGCCAAAGTTAAAAGTGTTGTTTTCGAGAATGAATTTTAATATTTACTTGTGCCTTTCCTTTTTAACTTTGGATGTTGTTTTAGCCAATATTTTACAGCTTCTAGTCCGAGTGTGGAATGTTGCTGTAGCGGGACGTAACGTCAAAGCTTAAAAGGGTGGAGCCTTCCTTGACAGTTGTGGGCAGATGGTTGAGGAAAACCAGGTCATCTCTCACTTAGCTTGGGATAACTGCCAAGTATGGTTGTAAACTTTTATCTATAATGCTGCTGAATCGATGGGTTGCACAGCAAGGCCCAGCAACGATCGGTCTGAATTTAAGATCTTCTGGGCGCAGAATACAGACATATTCCGATTTTTGATCACTGATTGCATCAGTTATTTGTTTTGATTTACGAATGTTCGGTAAACTGTAGAAATTGCTAGATTTCAATTCGAATTTACAGATATATTCATTTTCTTCTGATGAGAATGATGTGGAGTATTTTTTACAAGGTCTTCAATTTTTTATGAATTGATTTGGCAAAATTTCTTTTTAGTGATTTACAGGTACCCAGATCTTCAAATACTTTCCAAAATTTTAGATTCGTAATACTCTTTTTCCATGATAATGCACCCGGAGCCTTTGCTAGATTCTTTGATGACAAGGTGTTTATTGTTTTTGTGTTCACTGATTGGTTGCTTTCTGTTGATTTACGGTTGTGTTGGTTATCGTTTGGTAAGTTTTGGGGAATGGGTGCTTTGAGTGCCAGATATATATATGATATATATATATGATATGATATATAATTTATTCACCAGTGTACAAAAGACTAAACACAAAGAACAAGAAATCTGAATATTTACAATGTATAAATATCGTTGACACTGGGTTACAAATCCGTTAATACATAATTCGTATACTGGTAGGATCAGGCACAGGCAGATTGGCTGTCTTCCTGCCTTCCCTATGCAGGAGAGAGAAAGACCATGGAGAAATAGAAGAGGAAAATAGAGTGAAATAGAAAGAGGAAGGGGGTAGAAAAAATGAAGAAGTTGTAATGCAACATAGTAAATTTCCATTATCTTCTTTTAAGAATAGCTCGACTAAATCATGTGTTGGTGGTGCGTCCTGTGGTCGGAGACCAGTGCAGCTAGGCCCATGATACGGACCATTCCATGAATTTATATGTATACAGAGTGAGAGACAAATTGCCCAAAAAATAGATATAAAAAACAAGGGTAAAGACCGAATGAACAGCCAGCAGGGACGAGCATGCCAGACAAATTACATTGAGAATGAGTTACCAATACACCTTGAGAGCTTGTTAATCTAGATAGTATCCTAGTGCTGAGTTGACGAAAATCGGTACACCAAGCTACTTTGGGTATATTTTATTTATACCCCGATCATCAGATTATTAAGAGCCGCTATTATTTTTTCTCGATTTTACTGAGCAGCAGACGTACATACGTTCGAATCTGTTTTTGTTTACTTGATCATCGGTGGGCGGTACTGCCGCTGTCAATTTTATCACCAAAACGAAATGGAAAAAAAAACGGGGCATTTTTCATTTTAATAGAATAACAACATACTATTTCGAGTTATGGATGCTTTATTAACATGGGACAATGCATGTTTGTTAATTTTGTGTGTCTTATTGGGTAAACTCATTTAAGAACGTAATAAATAACTGCCACTTTCATTTCACTCTTCGCGAGGCGACGTGCGATGAATTTAGACAAGTTCGCATTCAGGTCGACGTCAACAAAGGTCAACTAGGATGTAGTTCTACTGTAGATGTAAATTTTAACTATTGAAATCCCACTGCTGACGTGTTCATCACAGTTGGTGTGTAAAGCAAAAATGTATGTCAAAGGCTTTTCATATATGGTAGAACAGCTAATCATGGTATAGAAATAAATAAAGCCAGCCATTATTAACGTTTATAAATTATTTCGTAATTGTTATTTACTCACTGTTTATTCACTCCAAATAAACCAGCAGCAAATAATTTATATTTTAGAAGGCTTATAAAGAAGTAATCAAGATAAAGATGATAACGTAACAAAGAAATGTTTTCATAAGAAACAGATTAATTGGACAAATTATTAATTCAGTTGACCTATAACACAGAGGGATTTATTTAGTTGACCCAACACAACATACACCTGTCACGTAATCTATAGGTAACAGTTAAAATCATATAACTGTTTCTTAAAGATTACTTGACGGGTATAAATTGTGCCTCGACTCTGTGGTCAGACAGCGACATTATCGAAATAATAAACCAGAACCCGTGAGACCAACGAAAAGTTTAATTTTGGTGCCAAATGTTGGTGCCAAATGCTGTATTTTTGTGCCAAAAATGATTTTTTAGTGCAATGAATCATTGACTCCCGGCAGCATGAACACTGATTGTACTGTTCCCTGTGCCACACCTGAATAAGCTATCGCTTCTTCTGATTTTCTTATTCTAGTACAACTCGCAGGGTACTTCTCTGTCAGGAGACTATTTTGCCATGTCTGAATTTTTTTTGCCCGTGCCGTATCTGTTCAGTATCTGACGACGTTGTTTGTGAGGTGCCGTGTCAAAGTACTTACAAACGTTCTATAATGGCAATGTCAACCTGTTGCCCTCTGTCCAACAATATTAACGGCTCACTTGAATAAATTCCGCGCAGCCGCACGTTAAAAGCAAATAAAATAATATTTTTGAAGTTCGACCATTGCCACGTTCTGTATTTTTGTGAAGTTTGTGAAATAATGCGCACATCGATGATACAAATTCGCTGAAATTTGAAAATTTCATTTTTTATATGAAATTGTCATACCCCTAACGTTTTAAATTTACTTACAGCTTTAGGAAATTAAGGAGTGTTAACATTCCTGCAAATCACTTTCAATGAAGAAAATCATCATCCACGGGGTAAAAACAGGATTGCGGCTTCACGGAAGCAACTTGGCTGGAGGTTGGTTTCAGTTTTACAACAGGAGGGCGAATTTACGGAAGCTACTTTGGTTGGCTGTTGGTGTCAGTTTTATTTCTTAATTGCACGCATGTGTCTTTGCCTAAAACAAAGTAACTTGGCAGGGGAGTTTGCCTCACCCCCACACGCTCTTTGAAAATTGTGTCCAAAACGATACTCTCAAATTTGTGTATTTATTTTTCCATTCAGCATCAGTTGCTCCTCCACACAGACCATAGAATTTCGTATTTTTGGGGTCCTTGCTTCGGGCTACAGTACACCAGTGGGGTAATCGTAATATACAGGAGGAATGGAGCCCAAGCTCCCTCCACACACACCAATTTTGGATATTTCTTTTTTCCTGGCAGTATTAGTTACCCCTCCACGCAAAACACACAATTTGAGTTATTTGATAATACAGAATTACAATGACACGGGCACCCACTCTCACCAATGTGATTTTTTTTCATGCAGGTGCTTAGTAGCAATTGATCATCCCGATACTGTAAATAGAATTTAAGGTATGTATTATTTTAACTTCTGCATTGCGTACATGTACCTTTTTGAAACATACGTAAATTGGCAGGGACGTTTACCCATAATAACACACGGTGCTCAATGGCTGTACAATAATTGCATACATACACATACACACATACACATACATTCTCCCACAGATACATTGATACATGGATCACTATTATCATTTATTGGTGCCCAACGCCACATCAGCAACCTAGGCCATATCGTGGCGATAAGCGACAGAACCTAAAGGAAAAAGGGTATTGAATTAAAACAGAATAAAACAAAAACAAAACAAACTACAACTTTACCAAAACAAGTATGTGAGTGTAACTTGACGAGTAACGAGGCCGAGAAGTGTTCGAGCAATATGTTTTGAATGGTACTATAAGATTTATATATTTCCTTTTTCCATACAGTATTAGTTTCTCAACCACGCATATTATAGAATTAGAATCTTAAATTTCGGGGGGTGTCCACCCCGAGGGTGCGCCACTAGAATATTTGATAATACACAGGGAAGGCATGTAACCCCTCCCTCCCAATTTGTAATTTCTCCCCTTGTATTATTTGTTGCTCTTCCTTGAATATCAGCATATCAGAATATCATTGACTTTTAGATTTTTGCTGGCCCCTGGCCCGGGCTGCGCAACTGGGGGTATTTGATAATAATTAGATAATAATTCTTCCTCCCCTCTTCTTACCGTAAATATAATTTAAAGTACATAATTTGGACTGTATTAAGAAATAGCCGTTCGTATATTTTTTCTTACACAGACTGAAGTGCAGCCTTGCGAGCAACTTCGGCCATTTTCTTCTCGAGCAGCACGAAACTTTGATTATTAAATTAACCCTTTGAAACTCAGAGGATGCTTTTCCAGTCCAGGAACATGATATGTCATAATTTCATCAAGTGGTATGGATGCTCAGTGCATGTGTGGGGTAGACCAATTAATATTTTAAAGGCAGCACGTTGAAAATATTAATTGGTCCACTCCCAAATAATGAATATGGACTTTCCTATTCCTGTCATTGAACTAGTATGGCATATGACACCGTCGTTGAAGGGGTTAATACATTTCATGTTGACTGTAGTCTTCGATCTATACGAAGGTATTGCGAGATTTAATGTTAATTGAAGAAAAGATCGTTTTGAAAATTTGGTCGGCAATATTCTGGACTCACTCCCATTTGTTTAAGACCAATTTGGCAGACTTTGTTTGAGACGTATGCCAAAAATTAGCAATTCAACAGGGCACGTAAAACGGTGTCGACCAAATGGCATTTTTCCCATTTCCGGACAACGTGTGTTGCTAACCGGTTTTACGTGGAAGTGCAACCGGAACTGCCCACGTTCCTCATTGAATGTGGAGTATTTTATGTTTCAGTTTTAAATAGAAAAATGGTAACCAGAGTTTAACTTTCAAAGTATTTCCGAAAAGGCGCGAAAGAAACTTGGAAATCTTTATGGATATTGATTTTAACTTTCCTGTTAGTTTGCCTTTTGTTTCTTTGGCTTTGTTCATCCACTGTGGATCCTGTTTGGGTGTGCAAAATTCTTCGTGACTTCGTTGCAGATCGACTCTGGCGAATTGGCAATATTGGGGGGAGGGATATCGCAGATTCCTGTATGACGTCATGTTTATCTTTAAAACGAATGCATAAACAATTCCTGAGAAATTCGTTAATTGTACAAAAAAAAGAAAAAGCTTCAACATGTGACACTTGGGAATTCTCATCGTTTGGCCATATGCTACCATTTTGATGACAATTCTCTGGCGTGTATGCCCTCATAAAAAGGAACGAAGATTCTGGAAGAAAAGGGGTCTATTCTTTCAGTAAAATAGATGTGTGATTGTTATAAATTGACGCACATAGTAGCATTCATGGAATTGAATTGGTCAAAGCATTGATGTTTTAACCCTTTACCCAACGCAGACGATATCAAAATTTATTATTTTAAACATCTTTTTTAATTTTTTTTTTCAAAAAATTTCAACAAAACAATATCATGTGGCCCCTCGTTGGAACGAGCTCGTCGAGCTCGTTCCAACCAGGGGCCACATAATATGGTTTTGTTAAAATGTTTTGAAAAATACTATTTTTTCAACTGCTGAATTTGCATATTACGCGGGCGGATGTGGCCGATGCGTTGGGTAAAGGGTTAAAGTATTACTAGGATAAACCAACAGATAATGTGTTCCTGAATTTTGCGTAGCGCTGAAGTGATCCTGATCGGTAATTTTGGGGTAATGGTGTGTTTGTTTGTGTTTTTGTTTGTTTTTCAATTTGCTGGATAAATGTTCTGTTGGTAATTTAATTTTAATATACCAGAGGTTATGGAGAGTTGGCAGATTGTCGAAATTCCTGATGCCAGTTGTTTTGCATATTCTTTCAGAAATTGTGTTGGGATGTTCCTGGATGAGATGCTATTGATTTGTTCTTTTTTTGGACCGCCGACCAATCATGTTTTCCCCATATATTCAAAATAGTTGGCATACTACCGTCTTCTTCGTTGAAGATGGTCATTAACCTTGAGTTTAAATTTGGGTTTGCTGTTACTGACTAGCTACAGCCTGTTATTTAGATATTGCAGTGAAACGGAACAGTATCAAGACACCATAACCATAAACTGTATCAAAGCTTTTCGTCCAGACAGAAGTCAAAGAGCTAGGAGTCGCATAAAAATATGCAAACATATGTCATTCCACAGATACTCAATCATGAGCATAGCCTATTTCTAATTTGCATTAGTGAGATACCACATTCTATGCATAGTAACAACTCCATACGATGGTCATGTCATTTGTATATTATCTGACAACTATAAATAGCTGTCCAATATCCCTGTAGTTTGCTCAACGATTCTGACTTGGCGGGGTGAGAGTCTCAACATTTCCGTTTCCATATTATGCCCCTCAAAATCGAGGCACATATGACGTCACAGACATGTGCAGATTTTCGAGGCGGCATTGTTACAGAAGGGAAATAAAAACTCGATTATCTTTACGATGGTCACTCTAAACAAACATTCCTTTTTTTTTTTTTTTTTTTGTTTACAGTTCAAATGTCTTCTTTTTTTAAATATCGACTATTATATAATAAACGGGTTGCTACAGCAGTAATTTCAGCTGGTTTGTCACATTCCATCGAGTCGACGAGATCAGATCAAGACGATCGAACACAAAGCCCTGTAATTTATTGTTGCAGTAATCTGTACCAATATTACAATCGATTGTTGATATGACTCACAGATGGTCTCCAACGGTTCTTCGGTCTGTAGTGAAATTTACGAAACGAGTTAAGTAACGTAGGTCTAGCTTTTGGCGCGATCCAGACCTACTTTACTTGGCAAATTTCACTATAAGTCAGGGACGAGCAGAATATACACAGAACGACACACGCGTGTGAATGGGTTAACGGATATGGCACGAGTGCCATCGGGGAAAGATAAAAGGAGAGCTCGTATGCCACAAGTGCCATATCGATTAACCCATTCACACGCGTGTATCATTCTGTGTTTATTGTACGCCTTCACGTCTATAAAAAAAAACAATTACTAGAAGGGCACTCAGTAATTAATTCATTTGACAAC
Organism: Pictodentalium vernedei; assembly: GCA_031216915.1. NCBI lineage: Eukaryota > Metazoa > Mollusca > Scaphopoda > Dentaliida > Dentaliidae > Pictodentalium > Pictodentalium vernedei. Next base: position 179,263,432 of record CM062297.1, on the reverse strand, counting down.
CATCAACAAAAAAAACCTAATTTTATCGCCAACCAAATTTGCGAGGGGACCCGTGTTACTATTTCGTCCCCTGAGTTCCAATGTGTTCTATGCGCCTACTGGCACATAGAACACATTGGAATTCAGGGGACGATTTTTAGCGGAATTCAAATTGTATTTGTGGTGCACGATTTGTAGAAAATTCCAGTGAAATTCCACTTCTATTGAAAAATTGTCCGCCAACGATTTCCGTTCCGCACATATGTGCGGAACAGATTTTCATTTTCCGCACGGTTTAGTGTTGTTGTAGATGAAGCTTACATAGAACAGGTGTGTAATAAATTGTAGTATCACTCGATCCAAAACCCGACGAAGATTGTCTAAGCGAATCGAAACGCAAATAGGGCTTCGAATACAAGGCCTGGAAATACTTTGTTTAAGGCAGTCTATTGTCTGGGTGAGCCCCCATCCCCACCCCACCCACCCCACCCCACCCCACTACCAGCAAATATAATACTCTGACATTTTGAACAATTTTATTGGTACAACAGTCTAAAACTTAAACGCCATAATTTGCAAAACGTAGCTCACGAAATGTTTACAGATTGCAAAAGGTCATGACTCGGGTTTTATGAAAGAATACAACCGTGCCAACTCACGGGATATTTTTCAGTGATCGCGCATCATTGATTTTAGAGCGTGAGTTTATGTCAGTAAAAGGGTCAGATCACGTGATAAATACAGATTATCATGACAGTACCTGATGTGACATTCTGGATTCCGTCGAGTTGATGATAGCTGATAAGCCATATCACATGAGTCACCGAACGTGACGAGGTGGGTGTGGTTGATCTCCTCTCACCAATGAGACACAAAGAACACCAGATCGGAAAATGTCACAATAATCTTTTATCATGCATGTACCTGTTCAAACAAATAAAACATGAAAAATAATCGAAATAGACCTGCAGAAGAAAATGAATTTCTGAACACATTCGCGAATAGCATTTTGTTACTTCACAATCTATTAGTCATTCATTCATAAAGTAACTGAAGATGTAAATTCAAAACATCATCACATATTGATGAAGGTACCATATTGTTCAAGTTGTTTCTCATCGTCAAACCTATCACACATAACACAAACTGTTCGTATTTTATGTGATTATAATTAGGCCTCATAAAGCAGGTTTTTTGTTTCTCGGACCATTTTTTGTAAAATTGCATGCGGGCGGTTTTTTATTTTATTTTTTTATTTTTTGTACTTATTTCTTTGCCAGCAAAAGTTCATGTTCTTGGTTATTTTATGTCTTCGGCCTCATACGCTACAGTTCAGAACAGCATGGGTGGTAGTGTATTTCGTCCCTTGTGTAAAAGAAGGCTTTGAAATGCGAAAGCATTGCAAAACCTTGTTGCACTCAAGGGACAAATTTCTCAGTTTTATTTACATGAGTAAAATATCAGACAGAACAATTTAATTTTTATTTTTTGAAGTTTGCATTGGTTATAAAAAGAGAGCATGCAGTATCCAAAAGGACCACGCGGAAGGGCCTGAGAAACAGATTTTAAACTTTTTAAGGCCTTAATGGTATTGAATTTAATGTTAATATTTACGACTGATTTTTCAAACGTAAATAGTAGTTTTGTAGCCGTTCAAACATCTGCCGATTGGACATAATTGTCTATTTATAGAACATAACTCTTACTCCACTGAACTCAGCTGGAGTGGAGCGTTATCACAACGTCGTCGTAATAGTTCGATAGCCAAGTCTGAGAGAAACCTGCCCGAAGTTTTCGTGGGCCGGTGACATTCAGGATCCACACTAAACTTGGTAACATACTGATGTGTCCCATCACGCATATCCAATACCATTTTCCGAAAATATCAACATCAGTTTGGATATCCCCTACTTTTGTTGAAGAGTATATACTGAGCGTAATCATCGATCTAGGGATTTGGTTCTCGATCTTCCATCATGGCCTAGGGACCCTACCAATTCATTTAGGATTAATGCATGATTCTATGTCAAATTTAGTTTATCATCATAATAATTACAACATTTCATACTTCAACCAATCTAACCCTGCCTGTGCTGCAGTGCGGAGTTACGATATTGGGGAGCTGGCAGCTGCTCGTCGTTGCGCGGTGGTTCTCTCCGGGTACTCCGGCTCCCTCCACCTGTAAAACTGCCACGGTCATGATTAGCTATTGTGACTAAGTATATGACCTTAAACACCAATAAATATAAATAAATAAATATAAATATACAACATTTCATATATTATTCAATAAGTAGATTTCATGATCTTAAATTTTTTGGATAACTGTTCTGATTTGTGTTTTGAAGTTGATTTCTGTTAATCAAGTTATCATATTTGTGATTCTAAGCTTATTTCCAGGAATCATTGATTCGTGGTAAACACTGCTGACAAACTGGGAACCAGAGAGAATATCAGTCACTAATACTAAAATAGACTATAGCTGAGATGTGAAAATATCTGACTCTTGCCTGTTGGCAATGTGAGAATAAATCTATATATCTCATTGAAGACCATAACACATTCCGATTTGGTTGAATGTTTGTTTACTGGGTTTTTGTTGCGAAGTACTCCCACGGGGGTTAATCAAGCTCGGAAGAAGAGCTTTAGCTCTTCTGTGTTTACCCCCCCCCCCCCGACTCCTATGGAGGTGTTATTATGGCCATAAAATATTTCACAGACAATTTCTATTTGTGGATAGGAATCATATTTTATGTGCATTATAATAGTAACAGAAAATTAGAAATTATATGAAATTATACAAACCGGCGATCAGAGTAGAAGAGTACTATGATTCCCACACTCGAGTGGAAGCCGGGTGTTATGTTGACAATACCAGGCATTCCCTTATAGACCAGTATTGTCAACTGACAATGATATTACAAGATTTGTTTAAAGATATTATTATAACATTCGGCAGTAGTTTTCAGAATGTTGTTGTTCTATCTGTCACCAAATCATAATATGCATTGGGTGGAACATCACAAGGCATCACCTGATGCTGAATTGCAGAATTTTGAATTCCACCACGTAATTCTGCCGGTTAACAGACATCCAGCAGAATGCGTTTTTGACTTGGAGATTCCATAGACTGCATGCTGACCGACTGGCAGTCTGCATGGCACTAGAAGAGTCCAACAATGGCGGATGCTACATCATGGGACTTCCCCCTAATTTTCCAATGAGTGTTATGTTGCGTGATTAAGTATTGCATCAGAAAATGGTGTATATAAGCACCGTTTTCAGGGCGTTGGGCCATGTTGTCTCCGGCTCATCACCAATGCACGAACCTTGGTACCTGCCTCCAAATGGCTGCAGCTGGTGAATAATAGAATTAAGGTATGATTGAACTTTGTTTGTTTGCAGCTTATAAATATTGAGTCGGAGATGGTAAAAATATACTGGCAGTTTTAATTAACCCTTTACCCAACGTAACGGCCAAAACTGGCCAGCGCTATTCACAAAAATCGCCAATTAATTTTCATTATTTTTTCATTTTGTGTCTCTAAAACATAGGTTATGACCCCTCTTTGGAACGAGCTCGACGAGCTCGTTCCAAAGAGGGGTCATAACCTGTGTTTGTGAGACAAAAAATGAACAAAATTAGTTATTTAACAATTTCTTTTGCAAGTGTCGGCTGCTTTTCATTTTAGGTAAAGGGTTAAATGATTAGAAAACTTGATATAAGTGTTCGTTATGTCACTGTATTAATGTGTGCACGATAAGATTCTTTGAGTTACTGGAAGCTGAGAACTGTCTGGAACCTGCGTTCAATATCGTCTGCAAAGGAGACCCAAAAAGCCACGGGCTGGTGGGACTTCGCGGTTTTATCAGACAACACAACGATCTCAGTCCTCTTTTACAACTATAGATAAGATAGGGAGATTAACCCTAAATCCGCAACATTTTAACGACACTTTAAACAGTCAGGGTCACATCGTGTCGGACGGTTTTAAGGGTGAATGAAGCCGGAGAGAACCACATAGCAGCGGCTATCAACTGTCATACTCTCTAAATCACTAACTTCGTACGGTTGAAGGCAAGTGCACATCGACGTTTATGACACGCCGCCATCGTGCTTTCACTGGGCAATCGGCATAAAGTGTCTTGTCTGAGGACACAACGCAGTTGCTGCTTGTCAGGGTCGAACTGTGGACCTTTCGGCGTGAAGTTCACTGGACCACTGCTTCCTCGTCAAGTTGAATGTTTATATTAGAACAATAACGGTGGATTATTTAAAGAAAAATCATCAGGCGTTCTTCTATGAATCAAGGCTGAAGGCTGATGTGAAGTTAGCGATGGCTGTTATCTCGGCCGATATGAAACTAACAAAGTAATAACCTCTTTATTTATTAAAACCAAAACAAATAATTACAAAATGTTCCCAGATCTGTTATTCTAACAGTGTTATTGTTTCTCATTTTTTTTACAAAATCCGAAGCTTCCTCTTCTGCCACTCCCAGTTGAGCTATCTGAACGTCCCTATCGGAATGTCTGTGCTTCCCTAGCGACGTTCGTTAAACCCTTTACCTAACGTGAAAACCAGACGACACTTACAAACAAAATTCTTGAATATATATTGTTTTTCATTTTTTGTCTCAAAAACATAGGTTATGACACCTCATTGGAACGAGCTCGTTCCAATGAGGGGTCATAACCTATGTTTTTGAGATAACAAATGAAAAAAAGAATGAAAATTAACCCTTTAGACTTTAATTATCTTGACGTTCAAACGTCACTGCGAATTCAGTTTCTTGAACGTTTTTTTAAAATGCGACGTCAAACGTTGGAAAGTATAAATAACAAGATATTTTTCACTTTAGTGATCAACTGGTTGAGGGCTAGATTATTTTTGGTGGTCTGAATTTGTTACTGGAAACTTGTTTTCTTACAAATTATTGGAGAGTGCATGTGTGCACTCTCCAATAATTTGTAATAAAACAAATTTATATAAACAAATATTATTTGTTTTTTACTGAATATAAAATATAAGCAAGAAAAGTGTTGACTTTTGCTCTGGTATCCTCATTTTTTGAAAGCCTTGATAGTGGCTTCTAGCTCTCAACCAGTTAAGACGTCTTGCCAGGAGGATTATATTAGTATTATAAGATGCGATAACATTTGGCTTGATGGGTGTCACTGAGCTCTATTCGGAAGATAATAGGAATTGAGGTTAAAACTTTAAAAAATCGAAAAATAATAACAAAACAAATGACCACAAAGTTTCAACGCGCTGTTTGATTTCATACTACACAAGACATACAACAGTTCAAAGGGTTAATTGGCGATTTTTTGTGAATAGCGCGGCCGGTTTTGGCCGTTACGTTGGATAAAGGTATAACTGAATTTTCTCTTCTTCCACTTCGAGGATTCCCAGTTGATGACTCTGAATTTTACTTTGCGTTCCATTTTGTGCACAACTCTCTTCTTTTTGTCATCATTAATTCCACACCACACAAAAACTCCGCTTCAAACTACCCTATTATGCCCATCAACGCAAAGTTTGTTCATTGCGTTCGATGAATAACTGGAAACATTTCGAGTTTACCCAGTAAACTTCAGAAAATTGGTTTGTACCCAATGACCCGAATAAGGTGTGCTTTAAACTGCTTTGGAGAAGTGCCAAATTTTTAGTGAGAGAAACATTTTTGCTGTCCCGTGATTAATAATGCTTGTCAAGTGAAAGGCTATTGCACGCTGGGCGCAAAGCAAGCATGGTCGGAAACTGGTATTTGAACACCCCGCCCCGCCCCAACTCATACGGCCCCTTTACCACGGATTAGGACGAGGATGTATTTTTGTGATGTTTTTCTGCTTTAAAATGAGTTTTGAAGGATTTTGAATGATTTTAAGGAAAAAGAAATCTCCATATGAGTCTTATGGCCCCTTCACCCGGTCAGGGTGGGGGTCTCTTGGAGTGCTGTTTTTCTGCTTTAAAATGAGTTTTAAAGGATTTTGAGTGATTTTATGCAAAAGAAAGAAGTCACCATATGATTCCTTCATCCTGAATTAGGGGAAAGGTCCACTTGATGATATTTTTCTGTTTTAAAATGACTATTGAAGGATTTTGAGTGATCACCAAATGACACTTTTGACCCCTTGTCCCTACGGTTGGGAATGACCTATTTGAATGAAGATTTCTGCTTTAAAATGATTTTTGAAGGAGTTTGATTTTATGCAAAAAGCAATTCAGCATGCGCTTTTGACCCTTTTACCCAGTTAGGATGAGGGTGAGTTTTAGTGTTGAAACAATTAGTCGACTAGTCGTTGTCGACGCTGAAATTTCCCAACGTCGACTCTGTATTTCCGCGTCGACGAGTCAGTACATGTAGTATTTCCTATAAAAAAACATGATAACGTGACAAACTTCCGACGTGAGGTCTCCTGTGGAAGAGTAAAACCGATTGTGAGTTATCTGTTCAGAGTGTGAAATCAACAACAGACTTTTGAGTTCACAGTGGACGTGAAAGTAAATTGTGTTGCGTCGGCTCCTTTCAACTCACTGACAATGGTCGTACTGCACGTGCCTCAATACTGTTAACGGCATAGTTATTTGAGCTCGTCTCCATACAATAAAATTTCTATTAAAGAGCGATTCCCATGTCATTTAATTTATTACTTATCAACCGGCACAAGTAAAGTAATCCCCCCCCCCCCCCCAATTCGGTTTGATATTGAAAGCGCCACGTGGCTTCTGGCAGAAATAAAACAAATATCGAACTACCAAAATGACCACACACTTCACTTAAATGCAATATCTATGCATCTGCTGGCCACTGTCAATAATTTCCATGCAAATGTTTGAATAGAATGTGAAAAAAGTACTGTACACTACACTTGCACCAATGACATTTTTAAGACAGGAGGCCAAGATATGGGGGCTTTCAGTATCAATACACGAAACTCAACTCAACACGATATTCACTAATATTCATGACCTATCAACACCAACGGTGATGCATTGTAAAATCTTATCTATTTATCAAATGCGGTTTCCTTTGCTGAACTGGGACTTGACACTTGCTCCATATTCATACTGTCTGATATTATCTTCGGCCGAATGGGATACGGCTGGCTTCGGGTAGGTAAAAACCCGTACCACGTGATCAGGCACGGGGTAACGAATTTATCTATTGACTTTCCGTTTTAGAAGTACAATCTATTTCATGTGTGAGCACACACAGCATGAGATCTTTTATCTTCCATTGTTGAGCCATACAGGTTTCTGTGGAACTTTTGTGCAAAAGAGTTTTTGTGAAAATATGCCGATATGACTAGTATAAAAAAATTATTATGTATGGACAGTTTGTAGATTTCGGAACGAGGCTTCCACTGGGTGTGGGAAATTTGTCAGTGGGTGGGCGGACGTATCGTGGGTTTCAATGAATATGGTCTCATACCACGTATCTATCAACCAATCAAATCAAAAAATTCACTTTAGTCAATAGATAAATTTATTTTTCCATGACCCCGTCCCAAACATCGGTTTCCAGTTCAAACTACAAAATGACACACTAACACAGAATTAGGTTACCTGGCGAGACGGCAAAATTTATTCACTGTATGTACACCTCAAGCTGCACATCCAGTTTCATTCCAAAACATGTTACTTATCGAAGTTGGTAACAATTCATAAATGTGGCCCAAACACAGCCTCCACCAATTTCTGTACAGTCTGAAAGTAAATAACACACATGTTACAAATCAAATTCAATCCAATAAACCGTCAACAAACGTTAAGGGGATATATAAGTAATGGAATTTTGTTTATTTTGAAATTCTCACCTCTAATATTCCGTAAATTCAGATTACATATACACAAATTATACATTAAAATAAAGGTTGGGATGTATAGAACAGGAAACACGTATGCAATCAACTCATAGAGTTGACAGCAGGCACCACTGGTTCCTGGAAGTCTGATATCGTATTCGCACCAGAACTGATAATAAAATAATATTTTGCAAGAACAACTCGTGGCCGAATGTGCTTCAGATATTCAATAACAATGCTAAGCATTCAAAACACTTTCGAGTGCAGCGACAGGACTGCATTTTGGAAAAGGACAACACTGTCTGCATTTTTTATTGAAGATGGTTTTCATGTTCGACAGACATGCGCAAATCACTCGATACCACGAATTTCCATCGAAAAACAAAATCGTAGTTCTAAGAAATATGTGTGAAAATGTATGTCGCAACGTAATTCCTGATTTCACAAGAAACCTGCGAAAGATAAAAGGCACATTGTTAAAGTTCTTTGGGTTGAAAGGTTAAAATTTCGCGCGGTGGACTCTGAAAGCTGTCGAAGAAGGTCAATAGTGATAGGATTTTTCTTTTTGTTCTCTTCGCTCCCTCCAAAACATTAATGACCAATTAATGATCGGTGGGACGCTATACCCCGAATAATTTGCGTACGTGTGTAATACCGTAACATGCGGTTATCACTGGACTGGGGGTATCCTATTGTTGACAGAGAGAAAGTAAATAGATTGAAAGCGGTAAATGCTTTGCAGGTAAAATGTCAGTTATAGAACGTGTTGCTGCCCATCTATGCCATTTCCAAAATCCAGACATATACTTTTTGTATGTTCTCCTTGCCCTGGAATCTTGTAGAGAAACCACACCAGGTACGCTAGATTTCAAATGTGGCAGTAAGGAATTAATATGGTGTCCATAGAAATAGGAGGACAAGCCTGCAAAAATAACACCAAATTTAAGCATAGATGGCTACCTGCAATCAATGTTCAATTTCTGTAGTAGTATGGTTAAATTTTGCCAAAATGGAATCCAATTTAGAATTAATATCTTCTGTACTAGCCTTTAAGTGTTCGATAATGATTGATGTCGTAGATTTGGAAAGATATTGAACGATTAAAGAGACGGAAAATGAAATATGTTGGTGTCGTTTTGCCGCCAAGCCCCAAGATGAAATGCACGTCATCCAAATGCCTGTGTATCATACTTCGATGATCGCCCTTGATGTGCCAATCGGGTATCTCAAACTGAATTATCGCCTTTGGTCGATCGAAGTCGACAGTCAACGATGTGCCTTCCCAAACCATGGAGAAAACTGTTTCCGTTTTATTCGTACCCCAACCAACGGTAACAGTATTTCTACAGGTAATTTTGAAAGATTGAATTCCAAAATTGGTTTCAAATTCACAGTTGAAGTCCGATGAAAATTTAGGGTTACAATGAACTAAATGAGCGACTTTACTCCATAAAATATTTAGGGTCGGCAAAATGTTTTAGGGTCGGTCGGGTTACACTGAGCACAGATTGGGCGGTTTTTTTTGTCCTTACATTTACGATATTACACCCTCTGCAAGTGTTTCCGATGATGTGCATTACCAATTTGCTACCACTATATTTTCCTCAACATTGCCGATTGTCGAGGAGGGCGAATTGCCAACATTTACGATATTACACCCTCTGTAAGTGTTTCCGATGATGTGCATTACCAATTTGCTACCACTATATTTTCCTCAACATTGCCGATTGTCGAGGAGGGTGAATTGCCAAGACTGAATTATTGCTGTAAATCTTTGCGGAAAAAAGTGGGGTGCCGACTAGTCGACTTCGACTCGCCTTTCGGGTGTCGACTAATCGACTTCAGAATCCCAGTCATTTCAACACTAGTCAATTCGGATGTTTATTTTCTGTAATAAAATGAGTTTTGAAGGATTTCGAGGGATTTCTTGGCAAAAAAAGAAGAAAATCACAATGTGACCCTTATGACCTCTTGGGGTGGGGGGGGGGGGGGGTCTTTTTGGATGATGTTTTCCTTCTTTAAAATAGCACGGTGACCTCTGCTAGTTGTATATAAGTGTGAGTTTAACCAAATTTTGTTGCTATTTACATACGGTGTGTTTTGTGTTGGTCGCATTATATGAGTACACCAAATTCTCTAGAAAACCGCCTTTCATTTGAATGCAACTGTAATTGTATTATAGGCAATTGATATAAACAATTGATAGACAAGCTGCATATTGTACGTTTGTTTTGCTAGCCCATTGATGATACATGGCTATTGCCAAGGAGTTTGGTATCATTTTCAGAGGCATAGGCTGTACTCCCAGCTTGGAGATGAGGTCATGAAACAACAAGAATTTCTGAGTTCAGCAATGTTGGTTTGCACTCATACGGCTTGCTCTAAACTGTTTTGTTTTTGTTGGTAACCATGGTAACCATGGCAGCTTGGAAAAAACAATTAGATTTTAGTTCATAGAGTGACAAATGTTTCTATCCAGTTATTAATAATGTTTGTCAAGTCAATGGCGACAGCATACCAGGTGTGATACAAGCATTACAGATTAGTGGTATTCGCAGCCCCCCTCCACCTCCCTCCAATACCTATATGACCCCTTGACCACGGGTTGGGGCAAGAGTCTACTTTTGTGATGTTTCCTGCTTAAACATACGTTCTGAATGATTTTGAATGATTTTATGAAACAAGAAAATCTCCGGTGGAGCTGTATGACCCCGGTTTGGGTGAAAGTCCATTTGAGTTACGTTTTTCTGCCTTAAAATGAGTTTTGAAGGGTTTGGAGGGAATTACATTCCACGTTGCGTTAACACTTTAACCAAAACAACACCTGAAGTTTGGTACCTAGGGATGTATTTTGTTATTAGGACTAACATGACAGGGGGGGGGGGGGGGGGGAGTAGGTACATAGTTCTTTTAACCCAACAATTAATCAACCTTTCATACAATGTCAGGCTACATTTACAGATATGGAGCTGGAATTTGTCACCTGGTCACCTGAGATAATTTTACCAGAAAAGGAGTGGGTTCCAATTGCGTTTGATGTTGCCTAAAATGATAAAACCTCCGACTACAGTAAATCTGGGATGGGGGGGGGGGGGGGGGGGGGGGCGAAGAGTTACTGGAATAATAGTGGCTAGCAAGGGGACCTCGGTTAGTTGTAAATACGTGTGAGTTTGTCATAAGTTTTGTTCGCATTGTTTTGGGGACCTTCACACCAATTTCCCTGTAATTGGATTATAGCCAAGTGTAGACAACCTCCAAATTGTGAGTTTGTTTTGTTATCCCTTTGCTGCTGTACGGCTATTGCCAAGGAGACCTCCATCAGTAGATCTGTAGGTTTTTAAATTTCTTGTTCGGTTTCGGTTTTGGTTTTTCAGGTGGAGTAAAACCTCGGTTCGGTTCGGTTTTCGGTTTGTTCATGAGGCCAAATAAAATTCAATAAAACTCATTCTTATGTCCGGAGTCATAACTGAATGGCAGTGAAACTGAGTGAAACTCAATGAATGCCCGAAATAAGCTATAATACATGAAGAATCAGGAAGGCCAATATAATAATTACCTAAATATACAGAACTTTTATTGTGCTTGGCCAATTTTCGAGGTCTGACATGTACACGTAACTTGAGGAAAGCTGCAAACACAACTGAACTGAAATGTCGTAAATTTTCAGAATGTAGCCTTCCCAGAGTAGTGAGAGTACCCAGACACTGCCACTGGCAGTGTCTGGGTACTCTCACTACTCTGGGATGGCTACATTCTGAGAATTTCTGCAGCAAGAGAGTATTTAATAAAAAACGAAAAACCTTAGATTACGGGATGTCGACGGTTTCGGTTTCGGTTTTTAAAAAAAACCTAAAAACCTCGGTTCGGTTTCGGTTAACCTACAGCTCTATCCATCAGAGGTACAAGAAAGCATAGCTCGCAGTGATTCTTCCACACAAACATTCCCCTGCCGTTGCGCCCATTGTAGTTTCCAGCAGCTCGAGCGCAGATACGCGAGTTCAGTCCATTACTGACGAATTTCCCTGAGCATTGTCACAAACGAATCTCTGAAAGTATTAGGAGGAAAATAAAACTCGACCTATCACCACCCTGTCATATACAAAGAAGGCAAATTTCAAGATGGAGAGTTTCAGAGCGGTAGACTATTATTCCCATAATTTCTTCAAAGGGCTAAATGTTTTTGTATGCCAGGAAAAGCCTGTGATTCTACAGAATAACTCATCTAGCAGTGTATTTTATTCGATTTCAGTGCATTTGACATTCCCGAGGGCTCCACTGTGGCAATGGATCCGTTCCTACAGTTTGTGTAATTGCTAGGTATCGTACTTGTTGTATACCTAGTACTAGTGTCAGGAGGTGTGCATGAGCTTATTCCAGTTAAAACGTCTGTAATTTCAGCGGCGACCTCGGCCTGTAATACCTAACGGCCCTCAAATCAAATGTATTTTCAAGCATTTTGTCGACAAATGTCGGAAAAATGAGTTGACCTTCTAAATCGAATTGTCCGAATTTGTCAGTCGTTCCTTACTTCATCTTTTTAATTATGATGAAAGACGCAGACAAAGAGCACGCTGTGCGAAGGAAGAGGAAATACTCTGCGTGCAAAGTCCGCCTCATTCGCACGCATTGATATCATTCCAAATATTATTGCGAGGTGCGCTACGTTTCCGGCGAAATTTTCGCTTATATCTTTCTGGGCGATAGATAGTGCAAAGTATTTATTGGACATTCCCCACTATCTTAAGTAACATATAATAAAAAGTATTATTTTGCGGCAGGTGGGAAGCGCCAATTCGATTTTAGTGAGTAACACGTGACTACAAATTAATAGCTTGTAATTTCGTATTACTAACTTCAGTGTACTTACGAAATAATATCCTTAATTACGAAATAATTAATTTGTAATTACCACATAAACGAATTAATAATTTGAAATAATAATTTAATTGCTTGTAATTACAATTAATAATTTGTAATTTCGAAATAATAACTTGTAAATATGAGTTAACTCTACCGAGGAAAAGCAGGTTCTCACAGTAAGCTCTAGTGTGGTAGTATAAGTTTCAATGTCTGTATCCCTGTTAGTCTACTGCTTGCCCATGGCACTACTTATTCGCCTGATGTTTTGTTGTGTCATGCATGCTTTTTATTACACGCCTGTTTTATGAAATCCCCATCTACAGCAACACTAAACCATGCGGAAAATGAAAATCCGTCCCGCACATATGTACGGAACGGAAATCGTTGACGGACTATCTTTATAAAGAAGCAAAATTTCACTAGAATTTTCTACAAATCGTGCACCGTAATTACACTTTGAATCGCTAGCGATAGCTAAAAATCGTCCCCTGAGTTCTAATGTGTTCTATGTGCCAGTAGGCACATAGAACACATTGGAACTCACGAGACGAAATAGTTCCCCTCGCAAATTTGCGATAAAATGTGGTTTTTTTTTGTTGACAGTTGTCAAATAAATTACCGAGTGTCCTTCTAATAATTGTTTTATAGACGTGAAAGTGTGCAATAAACACAGAACGACACGCGTGTGTGAATGTGTTAATCAATATGGCACTTGTGCCATCGAGGAAGGATAAAACTCGAGACCTACAGCCTCTCGTTCTATCCTTCCGCGCTGGCATTCGTGCCATATCGACTAACCCATTCACAAAGGCGTGTCGTCCTGTGTATGTACTCTAGTATGGTAGCATTTTTGTAAGTAATAAGGGTATTCACAAAACCAAGCGTTAACCACTTTTGTGGTGGTCAATAGCGATACCCATCAAAAGCTTAAAAAATCATGTTTTCCTTGTTTTTCTTTACAAACATCATGTAGGGTTTTCAAGAGAAAATTGCCATTGATAGGTCTTGGTGTCACATTACCAGTTGCATGGATAAATTATCCCGGTAAGCATTTGTTAACCCTCCATGAGCTGCTAAATGCCAAAATTTTGAAAAAATAGTCTGTTTTGGACACTAACAACATCAAATGTGAATGGCACAGAGAAACGTAACTTCTTTTATCGGGCGTAAAACTGATAGGGAAACATTTTTGTAAGTAGTAAGGATATTTAAAAATCGAGGTCTTAACCCATTTTTGACTGGTTAAGGAGAGATATACCCCTTAAAACTTAAAATTCCAGTTTTTGTGGATTTCTCAAAAAGAATTGACTATTCGCAGGTCTTGGAGTGACATTACAAGTCGCATGGACAAAATATTCCGGTAAGCATTTGTTAACCCTCCAGAGGCTGCCAAGCACAGACATTTGGAGAAAATGGGCTGTGCTTGGGCACCCATAACACCCAATGTGTACACGCGAGATAAACATAACCTCCTTCATTGGAAGTGGAATTCACCGAGGATCATTTTTGTCAGTAATGAAGATATTCACAAAACCAAGCATTAACCCGTTTAGGGCTGGTTACAGAGCGATGCCCCTCAAAAGGTTAAAAAAGTCATGTTATCCGAGGATTTCTCTAAAAACATCACGTAGATTTTCAAGAAAAATTGGCCATTCTCATATTTAAGTGTGACATTATAAGTTGGCATGTACAAAATATTCCAGGAAGCATTTGTTAACCCTGTGCAGATTCTCAAACATCAAACATCAAAATTTTGATAAAATGGGCTGTGTTTGCGTACCTACAGCACCCAAAGTTAAGAGGAGAGATCGACATAAGTGGAAGTAGAATTCACTGAGAATTATTTTTGGAAGTAATAAGGGTATTCAAAAAACAAACCTTAAACCGTTTTGGGCAGGATAAACAATGATACCCATCAAAAGCTTAAAATTCATGTTCTCCCTGGATTTCTCTTGAAAACATTTGGCTGCGTACTGATTGAATGCTTTACAAGAACTCAGTACAACAACCTCTTGAAATTACAAAACAATATTGACACGGAAGTTGCAATTCGTCCGCATCACAACCTGAACAAAAGTAAAGGGGTTGTTAGGACGAAAGTATTGGCTGATATGGACGAATATCTTACCTCCTACAAGTATCTGCGAATTTCATTGGTTCAAAGACGTCACATGCAGACTCCATAAAACATATACTGCCTGTCAACATCAATATGCGCTGAGAGCTATGGGTAATCTCCACTTTGTTCATTGATTATTCAAAATGGCGGCAGCCGATAAACGCTTCAAGTTGAAAGATTGAGTGTTGAAAGTCCATGGTCTGAAGTGCAGGTTGGGCAACTTAAAAGGCTTCATATTCTGTGGATGTGTGTCCAGTTACCTTCGAAATGAAACTGTTTGGTATGTATGAATTTGCCTATAAGCACTCTCTCATAAATTGTAATAAGGCAAAGACACGTGAACACATAGTGAGAATTCTCTCATTTAATTTTGATCGCTGTTGTTATTAGTTATGTGCATCGATGCAGCAGTCGGTAAGATATATTCGTTACATAGTTTGTTGGTGGCCTAATATGGTATATATGGTGTCAGTTAATTCCATATTGGACTCGAGCATCGCTCTCGTCTAATATGAAATTAACTGACACCATATATACCATATTAGGCCACCAACAAACTGTGTAACTAATAATATGAAATAGTGATAGAGCTCAAATTTCAAGGGGTTATAGGTGTGACACGAATTACCATAAAGAAAGATGAAAAATCAATTAGAGAAACAGAATTTACTGCCACCAGTAAATTCAAGTCTGTGTGAAAAGAGTTAAAGTATCAGAAAAAAGACAATATAGAAAAAGAATATATGGAGACTGATTTTAGGGAGTAAAATAGTTTTTAACAAACAGAAATGGGTTTTCGTTAACGGTAATTACAGATATTCATACAGGAATCAGTACAATTATTCTAAGAAATCAGGAAAGGCATATATGTGCACATCATTTAAAGGGTTTGATCAAGAAATCAAAAATTGAAATTACTGGCTCTGCCATTTATTTGAATGATGAGATACATGTATAATCTTCAGAACTGCATTAGTTGGTATAAAATGCAATACTTAATAGGTCTGAAAAATATGCTCTTAATGCCATCTGTTAACCGCATTGAGGTGGACCACATTTTCAACCTCCAGCAAGTTTCAACTCATTTGTTCTAGGTTCCATGTCTAAAGCTCATTCTACGCCTGAAGGAAGAGCATAAACCACTTTACAAATATTGACTCCACCAACTCTGGATCTTCCATATTTGTTGATGATAGCAAATATTCATATCAGCTAGAAAATGTTAAGGTACATGGTACCTCTGGAAAATATATTGCGAGTAAAAGAGTTCAGTAATGGTGGAATATAGACGTAAAGAAGGCCATAAAGGCTCCGAAGAGCATTGGCCAAATACCGAGGTCCCATCTATGTCATGTGTGTTTAGAACAACATTGTGAGAATGGAAAGGGTTTCCATTATTCTCGATTGTGCATACGATGAACTTTTTGGGCCCCCATATTAAAAGGGGAGTGGTGGCTCAGTCGGTTGAGGTGCAGGCTGCAAGCCGAGAGGTCCTAGGTTCGAAAATTCCAACTGCCGCAACCGCGCTGTGTCCTTGGGCGAGACACTTAACACCATTGCCCACGTGGGGGGGGGGGGGGTATGGTGGCGCTGTGTACAAAGGCGTACTACACGTCGATGGTGCACCTACCTTCAACCAATGCTAACCCTGCTTGTGGGGAGTTAGTATGTGGGGGTGCTGACAGTTGCTTGCTGTTGTCCAGTGGTTCTCTCCAGGTACTCCAGCTTCCTCAAGCCGTAAAACTATCGCGGCCATGAGTAGCCATTGTGATGAAATATGTGACCTTAAACACCAATAAATAAATAAATAAATAAATAAATAAATAAATAAATAAATAAATAAATAAATAATTCTGTAAAAAACTAGCTCATTCCAATGAGGGTCATAAGCTACGTTTTTCAAGCAAAAATGAAAAAGTAATTAAAACTGAATTGACATTTCTGTGAATAACGCTGGGCAGTTTTCGCCGTTATGCTGGGTAAAAGATTAAGCATGCCTTACTTTGGAAGGCACACTGAAAAGGTGTCCCATTCCACATAAAATTAAATGTGACAGAAAAGAAAGTGAAAAACATTCTGTAGTCATGAATTACACTAAATGTGTTTGTACTCACATTGAAGTATTAAGAGGGTTAAAACAGACAATTCAAATATTCCATTTCATTACTTTATAATTGTGATAGGTGTTTCGAGAAAGCCACACACCACTCGATCCCAAAACCTGGTGAATCTGAGTTACGATTGAGAATAAATACATTTTAAAAATGCTTTGAAAAGTGAAGGGTTGGTTCTCTGTTCAACATGACTTGTAAAATGATACTAAATAAATATACAATGCTACTCTATGTAACAAAGAAATTCTATGTAAACTTTCTCTCTGACCCTTTGTTTATGAGAGATTCTATTCAGTTTTAGATAATGGCTATTGATTCAGCGAACTAATTGGCCAGTATATGCTGTAAACATATTTTAGCCTCTAGAGCCCCGAGGCCCCAAGTGCCTCGAAATCATAGACGACAGAGTACTAATGGTAGGCAGTCTATAAGTATACCCCAAAACATTGAGATAGGATTGATTGTATTGAGGTTGTCGTTTTGACAGACAGTGCATAGAAGGCAGAAATATTCCAACTATACCATCAAGGCATGCCTTCTATGAATGTTATTTATTGGGGTTAACGACACTTTCGACAGCCGTGGTCACCTCGTGTCGGATAGTTTTACGGATGGAGGAAGCCGGAGTACCTGGACAGAACCACCGAGCAGCTGCCAGACTACCCAACATACTAACTCCACACAAGCGGTCCTACAGCAAGTGACCTAGATGTGCCGTACGCATCAGCACACAAGGTATCCATGCCCTCACATGGGCTGTGGGGGGTGAAGTGTTTTGCCCAAAGACACAAGGCCGTTGCCGCATGTGGGATTCGAACTGAGGATCTCTCGGCTTGTAGCCCGCACCTCTGACTACTGAGCCACCGGGCGCCTCTATGAATGTAATGGGAATACTTTGGAGGCTTATTTTCGGAGATAAAACAGTTTTAAAGAAATCAGAAACAGGTTTTCGTTAACAGTATTTAAAGATATTCATTCAGGAATCAGATAATTTTTTCCAAGAAACCAGAAAAAGGCATATATGTGTACAGCATTCAAAGGATTCGATCAAGGGAATGCATTAGGGGTCATAAAATGTGATTTCCAACAATTCTGAAAAATGTATTCAATGATCCCTGGGTGATCTCAGTGTCCTTGACCCATATTGTGAACCTTCATCGAGAGTCGACTCATTTGGTGTTGGTCCAAGGTCCATACATCATACCATGCTTGAGATATGAGCGTGACCCACTTTCAAAATGTTTGGCCACGTCCACTTTTTTCGTGTAAAAATGCATGTATGAACTTCGGGAATGCATCATGGAGTCAAAAAATGTGATTTCCAGCAATTCTGAAAAATGCACTGAATGACACCTGAGTGACCTCTACCCGTATTTTGAACCTCCATTGAGTTCTGACTCATTTGCTGTTAGTTCCAGGTTCATACGTCATATCATTCATGCTTGAAATATGAGAGAGACCTACTTGCAGAATATTTGGCCACGCTCATTTTTTTCGTGTAAAAATACATGTATGAAATTTGGGAATGCATAGGCAAGTCAAAAAATAAGATTTACAGCAATTCTGAAAAATGCACTCAATGACTCCTGTGTGACCTCAGTGACCTTGACCCATATTTGTAACCTCCATCGAGTGTCGACTCATTTGGTGTTGGTCCCAGGTCCATATATCATACCATGCTTGAGATATGACCGTGACTCACTTTCAACATTTTTAGCCATGTCCACTTTTTATGTAAAAATGTATGTATGCACTTCATGAATGCATCATGGAGTCCAAAAATGTGATTTCCAGCATTTCTGAAAAATGCACTGAATGACACCTCTGTGACCTCAGTGTCCTCGACCCATATTTTGAATTTCCATTGACTTTTAACTCATTTGCTGTTAGTCCCAGGTTCATATGTCATATCATTCTTGAGATATGAGCGAGACCCACTTTCAAACTTTTTGGCCACTCCCACTTTTTTCGTGTAAAAAAGCATGTAAGCAATTTGGGAATGCATTAGGAAGTCACAAAATGTGATTTCCAGCAATTCTGAAAAAATGCACTCAATAACCCCTGGGTGACCTCAGTGACCTTGACCCATATTTTGAACATCCATAGAGTGTCGACTCATTTGGTGTTGGTCCCAGGTCAATACATCATACCATGCTTGAGATATGAGCGTGACCCACTTTCAAAATTTTTGACCGCGCCCATTTTTTTCGTGTAAAAATGCATATATGAACTTCGGGAATGCATCATGGAGTCAAAAAAATGTTATTTCCAACAATTCTGAAAAATGCACTCAATTACCCCTGGGTGATCTCAGTGACCTTGACCCGTGTTTTGAATCTCCATCGAGTGTCGACTCATTTGATGTTGGTCCCAGGTTCATAGGTCATACCATGCCTGAGATAGCGTTGTGACCCACATTCAAAACACCACTACGGACACCCCTGATGCTCCAGGAATCTGAAAACCATAGGTGGCCGAGAACTGTCTACCAGCATGACAAAAATCAGCGAGATAGTGCAATTCGTTTTCGAGATGTCGTGTGGACAAGGAAGGGCATAGAAGACAGAAGAGAGGAGAGTAAGACGAAGAAGGAGAAGAGGGAAGAAGAAGAAAAACAAGAAGAAAAGAAAGAAACCGTACAAAAACAATAGTCTGTGTGTTTCACACAGCCTAATTACGACCAATACCTACATTTTTCTTTTAATTTTTCTGTTCCACCTAAATCAATTAAAGTCGGATTTTTATACACCAAAGTGGATTTATACTTTCCAAATCCACTTCGATGCGTCATTGAAATGTTGCCACGGTCAAGGGTCTTGCATAGGCAGATTTACTTGTCACAGATGTGAAGAAAATCATGCACATATTCAAGGTACCAACCAATACAGTTAAATTTGAAAATTGGGGAGAAAAACATAGCTCATCATCCAAAGATTATCCAGTATGGAACCTTGAACAAAATGTACAGAAACTTAGATGTGAAAAACGATTAGTTTTATGAACTTGTAACATTTGGGACATTATTGAACTTGTCAGGACCTAGGTATGATACTGCACTAACAAAACCATAAACCCCAGTTTCAATTGCATAACAGACGGATTACACTAATAGCCAAACCTAAACCAAAACCACGATCAAAAACAAAAGCGGAGCACAAACAAAAACCTGAACAACAGAATCAGCGTCAGAGACCGAAACACCTAAACGTGGATCAAAACGCTGACAGTATGCGTCAACGCTGTGTTACTTGCCAGCATATGTTGACAGTGGAACACACACGTTTGCAATATGCGGACTGAAATAATGTCAGACTGCAGTTTTTCACTCCAGCATTTCCTGACCCCGTGACCACGTTCGGTCCAGACGATAATTTCGTCCCATTTTTTCTCATTTTAGAGGTCAAAACACAGGGCGTTGATGATAAAATAATAACTGCAGTCTGCAGCCAGGCGGCTGCAGACTGCAGTTATTATTTTATGCACCATGTACATTAATATTGGACTGAACCATCTCACTCTAAATGTACACCAAGGCGATACTATTCCAGGAAACGAGGGTTCAAAGGGATAACGATCTATATTATAAAACAAACCCTCTTAATAGTACTGTTGTTTCTGAAGGAACATATTTTAACTTTTAAATTATATTTATACCTTCAAACTACATTTCACCTTCAAGTTTATTCCAATCAACAAGATGATTTACACATTTTGTCCAACAAACTACTGGGATCATTAACTCATTACTCTTAACACTGCTTATTTCTTTTATTACATTTCAATTACTTACCTCTTTTATTGAATTGCTTTCATGATGGTGAGCAGCGGGGGGGGGGGGGGGGGGGGGGGTGCGCGGGGGGGGGGGGTCGACCCCCAGAGTTTTTGTTATTGCTGCGCCGAGCCGTGCCTTGTATCGGGCATAGAGTTTATCGATTTCCTCGTCGTCCATGGCATCGATCTGGTCAATTGTGAGGGTTTTCACTGTATACTGCTTAGCCTGCCCACCGGAAGCTAATGCAGCTAGCATTTCGCGTTTAGACCCATCGACTTGTTTTTCCTTCGGATGTTCCAGTTCCGAAGGAACAACAGGCACAGCAGGGGATCCACTGCTTGCCTTCGGTAGTGCCCACTTCTGGTGCGCCACCTTGCTCTTCCAGCATTTGGTCCATGATACCGTCCCAATACATGGTCTGTATACATGTACATATACGCTTGAGTCTAATATAGCACATAACAATGTGCAATGCTGCCCACCCCAGCACACTTATATATGGTGCTTGGGTCACTAGAATAACTGTTTAGGTCACTAGAATAGCTGCTTCCCACATAATATAGGTCCTTTATCACAACACTTTATAAGTGGTTGGTTGGTCTGTTTTAACACTAGCGGACATGCTTCCTCTCCGTCAATGCCTGGCGAAACTGCTACGCGTTCCTTACGGCTTCCAATCACATCATTCTCTCGTAGATAGTCCTCGAAATTGTCTCTGTCCTTACAGTGGAATAGTCAAGCCCAGCGGGTCTGCTCGCGGAGATCCTTTAATACAGAGTTATACTTCTGAGTCAAAACCCAAACGCTCTGCTGCGCATGACGACCCGAGAAGGCTAGCTCAGACAGCATGTCTTTCTTTTGCGTCAAAGCTTTCGTAGCCGAGCAATCGTCGATAATGTACAAGGTTGGCTCCTCCTTGAACACCTCATAGAAGGCTCGTAGATATGAGTGGAGGGGCTCACCAGGACTAGCTATGTACACCTCAGGGTCTTCCCAAATCCATGGACGGTCGTGGCATGTTTTGTTGTATTTGATTGCGGGACAGAGCACCACAATGTTCCAAAACACGCCCCGGTAAGGGCCCACCAGTAGGACCAGAGCGAAAACTGTCATGCCACAGCATGTTTGACCGCAAATAATGGCTGCGTGGGGCTGCGTTAGGAAAAGGTCATTTACAGACTGTGTCGATGAACCGGCCATCGTCAATGTTTAGCTGCGCGTCCATGAGAACATACAGATATACTTTCAATGCATCACTCGTCTCTGCTGTCTTTGTGATCTGGATAGTGATACCTTCACTCACTGGCGTTTTCTATACGCCGGACTCTGCCGTGTAGCCTGCCATCATCCGTTGTCCGCAGGTCAAGCCATAGTGCATACCTGTTGGTCGAGAACTCTCCCAGTGTGACATCAGCCAGGGATAGCCCATTTGCGACTAGAGCCACCTCAGGATCTCCTTTGCTGCTGGGGCAAGCTCCAAAGTGACGAGTGGCTTCGTTCAAATTCTGGTAGGCACACAATCCCAGTGAGAAGAGCTGTTTGGGCACCCTTTCGATGATAACCTCACTTTTGGTGATCTTGGAGTTATAAAAGACCTAGGGTTTCCTACCGAAAGCTGCACCAGCCGTAGTAGGGTCATCGAATAGCAGCAGGATCCCTTTCATGCTTCGTGCGGCAACGTTGAGGTTGATGTTCCATAGAAAGTCGCTCTTGTCTTTGGTCATTTTACGGAGGCGAAGGACGCGGTCGTATAAGACTGCGAGACGACCAGCATACTGGTTGCGGACCATGCGAGCAAGTTCGGACTGGGTGACCATTTCATATTCCATGCTGATATTATCAAAGGTGTTAATGGCAGTGGCATCGCCTGTCGCCAGGACCACCCGACTGTAATCATTGAATGTCAGCTCGTACTCGAGGCGATCCCCAAGCGCAATCTGGTAGAAAGACATATAAGCCTCAAGGAGTTGAAACTCCAGCGGGATACAGAACCAATTGCCATAGGCATAGGCGATAGCCTTGTCTGTGGCAACACTGTCATTCTTGTCTTCTGATCAGCTTAGGAGCATTTCCTTTTGCGGAGGTATCAATGCCCTGGTAGTGCGCGTTTTTGCGCTCGGAGGCTGTTTTCCAGAGATCAAGGTAGCAGTGGTACACGTCTGCATCGTCGACCGACACCACCTTGTTCCCGCTGATCTTGATTGTCATTTTCTTGACGGTGGCACGGCCAAGATTCTGAGCGACTGGCCTGTTATCATCTGTTGTTGTACCCGGTACGATAAGGTCGTGGGACCCGAGGTTTGGGAACCGGATATTGAGCTGTTGGTTCGAGCCAATTGTCCTAGGGTTGTGCGTGATCACAACCGACTGCCGAACTCCCGTTACCCCAAGAGGCTCTCGTAGTCTGTGGTATGGGTCAAGCTTGCGTCCATATTGGTTTGATGACATGTTGAATATAATGAACATATCTCGGTTCTATCTTCAATACAATGGCAGACTTTGACCTCGATGAGTTCGGAAGACGACAGGACGATGATGATGCAACGGAGTTGCAAGATGAAGCTAGCTTTACCCGGGCCCCTTCGGATGTTCCTTTGGGGCAGGAAAAAGAGACGGGTGTTAAAATACCTTCATTGCAGCATGAGCTCTTGCAGGAGGTTGTCAATGACTACTACCAGAATCTGTCTGAGAAAGGGATGGTGCCCTATCTAATGGGCAAAAATGGGCAGCTGAGGCTGAAGGTCCATCCAAATATCGACATTGTTGGTAAATCGGGAGCACCCCATGCTCCCTCAACAATTGCTGGAAAGCGTGGCGGTGGTGAGATCATCCGGTATGAGCTGGGGTTTACGGACTGGATTTGAGACGGCATGGCGCTTAAGCCTAAGGCGCTTGAAACACTGTTGGTCAATGACATTGAGTTGGGTGAGGAGGCTGCTAGGATCGGATCGGGTACTACAGAACTGCGAGACTTGGGACAGATGGCTAATGCTGCGTCAAATTTCACTCAAAACGTGGTGGAAAGTCTTACCGAGGAAGAAGAAACTGCTCTTAAAACCATACACGACCCTCCACTTGATACCGTGGGATTGGAGTACAGCATCAGAGAGCTCCGCTGACACGACAGGTCAATGCAGACCACCCGAGGTGAGTTAACGAACAACGTGGCCAGACTGTCCGAGCTGGATAAGCACATCGCTTTGGAAAAAAGAAAGCTCGTTGAAACCCAAGATGATCTATTTAGTAAGCGCTGGATAGCAGGACGCTTGCGCAACTTGGAAGATGAACGAGCTTCCCGCCAGGAGGAGGCCGCAACGAATGGAGAGGCTCTCCAATCTCAAATCAACCTGATCAGAGAGACGATGAATCGGATCCCCAATGAGGACAGGACGCTCGCTGAGCGCATTCGCATCCTCTTCCGGGAACAAGGGATTACGATCGCATCTATCGACACAGCGATTGGGATGACAATCTCGACCCTAGTACTTGCGCTGACCGGCGGGGTGGAAGTACCCCCACTCCCGCTCCACCACCATCTGATAAGGGGGGCCTCAAAGAGTGGGTGAAAAAGCACCTACAGGCTCTTAGGCGCATCTTGGCCAAGCTAGCTGGGAAAGCGGCGGCTGCGCTACCTGGAATTATAGACTGCATTGTTTCGTGGCTGCTCAAGCTACTCACAAAAACTGTAGGCTTGCTGGCCGAAAACCTGTGTGCCATGGTCCTTACTGTCGGGGGTCTGTTCTTGTGACGGTGGCTATCATCGAAGAAACCAAAGCGCGAGTAAGCCAACTGTAACCCCACCCACAATGACGGCAGTTTTCTCGTCACCATGCTGGCATGCTGCCGCAATTCCTGATGCCGTCGAATCGGCAGCTCCGCTAAGGGTTCCCGCTTCCACGGTAGGCGCATCAATGACCAGTCCCGTCTCCCCCATAGACACGGCGGGTGGGGTTGGTGCAGTGTTTATGTTTGTATTTAGTCCCAGGATCTTGGCGGTTGTGACAATAACGATCTCGTTGTTATACCCCACGCGACCGTGTGAGAGGCCACCTAGTTCCATATCAGAAGGCGCCATGTAGAGGCCTCGGCGCAATATGTCAGGGGATAGCAGTAGTATACGACGACTTGGTATAAAATGCCCAAGCCGCCATTATGATCCCCCTTTTCTCTCCAATCTGTATCAGGCGACAAACCGACTTCATTTGATAGTCTTTCAAAAGCGTGTCTGTCAGATGAGTTATTGTATCTGGACCATACATGGTCCTGGGGTAAGGCAACTTTCACTTCAGTTAAAATCCGCCGTGTTTGGTAGTAGAAATGAAATAGCCAGCAAGAAATGGGCCACACTGTCAATAGCATAAATTTTGTTCCGCTTGTTTACATTCGGACAAGAAATCACGTAACATCGATATACCGTAGAGCTCAAAGTAAACCACGGACATGTGTTTTTCCCTATCCGCATTGTGAACCTGATCGGGTATATCCATCATCACGGATATGTCTAACAGGCTTCACCTGTTATACACCACCGGAAGGGGGATTATGTCTATGAGAAGTCTGTGCCGGGGAGGGTGTGGGTCATCCCTTATGGCTCTCTGGTGTGGCCCATTCTTTATCTACGTGGTGCTCGGGTAGAAAGTGAATCTACGCTGGTGCCCTAAGTGGTATGATGACCTCTCGGCAGGCGAGAGTATTGGGCCGTCGAGGGTGGTGGGCCGTCGAGGGTGGTGGGTCGTCGAGGATGGTTGGCCATACCCCGCTGATACTGTTACTCGCCCCCCCCCCCCCCCCACACCCCATACTGCTTGGTGTGGCGCTAGGCACCAATAAATAATTAAGTACTGTTAAAATCTATTGTAATTATTTCCTATTTTTAATCAACCATTTTACTTCGAAACTGACAACGACATGTTTTGCCTTAGCTCCTGATGTGGCGTTAAGCACAATTAAATAAATAAATAAATAAATAAATAAATAAATAAATAAATAAATAAATAAATAAATAAATAAATAACATTCAGGTCTAAACTCTTGACAGCTTTTTATAACATCAAAAAAATAGCTTTCCAAACGAAAGACCTTTAAAGGTTAATGTTTAACACCGTCTGTGAAATCTTCATCGGGATGCCATATTTGACGTTCCGTTGAAAAGTCCATACAAGGATACTTTCCTCTTTTTATATTAGCTGAACAAACTACTTCGATCTCGGCCTTAAAAGTATATAATTTTTCTGTGTGTCTCGACCACATTCACAGGCTGCTAAGGACAGGAGCAAATCAGTTTAAATCTTCGCAACATTTCCAGGTAGCGTTCTCAAGATTCAATAACCTATTTCATTGTGGAAACAGCTTGCCACTCAACTTGAAGGCACACAATACAACCTGAAAAAACACATCAGACAAAATCAAAAGGGTGAATAAAATACGTTTTTTCATACATAATTACGCCAGCCCAGGAATATCTCGATCTGAAATAAATGAAAATAAATATCGGAGTTAGAAAATAGTGAAGCCTGGCTAATATCGTCATGAAAATCGATTTTCGATAAAATTATCTCCCTGGATTTATTGGATGACAGAGAAGCAAGTAAATCTTTAGTGAACACATTTGGTATCAGTAGAAAATAAAGCCAAAGTTCCTTTTGTTACCTTTAATAAGCGAAAGCAACAGACAGCTCCAAGAGCTGTCTGTTGTTTTCGTTTATTAAAAGTAACAAAAGGAAACTTAGTTTTCGTGGCAGTCCAATTAGAAGCAATTAATTCATGATAATCTGTCATTAAGAATCTCTATCGGAATCACATCTACCAACACTTAGTCTACACCATAGCTCTCTGTTTAGCGAATGCGTTTTTACAGTAATTTGTGAGTTTTCATTCTTCCCAGGAAAACAATTTGCAAATTTCTCCTCATATTAATGGAAAGGACGGTGCCTTTATTACAGGTTACGCACACTGTTGATATAATGAAAAGAAAAAAGTTACATAACATCAAAAGATGGTGAAAGGCCGTTTCCTTATTTTTGAATGGGTTTCAATAGACAACAATACTCTAACGTTCAAAGTGATTGGGAAAGAGTGTAAAAACCAGCTTCTCCATATAAAAGTACCCGAAGTTTTGTGAAATAATGCGCACATCGATGATACAAATTCTCTTTCATTTCGTAATTTCAATTTTTATATGGAATTCCCATACCCTTCGTGTTAAATTCACTGACAGGTACAGGAAATTATGGGGAGCTGATCTCTTCCAGTGACCTATATTGTCAGCAATGGGTATTTTACCTCTTGGCAAGTCAACTCTTAGGAGCACCAATCGCTCCTAGGTATATCAGTTAATGAATGTTCATTCAGCAGCATCGCTGATTAAGAACATTCTCCAAATAATGTTTAACAACGAACCTGTCACTCACACAAAGACAGTTCCCCAACTGATTTAATTCCCCTTTAACGATCAGCTAGCAGCAGCGGCGACATATCAAGTACTTTGTCGAAGAGGCTCTTGGATTGGTACAGTTAATAATCATGTTTATGTTGATGACGATACGTATACAATTTATTTATTTATTTATTTATTTGTGTTTAAGGTCACATATTTATGCACAATGGCTAATCCTGACCGTGACAGTTTTACGGGTGGAGGAAGCCGGAGTACCCGGAGAGAATCACCGAGCAACGGCGAGCAACTGTCAGCTCCCCAACATACTAACTCCACACAAGCAGGGTTAGCATTGGTTGAGGACACTTGCACTATCGACGTGCAGTACGCCTTAGTACACAACGCCACCGTGCCCCCACGCGGGCAATGGAGATGAAGTGTCTTGCCCAAGGACACAACGCGGTTGCCGTAGGTGGGATTCGAACCGAGGACCTCTCGGCTTGCATCCTGCACCTCTACCTACTGAGCCACCGCGCTCCCCACGTATACTATTAACAACCCAATATGCAAATTTTACAACTCGTTATTTATTTTTTTCCCTTCAGATTTCTACTCAAGCACCAAATAATTAAGAGTATACAGCCCAGGCACGCAGCGACAGGGGTGGGGATGGTGGCGGAGGGGGGTGGGCGCCCGGGGGGGGGGGCTCCCCCTCCTTCCAATAACCATTATAATGTTCAATAGTTGAAAATCCGAAGGTATAATTTCCAATAGTTGGAAATTCAAAGAAATCACTTCATGTTTTCAACTTTTCACACTTTTCCGAACAGACGATTTGAATTTTCAACCCCTGATCACATTTTTGCCGACTGGGATTGGCGATCGGTTGCGGTGACCGGCAGTGCCAAAGTGATTTTCCAATTTTCGATCAAATTCTCCGACTTTTCCAATCAACTGACAAAATTTTCCGTCATTTCGACTTGAATCTCGTTTTTTTCGAATTCATCGTTCCGTTCCCTTTACAATGACTAGGCTACACAAGGACTAGAGACTGATAGCTATTCAACCAATACCAACTCCTTCTGACTGTCAGTCAGGTGGAAGGAGTAGCTATTGGTTGAATAGCAGACAGTTGGAAGGAGGAGGTATGGGCTGAATAGCCGCCAGTCTATAGTACTTGTGTAGCCTGGTCAGTGTGAGGGAAAAATCATGAACCTACCTGGGAAAATGCATTCTTCTAATGGATAAAATGACTAGATTTATGGCCAGAGGGTGGCTTCAAAATCTATCTCAAGTGTTCAAAAATTAAGAAAATTCCCCAGCACCCCGCCCCCGTCCCGATCCGACCCTCAGAATCGAGAGGGAGGTGTCTCCACTTCAACTCTCCCCTAACACCAGCCTGCGCGTCCTCGGGACATACATATGACATATGCACACTAAAAACTAAAGTGTTAAAACTGACACTTTCAAGGTGTTAAACCCATTCTAACTCTTAGGGTTTGATTTTAACACTCAAAGTGCAATGCTTTAAGCACTTAGACATTACATTCGTCAGACATCTGAAACTTGAATGGATGGCACTTCCCATGTGTCTAGCATTGGTGGTTCTTCCAGAATCGTCCATAATTTGATTTGAGTTTGGTGGGTACATAATTAAAAGGACACAACGCAGATGACGCGGATCAGGCTCGAGAGTTCAAGCCTGATCCGCGTCATCTGTGTTGTTTCCTTTTAAGTGTCGCGACATTACACTTGTCAAGTGGTATTATTGTAACACCTGTCAAGTTCTGGGATATCTACACTTGAACAAAGTGCTAGTTCAGCACTTAGTAAGTGTTAAATACAGCACTTCAAGTGTAGTTTTTAACACTTTAGTTTTTAGCGTGTGGTGTTGGCACACAATCCCAGTAAGAAATCTAACTGATCACCTCTCGCTCCCGCATTAAAGACCCTCTAGAAACGTCCCTGTATACAGCATGTCTAGGCGATTTATGAAATGTGGTATGTATGATACTGCGTTCTGCGAAGCTTCCAAGATTCCATTTGGCGTCAACACTGATGTCCTGATTTGGGATTGTCATCGAATCGGCTTTCCTGATTCGTATGTTTTCGAAACGGGTATCCCAGCTGGGTAACCCATGTTTTTCCACGAAAGGGCGATAACAAATAAATACCTTCTATCGGCGGAATCATGTCGTAGAAATGAAACAATAGTTGTATCTTGCGTTTCAGGTCAAATCGGTGTATCGGCATGCTTGTCTGCCTCACAAGTTACAACAGGACATGTAGTCTACTTATAAAGTGGAGCACGGGAATCCCATGCTCCATTTCATAAGTATTGTTGCGACAGTGTAACTTGTGACCTCTGCACTTGGGTACTCGTGCTACCTGCAGTACCCACAAGCTGCAGAGATATAGTATCGCCGTGGACTGGTCACTTTCCACGGGTGGGCAATATTTGCTCGGATGCAATAATATTACATTCCAAACACTAATTATAGGAATAATACTCATACATTTAATTTATGAAGCACCGGGTACATCTATGCGCACGAGTGTTTTACAATATAGTTCCTCGCCTCGAATGAATTATTTCACGTAACCAGTCCAGTCAAGCGATTACTCTGTTTATTACTTTTCATTATTAACGATAATTATATTATTTAACCCTTTATCTAACGTAACGGCCAAAAAACGGCCAGCGCTATTCTCAAAACTCTCCAATTAATTTTGATTTTTTTTTTTTTTGTGTCTAAAACATAGGTTATGACCCCTCATTGGAACGATCTCGATGAGGGTCATAACCTATGTTTTTGAGACAAAAAATGAAAATAATAGTTATTCAAGAATGTTTTTTGCAAGTGTCGTCCACTTTTCATGTTAGGTAAAGGGTTAACCCCCCCCCCCCCCCCCCAAAAAAAAAAACAAACAAAAAAACAATGAAGTCTCCATTACACCCACGGCAAAGCGTCTTCGTTTGCGCGCACGGATACATGACCCAATTGTTGGTTACATAATTCACTTGTAAAGTTATCGTTTATAATAAAACCGGGAAATCCCAGTAAATCACACTTTATTTATGTGGCACTCTTACTTTTATATTCCCTTTTTCTGTACCTTCGTTTTATAAACATATTGTATTTGTTATTTATGTATGTCGTTTTTGAACATCTTTTATTACACTTATCACTGCATTGTGCAGGAGAGGAACGGAAATAAGTTGTTTTGTCCCTGCATCCCGATAAATACTGTCTTTTGATTGGTCAGAATGCTTTGGACAAATAGCCACGGCAAAGGGTGCACCCAACGTCCAAGCTATATGAGAGCGTGCAACCTCCAGGTTATAAGCTCACGCGAAACATCGGCGTTATAGGTTTAAATGAAAGCTTTCCGCTTTTGCTCGCCTCGATATAGAAATCAAACCAAAAAACCTGAAAATAGTCACAAATATCGTCAGATTTCTTACAATTCGGTCATATTTTGCTATTATAAATTAAATAGTCGAATAATTAAATCAAACAACTCGAGAAAAATGAAATAAGAGCAAATCTAATGACAAAATAGCCGATATGTTTACACGTTTCCAAGGGAAAGGGGTGTAACTCTATCTGTTGTCTTTTGAGTTTATAAAAACAAAACAATTAGTCACGCATTTGAGAAACACGTCCACAAATTTGTTTCCAATATGCTTCTGATGTGTTTCAAACGGGACAGAAACGTTATCTCCACCAACATGTATGGTTTATGGAGATTTAATACCTGGATGTTTAAATGAGACATCCAGGTATTAAATCTCCATATAGCATACATGTTGGCGGAGATAACTTATTTAGCGCGCATGCGCCCGTAATTGGAATACACTTTCACTTCCGCACACCGAAGAAAGTAACATCCAAAAAATGGAAAACATTTGTTCCGAAACTAATATTTGTGCATCTTAAATATTTCCGTGTTTATTTTTTTCATTTTGTTGTGTCTTATTATTATATAGTATTTGTACATTGCATTTGCGGGACAAAATAGTGGAAAAAAAACGATTGTGCTTCCATAGAATAATCTTTTGTGCCAGAAATTGCTCGACGTGTCCGACTGAAAAACAGGGTGCCCTTTTTCATTGTTCAACACTTGCAAAAGGGAATGCATGTTCGCTTTCCATTTCCCAAGTGCTCTAATGTACTCCCACTCGAAAGGTGAAAAATAAATTCTATACGATACTTACCATTTAAGATTCGGCCCAGATATTTTATTTACGATTCGAACGATTTGGGCCAGATAATAAATAAATGATTCGGGCTAAATGTTTGGTCAAATCGAGACATTACTTTTTATGTATACTTAATGCATAACATAAATTATGTAAGGGTACCATGTCCGATTACAATTATAGGTGCTACTTTTTCATTGTTGAACCCTGCAGACAGCAAAACGTGTTCCTTTTTTGCGTGTTGTGCTCTTATGTACGTCACTGTAATATAGATTGATTATTTACTGACCATTTACGATTCGGACCAAATTGTGACTGGGCCATGTGCGCCAGCTCGGGAGAGCACGAGAGGATTTTAATGCTTTGCAAATTTGAAGTCGGCCCCTATGAGAATTCGGCCCAAACAATTTCGGGGAAGGAGTCGGCCCAAACAATTTCGGGGAAGAATGCCCACGAGAGAAGTCGGTCCCAAAAACTACAGGACAGGGGCTTAATAACTTAAAAATATTGGGGGGGGGGGGGGGGTGGGTGGATATCAGAGCGGATCCAAAGGAAGTGCCAATTATGCTAAAATGATGATCGAGAGGGGTTGTGAATAACTTAAAAATATTGTGGGGGGGGGGGGGGGGTGGGTGGGTGGTGATCCGAATGGATCAGATACCATATTGCACAATTCTGAGTGGGCCAGGTGCGCCGAAACGAGCCTTTGAATCAGATATCATATTGCACAATACTGTGACTGGGCCATGTGCGCCAGCTCGGGAGAGCACGAGAGGATTTTAATGCTTTGCAAATTTGAAGTCGGCCCCTATGAGAATTCGGCCCAAACAATTTCGGGGAAGAAGGCTCACGAGAGAAGTCGGTTTTAATGCTCTGTAAATTTAAAGTCGGCCCCTATTTAGGAGCCGGCCCAAACAATTTCGGGGAAGGATGTCCACGAGAGAAGTCGGTCCCAAAACTACAGGACAGGGGCTTAATAACTTAAAAATATTGGGGGGGGGGGGGTGATCCGAATGGATCAAATACCATATTACACAATTCTGACTGGGCCAGGTGTGCCGAAACGAGCCTTTGAATCAGATATCATATTGCACAATTCTGTGACTGGGCCATGTGCGCCAGCTCGGGAGAGCACGAATGGATTTTAATGCTTTGTAAATTTGAAGTCGGCCCCTATTAGAACTCTGCCCAAACAATTTCGGGGAAGGATGCCCACGAGAGAAGTCTGTTTTTAATTCTTTGTAAATTTGAAGTCGGCCCCTATGAAAAGTCGGTCCAAACAATTTCGGGGAAGGATGCCCACAAGAGAAGTCGGTCCCCAAACTACAGGACAGGGGCTTAATAACTAAAAAATATTGGTGTGGGAGGGGGGGGGGGGGGCGTGAGGGGTGTGGATATCAGAGCGCATCCAAAGGAAGTGCCAATTATGCTGAAATGATGATCGAGAGGGGTTGTTAAGAACTTAAAAATATGGGAGGGGGGGGGGGGAGTAGGTAATAAATGCCGATTCACGACCACTTGTACACGATTCCGTACATGTACACGTACATCGATGTACACCTCCATAGGATTTAGTGTTAAAATCGTGTACAGGTACACGATTTGTCGTTTTTTATGGTGGTACAGAATCGGCTTTGCCGATTCTACATCACTGGATTCTATATACATATCGCTCAAGAGTGAAAAAATGTATGAAATTTTAAGGAAAAAAAGGTGTACCGTCTGATACAGAATCGGCAAATGGGTTTCCCCCATAGGATACAGTGTTAAAAATCGCGAGCAAAAAACGTGTTGCCGTTTCTGTAGCAGTGTCGAAAAGTGGTTTGCCGATTCTGGAGCATCCGTGTCTGTACACGATTTTAACACTGAATCCCTATTGAGGCGTACACGGAAACCCATTTGCGAATTCTACATCAGAAATCGACTTATGTACGGTACATGGAAAAGAGGTGCTACCGAACCGGCAAACCCACTGCCACGATGAGAGTAAAAACTGACACTCATGTTTTTGTTCTGGCGTGAATGAAGGTTTTCGTTCAAAATAGTCGACTATAAACACGAGTGTCAGTTTTTGTTTCTGGCGTGAATGAAGGTTTTCGTTCAAAAGAGTCGACTATAAACATGAATGTCAGTTTTTGTTTCTGGCTTGAATGAAAGGTTTTCGTTCAAAAGAGTCGACTATAAAGATAAGTGTCAGTTTTTGTTTTTGGTGTGAATGAAAGGTTTTCGTTCAAAAGAGTCGACTATAAAGATGAGTGTCAGTTTTTGTTTCTGGTGTGAATGAAAGGTTTTCGTTCAAAAGAGTCGACTATAAACATGAGTGTCAGTTTTTGTTTTTGGTGTGAATGAAAGGTTTTCGTTCAAAAGAGTCGACTATAAAGATAAGTGTCAGTTTTTGTTTCTGGTGTGAATGAAAGGTTTTCGTTCAAAAGAGTCGACTATAAAGATGAGTGTCAGTTTTTGTTTCTGGCGTGAATGAAAGGTTTTCGTTCAAAAGAGTCGACTATAAAGATGAGTGTCAGTTTTTGTTGCTGGCGTGAATGAAAGGTTTTCGTTCAAAAGAGTCGACTATAAACATGAGTGTCAGTTTTTGTTTCTGGTGTGAATGAAAGGTTTTCGTTCAAAAGAGTCGACTATAAAGATGAGTGTCAGTTTTTGTTTCTGGCGTGAATGAAAGGTTTTCGTTCAAAAGAATCGACTATAAAATATGATCTGTAAAAATAGACATTCATGTTTTGTTTCAATGTAAACGAAAAAAAAAATGAGTTGAGAAAAATTAGAAAAAGTCGGAGATAAAAAATCGTTTGTTCACGTGTTGTCACTGTTAAGTTTGTGAAGTAAATTTTAATCTAACACTTTATGGAATGTTTCATCAAATAAAAAAATAGTTCATAATTGGCACTCGTGTTTTTGTTGTGGTGTGAATGAAGGTTTTCGTTTTAATGGATCGTTTTAATAATAGATAATAAAACGCATTTTTTCCACTCAATTAGGTTTGAGTGGTAAATTTTTAATATCTTCGTGATAATGTTCGGAGATATGAATGAAATCCTTTTAACGTTAAATTAGAAACCGTTTCTTTATGTGCTAATTTTTTTTAACTTTTTCAAAGTTTTCTCAATTCAACATTGAGTGAATGATTTTGAGATATGAATGAAAATCCTTTTAACAAACGTAAATTATTCTCAAATGCGTTAAATCAGAAACCGGTTTGTCATGTGCTTAAACTTTCATACTTTTCAAGTTTTCCCAGTTCAACACTCAGTTGAGATATGAATTTTTTTAGTTATTATATTAAAGACAGAAGATTTTTATTTACTTAAAACATAAAAAAATAATTATACATTTAATTTTGAAAATAATAAATAACTCACATTAGCATACTCAAAGGAACATTAACAATTAAAAACGAAAAATGTTTTTACAGATGGATGCTAAACGTCGAGATCAAATTTTAGGCGAATATGAACGTGCCAAGAAGAGCATTCAATCGGCTGACAGAAGCAGACGTCTCGGAGAGATGGAACTCAGACGCGAAACCACAAAAATATTTAAACCTGTGACGGATGTTCAAGAGCGAAGCAAGAAGGAGATAGTTGAAGAATTGAGACCCATAAAAGAGAGTTCTTTGAGAATGGGTTCGTTGCCCGGTAGTTTTGGAAATCGGTATTCCTTTCAATCTACACCGGATTACGTTCCCACAGGGATTCAAACCGACGTGAGCGACGATACAGCTTCGACTATCACCACTGATAGCGTCGCGTCGTCCGAGGATGGCGGTAAGAGAGATCTGTTGTATGGAATTTATAAGGATTCTGACGGTAGAACTTTTGTAGGCGACACAGAAGTAGAAATGGATGATGAAGATTTAATTGTCGGTTCGAATAAGTATAAAGTAACTGATGGACTGCGCAAATTGCTCCTTTTTGACAAGCCTGGAGATTACATGGAACAGGATTTTGACAATTACGGCGACATTCTGGTTCAGACCCACGCCATGCTGAGAAATAACGATGCCAGAGAGACTAGACCCAAAGCCAACAGAGGTTACAAGTGGGCGAAAGTGGTGAAACCCATATGGGATATGAATAAGAAGTTCGTCGAATCGGTGACTGGTAAAGGGGTGAAAACCACTTTTCTTCAGAGCGATTCTGACGCTCTGTCTCAGAGATTGAGATTGTTGATGGCGAGTAGACGCGCTGGTAACACAGGATTACATAATGAGATAGTTAGCATATGTGACGAATTGTTAAGACAGAAGGTTTTGAATGAAAACCATTATAAAAGGCTGATGAACGAATTGAAGGATTGTTGTATATAATAAGTAGTGAGAAACAAACAAAAATATATGAAATAAAAACAGTAAATTTTTACACTAGAATAATAAAAGTATTTAAACAACAAACGATTTACCAGTGAAAAAAACAAAATATATTATGAAATAAAAATATGTTGGTGATAAAGAAGAGGGGAAACGTCAGAACTTACATTCAAGGCGGTTCTGGCATCGTCAGTTCTATAATGCGAGCGTTCACAAGTGATGCGGGTAGAAAACTCGCATCGACCACGTTTGAGGTCGGTAAGAAGACGGCTTTGGATGCTGGTAAGAAAGCTGCTTCCGAAGCCAGTGGTAGGATAGCTTCTGTGGCTGGCAAGAGGGCAGCCGACGCGTTGGTCGACACGTTGATCAGTCCACCGGCGAAGCGAGTTGCGTTAGAGCGAACGCCGAAAAGTTGGAAAGATTTTAAGGATGCTGTGGTACCCATACAAGATTTAGCCAAAATGACGAGTGGATCTGGATTGAAGAGAACTCGCGACGGTGTAATATAAATAAATAATAATATTAAAACAACTGAGTTTGAAAAAAACATAAAAATTGTGTTTGAAAAAAAATCTAAAATAACAAACAAAAAAATAAAAAAAACAAAGATGAACATTAAAGATATGTCTTGGAACGACGCCGCGACCAAGAGGTCGAATAACGAGTTCTTTCCCAAAAGCATAAGAGGCTTGATAGTGGGAAAATCGAATTGTGGAAAGACCAATCTGTTGATGAATCTGTTGTCCCGACCCGACTGGTTGGATTACGACAGATTGTTTGTGTTTGGCAAGAGCTTGTTTCAACCTGAATACAGATTGCTTCGAGAGTGCATGGATCGTAGATTTCTGAAGGACGTCATAGCCAGAATCTTTGACAGTAGGGAGGAATTCGACAAAAGTGAAGCTCCTCTTTCGACCATTTTGTACGGTGCGGCGATGGAATTGATGAAGAGAAATGCATCTTCGAACGTTGAGTGTCGATTTTATGAGAACGCTAGCGACGTTCCGGATCCTAGAGAATTGAAATCGGAAGATAAGAATCTCATGATTTTCGACGATCTGCTTTTGGAGAGACAGAACTGATGCAAATCGTATTATGTTAGGGGTCGACACAGCAACGTGGGCTGTTTCTACCTGTCGCAGAATTATTTTCGATTGCCCAGACAGACAATAAGGGAGAACGCTAATTTTCTATGTCTCTTTCGCCAAGATCTCAAGAATCTCAATCACATCTACGGCGGTCACGTCGCAAACGACATGAGCGTGGCGGAATTCAGGAGATTCTGCAAGAGGGTTTGGGATGGAGGACTTTACAATTTCATTGTGATCGATTTGACTAGCGAATTTAATCACGGAAAATATCGGTGCGGATTCGACAAGTTTTATGTTTCTGACGATAATAAGATAGAGCATGAAAATAAAAAAAAAAATTAGAAAATAATAGATCTTCAAATAATTAGTTTTGAAAAAATAAAAATAAAATTAAAATATAATGTTCGAACAAGGAGAATTGTTAGAACGGATAGCCGAGAATACGGCTGCAAAACAATCCATTCAAATCGTGGTGAGTGGTGAATCGACTCGATTCGCGACGAAATTCGAACCTTCCATCGAATTGAATAGAGAGAAAAGATACGAGATGGCGTTGGTGAATCTGGAGACTTATTATTCCTTTCCCAACATCACCGAAAAGAATAACTCGTTCAAGTATTCTGACGGAGTGGATTGGTTGGAGATTCGAATTCCCAAAGGAAGTTACGACATAGACGATTTGAACAATTACATTCAGACGCGAATGAAGACGGATGGAAAGGGAAGCAACAAGATCAGATTCGCTCCCAACCCTAATACCTTACAGACGATGTTGGATTTGGAAGATAATTTTCGAGTGGATTTCAACACGGACGATTCTATAGGCAAGATGCTGGGATTCGATTGAAAGATGTATCGAGGCCATGCGGCATCTGAAAATACAGTCGACATTCTCGCAGTCAATAGCATTCCGGTGAACATGGACGTGATTGCTGGAAGCTACATGAATGGTAGTGCTCAACCAACGATCTATTCCTTCTTTCCAAATGTGTCACCAGGTTATAAGATCGTGGAGCGACCTCAAAATTTAGTTTATCTACCAGTGATTTTAGACACGTTGTATAGTCTCAAAACCATGTTGACGGATCAAAATGGTGAACTGTTAGATCTTCGCGGAGAGAGGGTGATGATACGATTTCACATAAGAGAAATATAAAAGCAAAAAAAAAAAAAACATTGTGTATATATATAAATAATAAAAATAAAATAAATGCAATATTAATTTTACAAAAATTATTTAATATATATAATTATCATTAAAACAAGAAAACAATTGAAGAAAATATATTTTAAAAATGAATTATGACAGAATACGTGATTAAAAACGTGAACGTATCCAAAGGACAGAGGAAGAAACTTAAGAGAGCGTTAACAACTCGAGACGAGGCGGTGAGATTCAAATTCACTCACGAAGATCTGACGAGAGGCGGTCAGGACTCGATCACCTGGACCAGAAGTCAAATCAAAAGGATGGAGAAAGCGATTCGTGATGGAAGAGGGTTGATGGTGAGATTGAGTCCCGCTCAATTGAGATACAATTTGAGAATGAAAGGCGGTTTCCTACCGCTATTGGCAGGAATAGCCGCAAAAGCATTACCCTTCGCCGCAAAGGCATTACCCTTTCTCAGAAAGACTCTCGGCATGGGAGCTCTCATGGGACTCGCGAGTTCGGCAGTTGAGAAATTAATGGGTGGCAGCAGACTGTTTTTGAAGAAGGGAGGAGCCGTGTGTCGCGTCCACGTAGACGACAGCGGTAAAGGATTGTATCTAGAACCCGTTAGAGGTGACAACTCTTTGAGTGGAAACGGTCTCTATCTGAAGAGTGGACGGAACGTTCACCGACTCAGCAAGGGTTTGTTGTTTGGTGAGAATTCGCCATTTAAGAATATACCGATTTTGAATATGTTATTATAATATAAAAAATTATATAATTATATAAAATATAAATCATAGAAAGTATAAAATAATATATAAAATGGATAAAAAGGTGGAAAAACAACTAGATGCTAAGGATGAATATCGCGAGATAGAGTGCGAAAAAGATGTGGAAAAACGATTAGACGCTAAGGATGAATATCGCAAGATAGTGTGGGAAAAAGATGTGGAAAAACAATTAGACGCTAATGATGGATATCTTAGGAAAGAACTGATAAAAGAGTTAAATAAAGATCGGGATAGATGGTTGAAATGGGAAAAAAGATGTGGAAAAACAATTAGACGCTAATGATGGATATCTTAGGAAAGATCTGATAAAAGAGTTAAATAAAGATCGGGATAGGTGGTTGAAATTTGAAAAAATGAGACGTTTTCCACCGTTACCACTGAGACGTTTTCCACCGTCACCACTATCTTCTGAAGAGAATGGTAATGATGCGAGTGTTACCAAGAGATGCACACCATTCGTTCATAATTATGATTCGGATAAACAAATGTGTTGTTATAAAAACGTAGCATATCACAAAAAAAAAGAAAAGAAGAATCAACGCTGAAATTTAAGAAAAAAGGAAACGTTATTATAATATATGGGTAATAGTGAAGAAGGAAAACAAAAAAAAAGTAATGAGATCTAAAGATGATCTCATTACTTTTTTTTTCCTTCTTCTTTGCAAAAAATCAATCTCTCTATTGTTTATATTTCCAAGTCCATTATTAGCATGTTGACACTCGTTTCTTCTCCTTTTTCGAAAATGTGTTGAATGTTTATCTTTACTTTTTTGAGTTTTGTTACTTCGGTCAACGCGCTCTCATCACCCGATTTGTTCATGAGTTCGAGTGAGATGTTTGGAAATATGTAACTTCCATAGGGCAACGTCAAATCATCCTTGTTGAATTCTCGATCTTTGGCGATGATGATTTTCTGTAGATCGCTTTGGTACTCGTAAAACAAATCGAGCATGGCTTCGTCCAATTTCAAAGGCATGCGATATTTGTCGTATTTGTGCTCTAAGCCCTTCGTCTCAACCTCGTTCAATTCGATGGAATCGTGTCATTGTAATCTATAGATTTTAAAACCGAATTTCTTACATGTTTCAACTCGTTTCAATTTCAATTCGCATCTTTTAGGTGTTGTTGTCATGATCAATTATTTGTTTTTTTGTTTTATGAATTCTTGCAAATAATGTATATTTTAAATTTTGTATTTAAATAATAATTTGTTAAAAAAGTTTGGTTTTTTTTGCTCTTTATATACATAGAAAAAAAAAGTTTTTTTTTTTTAATTTTTGATTTTCTTTAATGTGAAACATTTTTTTTGTAAAAGTTTTTTTCTCTTTATACATAAATAAAATGTTGAATTTTAACATCCTTTTTTTCTCGTATTAATTCAATTTTTTTCACGTTAAGGAATATAAAAAATTAAAATTGATTAATTTCATCAAAAAAAATAAATATTTTTCACATTAAATAAAAAATTGAAATTAAAAAAAATCTTTTTTATATAAAGAGTAAAAAAAACAAAACTTTTTAAACAAATTATTTTAATACAAAATTTGAAAAAAAAAAATTCTTACAAATGGAGCAAACAAATATAAAAATTGAAAATTTAAGTGAGAAAACTGTATGTCAGTTAAACGAGATTTGTAAACTATTAAAAATTCCACATTTCAGAAATCATAGAACTAAATCAAAAAAAATTGAAGTCATACAGGAATATTTGCGAAACGATGGAAAGGCAAACGAAATGTTGATAGCAACGATGTCAAAAAATGCATCAGTTGTGAAAAATGAGAAGAAGAAAAAGATAGTAAAAGGAATCGAAATGCCGACGTCGAAAAAAACCAAAAACGTTTCGATTGTGAAAAATAAGAAGACGACTAAACGAAAAGCCATTGAAGAACTTCAAGTTTCAAAAGAAAAGAAAAGAAAACCTAAAACGAAAATGAGTGATGCACTTCAGATTCTAGACAAACGAGATATATCAAGTGAAATTCGACGAGCAATCAACGAAGGGAAAGGAGAAGAATATGTAGCACGACTCATCACAGAACTATTCCAATCGAAGCCCGTAGAATGGGAGAGTGCGATCAAAGGCATTTTTAAAACTTTTGATGTGGTTCCCTCATTCAAGAAAATCGATCCAAAATTGTTCATGGAACGGGTGAAGAAAAAAGTATTGGATTTGTTTTGCAAACACATGAACGTGGGACTAAAAATTAAGACGATACTCCATTGCGTGATGAATAAAATCGACGTAAAGTCCGGCGAGAGCATCGTGAAAAATGCATATTTCAGATCTAACGTCGAACCCGTATTTTGAGGTTCAGATTTATCAGACGTTTTCGAAAAGATGAAAGACAAGATGTTGACGTCTCTTGCGAATTATCAACATGAAGGTAGTAATTGGACGTTCGATGAGGTGTTGAAACTCGAAATTCATATAACTGAAAACGATTCATTGAAAGGGTCTTCCTACGTGAAATTACCGTATTTCTTAGCTAAAAAACACTCCGTGGTCAACATGAGAAATAAAGATGATCAGTGTTTTAAATAGGCAATCACCTCTGCTTTATACCCTGTCAAAATGCACTCCGATAGAGTTTCTTGTTACGAGGAGACTTCTAAAAATCTCGATTGGACTGGAGTGACTTTTCCAACAGAGTTAAAATACATCGAAGTTTCGAGGCTCAAAATCCCACCGTAGCAGTGAACGTCTTGAGATACGACGATGAAAAACGAACAATCTATCCTCTCAGACAGACTTCATATCTTGAAAGAGAAAAGACGATTATTTTATTATTGATTTCGAATGGTGACAGTCGTCTTTATTGTTGGGTTAAACATCCGAGCCGATTACTGTTGAGACAAAATAATAAACATGAACATAAGATATGTTTATGTTGCAACTGCATGAACGTGTTTCACAGCGAAAAATCGTTAGCGAAACATCAGAAATATTGCAACGAAAATCAAGGTGTCACCATCGAAATGCCCAAACCCAGCACCATCGTGAAGTTTGAAAATCACAATAGAAGGTTAAAAGTACCATTCATCGTGTACGCCGATTTCGAATGTTTCACCACGAAAATGAGTTCCTGTCAATCCAACGCTCTTCAAAGTTACGTCGAAAGATATCAAAAACACATACCTTTGGGCTATTGCATTTACGTGAAATGCGCTTTTGACTCGCAACATGACATGGGTCCCTTCACCTACACAAAACAGTGCGAAGACGACGACGTGGCCCAAAGGTTCATGGAAGAGTTAGAATCGAAAACTCAAATGTTATATGACAAATTCAAAACTCCGGCAAAAATGATCATCACGCGAGAGCAGCAGGATGAAAATAACAGAGCCACCGAATGTCACATATGCAGACAATCGTTCGATGAGAATTCGGAGGAAAATAAGAAGGTTAGAGACCACGATCATTACACAGGTCTGTATCGTGGTCCGGCTCACAGCAAGTGTAATTTAAAATATCGAGACGCCGTTTTCTATCCGGTGATATTTCACAATCTCTCGGGTTACGACAGTCATCTGTTCATGAAAAATCTCGGCACCTCCCACGAAGAATTAAATTGCATCGCGAACAGCGAAGAAAGATACATTTCCTTCACGAAATGGAAGCTCATGGAGAAGAAAAGAGTAATTGACGGAGAGACGTTGAAAGAAAAAACGAAATTCATTCGTAGAAGCATACGTTTCATCGACAGTTTTAAATTCATGTCGACTGCTCTGGAAAAATTAGTCGATAACATGAGCAAGGATAAATTTAAAATCACGAGCGAACATTTCGGAGAATGCGTAGACGTCATGTTGAGGAAAGGAGTCTATCCTTATGATTACATGAATGATCTAAAGAGATTCGAAGACACCGCACTACCTTCGAAAGAAAATTTTTATTCGAAATTATACGAATCTGACATTTCCGATGAGAATTACGAACACGCCAAAACGTGTGGAAATCATTCGATATGAAAACATGAGAGATTATCACGATCTCTATCTGAAGACCAACGTTCTGCTCTTGGCAGACGTGTTCAAAAATTTTCGAGACATCTGTTGTCGAAATTACGATCTGGATCCCGCTTGGTATTTCACCGCACCCAGTCTGGCGTGGGACGCTCTGTTGAAGACCCCCAAAGTCCAATTGGAATTATTATCCGACGTGAACATGTTGCTCATGTTCGAAAGGGCTGCGAGAGGTGGCATCTCGATGATCTCCCACAGATATTCTGAAGCTAACAATCCCTGCATGAAAGAAGGTTTCGATTCAAAACGATCGAATAAATACATACAGTATTGGGACGCTAATAATCTGTACGTTGGGCTATGAGTCATCCTTTACCGATTGGAAATTTCGAATGGGTGACGGAACCGGAAAAGATGCAAAAATAGAGAGACTATCCTTGCATTTTAGAAGTCGATTTGAACTATCTGGAAGAATTACACGATCTACACAATGATTATCCGCTGGCTCCCAAATGAATGGAACCGAACAAAGGAGACGAGGAAAAACTCATTCCCAATTTATTTAACAAACCTAACTTTGTCGTCTACAGTGAGAATTTGAAACAATACGTCAATTACGGGATGAAATTAGTCGACATACATCGCATCATTAGATTCGTCGAAGAGCCTTGGATGAAAAAATACATCGATCTCAACACGAATCTCAGAATTCGAGCCGAGAATGATTTCGAAAAAGATTTCTTCAAATTCATGAACAACTGCGTGTACGGTAAATCGATGGAAAACATCAGGAAGAGAACCGACGTTCGACTTGTCACATCTGAGAAAAGAGCTAAAAAAATTAGTGGCGAAACCCAATTACAAACACCAAACCATATTCAATGAAAATCTAGTGGCTGTTCACATGCAAAAGACGCACCTGAAGTTCGACAAACCGTATTATCTCGGACCGATCATCTTAGATATCAACAAGCGATTGATGTACGAGTTTCACTACAATTACGTCAAATGAAAATTTGGTGATAAAGCCAAACTACTGTTCACCGACATGGACAGTTTCGTTTACGAGATAGAGATGAAAGATGTCTACCGAGATATATCTCCGGACGTGGCCGCGTGGTTCGACACAAGCAATTATCCCATCGATCACCCATCCAACATTCAATCAAATGACAACAAGAAGGTGTTGGGTAAATTTAAGGACGAGAGCGGCGGTAAACAAATCGTCGAATTCATGGGCTTGAGAGCCAAACTGTATGCTTATCGTTTAGAAGATGAAGAGATCAAGAAGTGCAAAGGGGTTAAAGCATGCGTGGTGAAAAAAAACATCTCTTTCCAAGAGTATAAAGATTGTCTGTTAGGAAGTGGTCCGGTGTATAAGACAATGAAATCGATTCGAAGCAAAAATCACGACTTGTATACCGAAATAGTCAACAAGATTTCGTTTTCGGCTGACGACGATAAGAGATTCGTGTTAGATGATAAAATAAGCACTTTGGCACGCGGACATTGCATTGCAGATCTAATTAGAGACGATATGAATGTGGATGATAGGATTCCAGATATGAGTAAGGATGATAGGATTCCAGATATGAGAAAAAAAAATAATATTCCAGAAAATCAAGAGGAATTAGACGGATTCG
The DNA here is from genome assembly GCA_031216915.1 of Pictodentalium vernedei. Classification (NCBI taxonomy): domain Eukaryota; kingdom Metazoa; phylum Mollusca; class Scaphopoda; order Dentaliida; family Dentaliidae; genus Pictodentalium; species Pictodentalium vernedei. The sequence goes on along the minus strand of CM062297.1, from coordinate 179,219,231 downwards.
AGATTATGGAAATCGATAGAGACATCGAGAGAGTTAGTTTAAAAAAAAAAAAAAAAATAACAACGTCATTTTAGTGAATTATAATAAAATAAATAAATAAAAAAAAAAATATACGCATTTATGAATAAGAAAATAGAGATATCCATAGAAGGTGTCGTCTAACTTAACAAACCCCTATCCAACATCGATCTGTCAAATGCGGCGAAGGATTTGAAAATCAAAGATTTTCTAGGCATGTTTTCCAGAGATGCCTTGCCGAAGAGAAGACCTCGACAATCGGAATGCGGAATTTTAAATCTAGATGATTTATTGGGTGAAAGCACTCACTGGGTGGCGTGGTTCAAGAACGGGAAGAAGAATTATTATTTTGACAGCTACGGAATCTCGCCGCCAAAAGAAATAAAGAACTATTTCAACAAATCGATGGTTCATTATAACACGAAATGAGTGCAATCACCAGATCAAGTGTTTTGTGGTCACCTGTGTCTCTACGTTCTCAAGAGATGGTCTGAAGGAGATCAGTTTCAAGACATTTCAATGATTTACATTAGAGAGAGTTTTTTTTTTTTATAGTATATAAAGATAAAAAATTATTTTAAAAAATTTTAATCGAATAAAAATGAAAAATAAAAATAAAATAATTCATTTTTTAATAAACTGCATTTTGAAATATATTTTTTTTAAAAAAACAAAAAATCTCAAAACAACATGCCAGTCAATAAATTTGGTAGAAGTGACGACGAAAAAGTCAACCTAAGAAAGAAGAGGAAGACGCTCGAAGTTGACGATGGTTATGACGTTGCCAACTTGGACGAACGTTATGTTCGGAGATACGAACCTCGAGAGGAAAAAATACGACTAAAAAATACGTCGACAGGGGGAACGCCGATTTTGAACGAATCATGCTAGATAATTACGTGGATAAAACCATGACTGATGATCTCAATCTGAAATCTAAACGTTTGGTGAACGTCGCAAATCCCATAGATCCCACGGATGCCGTGACCAAGAAATACGCGGACAACTCTCATGCGAGATTCAGCGAACACCTGAGAAATAGATACGTTCAGAAAATGATGCACTCAGAATTGAATGCCAATTCTAACACGATAACGAACATGCCACTCCCACGAATCCCAAGGACGTGGCGACCAAACACTATGTAGATCTGGAACAGAGAAAGTCTGACAGACGAGAAATGAAATCGGATCTGAATGCGGGATTCAACAAGATATTGAATCTGTCGAAGGTCGACAACACGGATGCGGACTCAACCGCGGTCAACAAGGGCTATGTAGATTCTGCCGTGATACGATCACAAGAATACCTGGAATCGCAAGTGGACAATCTCTACCTGAACAAACAATCTGGCGGAACCATGGAGGGTGGTATCGACATGAACGGTGAGAATTTATTCGGACTCAGTCACGATTCCGAATTCAATTCCAGCACAGTCAGCAGGAAGTACGTGGACGACAACTCGGTCTGGAGAAAGGGCGACATCATGGAAGGTAAACTAGACATGGGTGGACACGTGCTCACGAATCTATCGGATCCCGTGAACATGACGGATGCTTGCACCCTGATTTCGGTGGTGGAGAAAGTCAAATATGCTAGACAATTGATCACCATGTGGGCCGAGGAGGCCGGCCCCTTAGATGAGGGAAAAGCTGAATGGTCTTTCGGAAATGGAGGTAGCGGATCGAAACATGGTCAGGTGGAATATCCCATGCCGTTGGGAGGTGAAATCCTTCAAATGAGTCTGGCTTCCTCGGATTTGAATAACAGAGCGGTCGTCAATCTCATGGTGAATGGAGTAGAGAGCGATAAGAGATACAGCGACAAAAAGACTGAGAATCAACACGTGAATGTTAGCACGTTCGGCATGCCTCTCAAAGTGAACGCTGGAGACAGGATTAATTTCGTTACGAAAACCAATAATACCGAAGCCGCCACTTCCGTGGTTAGTCTACTGATCGAACTAGTTCCTTTGAACAAACAGTGAATGAATGGAAAATAATGAATTAAAAAAAAAATAATATGTGATTATTAAAAACAAAAATAAAAAGTAATGAGATTTAAAAAGATGTTCAATCTCTCTAGATCTCATTACTTTATTTTTTTTTTGGGTTTTTTTTGTTTTTTTAATAATTACTCATTACTTTTTTTTTATTTTTGTTTTTATTTTTTTTCACACACGTCTCTCATCGAATGATCGACATCTTATTTCCATCTGATTCAAATTGTAATTCTCTGTCTGACAGGACCAGGGCGAAGGCTTTGGTTTTTCTCGGCATGTTCCTATCGAATTGCATCTTGATCTGATTATCTAAGACGCTACTCTTGAGTCGTTCACTCTGTTTACTGACGTCGAATATGAACATGGGATACATCGACTTGTATTTGCCGGGAGATATGTTAGGATTGCTCATCAATTCGTCTAGACCGTGATACTTCTTTCTAAAATCAGTGGCGTCGCCATACAGTCTGCAGAAATCGTTCTTGTCGAACAACACGTTGTAATCGATTGCTGGATATCTCGTGGCGTTCAGAAACACTTGCATGTTTCTCAAATGGCAGTGATCAAACAGCGACGCATTCTTTTCTTGAGACCCGTCCCTATCGGTCTGAAACGAAACCACGATGAAACGCGGTCTCTCGGAAGCAGATTTCACCATCAATCTCCAATCGAAGTGATTCGTGGAGAGAGGAATGCTAGCCGTGTCACTCTGTCTCATTATAAATCCCACGGGTAATTTACTCTTGGATTCTATGATCTTGTAGAGATGCGCTTTTTCCACGATCGAAGGCTCCACGTGCAGACCGAACCACGATATCTTGTGTAGAGTTATCTTACCCACATCGGTCGCAGTGAGTCTCACTATTGCATTGTCGTTTCCTTTTCGAATCAACGTCAGATTGTGTTTGAATCCGTACATGATCTTGTTGTAATCGTCTGCAAATCTGAAGATGTGTTTCAAAGGTATCCTGAACGAAAACGTTCCTTTAGGTCTGGACGTCTTGATGATGTAGTCGAATATCGGGGCGGCGCTGGCGCTAGCAGGGCCTACGGTGTCTTTCACCCACAACTTATTAAGTCCTCTGGATTTCGAAAAATCATCAGGATACGTCAAGAGTCCGAACATCGTGGTGGCCTGACCGGGATGAAACACAGATTCTATCTCTTGTCCAGATAGCATGTATTTTATATTACTGAATAGATGCATGATGCCATTATTGGCTAGAGTAACCTTGTCGTCGTCGGCGTAATCGCTTCCATCTTCCTTGGTGAGACGTCCCTGCACCACTATGTAACTCTCGCTAGGATGGACGAATAGATCTTGAGTTTCGACGTTGATTCTTATCTCTCCCGCATTGTTCAAACTCGTTCCGGTTACCGGTTCGTATTTGTGAACCTCATATTCTTGAATACTTTCATCTTTCACTATGCTTTGTGCTATATCTAGTATATTTGTCATTTTTAAAGGATTTTTGTTTTTTTTGTTTATTAATTAGCTTGCTTTTTTTTTTTATCTAAAAATAGTTTTAATTATTTTTTTATTATTATTTTTCTCTCCTATATATATATGTGTGTGTAAACAAGAAAATGCTAAAGAGAGTAAATAAAAGAAATTTGTTTTCTTTATCAAAACTTTGTCTTCTGTAATTGTTGTTCGTAAAACTTTCTGATGATCTCTTCTCCATCCAAAGCTTCGATTTCGTAAGTCACCGGATCGTTGTGAAATATTTTGATTATCACGAAGATTTCCGAGGTCCATCGAGGAGTATAACCCTTTTCGAAGTGCTTCTTATAAGCGTAGATTCTCACTCGATCACCGACCGCAAATTTCGGCATTCTAGACTTCTTCCTAATCTTAGATCTTTCAGGATATAGATTCGTGTAGACCTGTTTTTCATTTCGAGGATTGCTAGCTTCCACGGGAGTCATCTTGATCGATCTGTGTCGCATGTTGTTGTAATCTTTGACCAGACCGTTCAGAGTATATGTATTTCTTGGTCGAATTCGCCGTGAAGTATCTGTGCATCTTTTCCTTCATCGTTCGATTCCAACGTTCCACCACGCTGGCTTTCTCTTCATTTTCGATCGAGTAGAGGTCGACCAATCGATGAACGTCCTTGTTGTAGAATTCCTTTCCCTTATCCACCCACAATTTACTCGGTTTTCGAGAAGACGAGTCGAACACACTCTTCAGAGCCTCGGCGGCGCAAGGTCCCGATTTATTCTTCAAAGCTCTGATCCAACCGTATTTGGAAAACACGTCGATGACCGTCAATAGATATTTGACACCCTCATTCCACCTCGAAAATGATCTCATGTCGACCAAGTCGGCAGACCAAATATCATCCAAACCCTTCACGAACATCCTTCTCTTTCGAAATTTATGCACGATGGGTTTGTGTAACTCCTCGGCCAATTCGCTCGTCAATAATCATTTCTTCTTCTTTTCAGATGCGCTTTTTTTTTGAATGCCCCATCCGAATCGACGTTTCGCACGATCAGATTGCCGACCAGCGAACGTTCTATCTTCTCTCTCCTGGTCGGATTCGATATGCCTCTCAATTTCCCCAACATGTTTTTATCACAGACCTTGTTGTGAGTCTTGGTGTTGGGATGACCGGCGTAGCACAGATCGTGATCATACGCGGCCACGTCCACCCTATTCACAGGTTTGCTTCAAGATTTAGGAGTCAGATCGGCGTTGAGTCTCTTGTTCAATTTCGTTCCGGGTCCCGTGAAACTGTGACCAGGCAGATGCATTTCGAAAGGTAGATTATTGATCATTTTATTCACGATGCCTTTACCTTTTGCTCGTGTTCTTTTTTTTGACGAATTGAGTCTTGACAGAACCACACACGTCGCAAATTTCACGAAGCATCTGTCGTTTTTAGTTTGTACTTCTCGAGAATTACTCATCTCGGTAACTCTCTTACACTTTACGCAATACATTTTTAAGAGTTATTTAAATTAATTTCGTTTTTATTTTATATATAAATTTAATATATTTTTTTTAAAATTCTGTTCTTATTATTTATATATATTTTTTTTCAATCGCTGCTCTTGAGTTCTATCATCTTACTGAATTCCTCCCTAGCCTCTTTCCTCCCCTTTTCCACGAGAGAATCCTTCATCTCTTCTTTGATGATCTGATGAGTCTTGATTCTCACGGCTTCTTTCATGGCTTCGTATTTCGTTTTCTCGCCTAATATCGTGAAGTATTCTCCGTCCGATATCCTACCATCTTTCAACGCCATCGAGATCATTTTGGATATCGTGTCGATCTTGGAGTCGGCCAAGATGCGAATCTTGTCATGTTTCCTCGCCTTCAGATATAATTTCCTACTCAAGAAGTTTCCGAGCGTGCTAAACAATCCGGCGGCGAGAGCCACTCCTTCTATGGTCAACACGATCGGAATGCCGACCATGGTCGACAACAATCCGATGCCGGCCGTGTGTAAACCCATGGAAATCGTGATGAGTGTCGTGTCGATCGCGTTGACGAATTTCACGAAACGCGAATACTTCTTCTTGAGAGAACGGCGAGAATCTCTCTCTCGAGTTAAATACGCTTGGGTTCTATTGATTTGATCGATCGATGCGATACCTCTCTCCTCTTTCTTTTTCTTCTAGCGACGGTGCCATCGGCAAAACGCCATTCGGCTTGTCATCCTCGTCGTCATCTAACATCGGATACGATTTATTTCTGGTTCTCATTTTTTTCTTTTTTTTTTCTTTCTAATATTAAATAAAACATTTATGTGTGTATTTATTTTTATTTTCTATTCTCCCTTATTTTATATCAACAAGAAAACTTAGACGTATGCTTCTTTGAACAATACCAGTTCGAAATACTTGACAACCATATCTTCCCTTTCCATCATCAGACACGAATGATTCTCGTGTTCGAAGTCTAGGTGATCCCGACATCAGACGCATCATTCTAACAAGAGGCGACCTAGTTGTTCATTCACGCAGAAAGCGTAGGCTCTCATCAGCATTTTTAAAAGAAACCTTGCTCTAATAGTCTGGGAAGCGCTCATGATTTACATATTTTTTTTTTATTATCTATTCGATTTGATATATTTATTTTTAAATAACTATTTATTTATATTTTTTTTTCTCTCTCCTATATATATCAATCACTTTTTTATTTCCTCGGGAAACGTGGCAGTGGGTTTGCCAGTTCGGTAGCACCTCTTTTCCATGTACCGTACATAAGTCAATTTCTGATGTAGAATTCGCAAATGGGTTTCCGTGTACGCCTCCATAGGGATTCAGTGTTAAAATCGTGTACAGACACGGATGCTTCAGAATCGGCAAACCACTTTTCGACGCTGCTTCAGAAACGGCAACACGTTTTTTGCTCGCGATTCTTAACACTGAATCCTATGGGGGAAACCCATTTGCCGATTCTGTATCAGACGGTACACCTTTTTTTCCTTAAAATTTCATACATTTTTTCACTCTTGAGCGATATGTATATAGAATCCAGAGATGTAGAATCGGCAAAGCCGATTCTGTACCACCATAAAAAACGACAAATCGTGTACCTGTACACGATTTTAACACTAAATCATATGGAGGTGTACATCGATGTATGTGTACATGTACGAAATCGTGTACAAGTGGTCGTGAATCGGCATTTATTACCTACTGGGGGAGGGGGTATCCGAATGGATCAGATACCATATTGCACAATTCTGACGGGGCCAGGTGCGCCGAAACGTCGCCAGGGCGGGGCAAGGTGGAAATTACAAGAGCCTTTGGATCAGATATCATATTGCACACCTCTGTGACTGGGCCAGGTGCGCTGGAACGTCGTCAGGGCGGGAGCGGGGGAAATTTCAAGAGCCGTAGGCCCTTGCCGAGGACACGAGCTCGGGAGAGCACGAAAGGATTTCAATGCTTTGTAAATTTAAAGTCAGCCCCCATGAAAAAAGTCGACCCAAACAGTTTCTGGGAAGGATGCCCACGAGATAAGTCGGTCCCAGAAACTCCAGGACAGGGGCTTAACAACTTAAAAATATTGGGTGGGAGGGGGGATCAGAGCGGATACAAAGTAATTGCCAGTTATGCTGAAATTAAGATCGAGATGGGTTGTTAACACCTTAAAAAATATTGGGGGGGGGGGAAAGGGTGGGGATCAGAGCGGATCCAACGAAGTGCCAATTATGATAAAATGATCGGCAAAAAAATGTTAGGGCAACTGGTTAATTGCCCCGCAGTTTGTTAGGGCAACGAGGCAACTGCACCCATAGAGCCCCGCTGCTCCGGCGCCCCTGGACTGTACCATGTCCGTCTACAAAAAATATGTACAAGGCCGAAACGTCCCGGTCCGATTGTCGACGAGCTCGTTCCAATGAGGGGTCACATGATATAGTTTTGCTGTAATTTTCAGAAAAATAATATTTTTTCAACTGCTGAATTTGCATATTACGCGGGCGTAAAGGGTTAATCCGTAACCCAATCCCTAAAAAAATCCCAAACAATTTCGTGTTCTCCCCTCTAATACGTTTCAATTCCGCCTCGCGGCCCTAGCCTTTCCATGTCTCTATCTCTGTGTGAATTATGATCGGGCGAGATTGCTTTAGGAGATTTTCACTTGTAGTGTCTCCACGGCAATTATTGGGTCACTGCAATGACAGCACTCGCTTCGAGTTATATATTTTCTTTTGAGAAACATCACATTTGTTTTTTACAATATACACGATTTGTGAGACAAAAAGCGTATTAATTGTTACTGTGTTAAAGTCTTTTTGTCTGAAAAATGCAACTATTTTAAAGGCCACGTTCGAAGGAAATGAGCGAGTGCTATTTTTATCTCGGTTTTTAAAAGGCTTTGTGCGTTACTCGGATCATTGTCAAGTTTGTCATGTATGGCGGCTTATTAGCGCCACGTAATTATTAGTTATCAAAATTACAGTTACAATTTAGTAAGTTGTAGCTACAATTTACTAAATTGTACTATCAGTTCAGCTACATTGTACCTACAATTTACTAAATTGAACCTGTAGCTACAATTCAGCATCTTCACTCTCATTTGCCGAGCTAACTTGTAGCAGCAATTTAACAAAAACCAATCAGGGGCACGGGAACGTTATTTAGCGCGTGTATATTGGGGCGATAATTGCCCAGATCATGCAGTATTGAATTCTCAACTCGATTCAAATGACTTGGAAAACAAATGAAAGTATCAATGACACTGTAGCTTAACTTGTGTGTTGTGTTTGATGAAAAGGATAATGTTCAATGTTTATGAAAGGATTATGAAATAAGACAAGAATTGTGATAATTGGGAATATGTTCATTTCTGTTCCCTGTATGCTTTGTTTTTGATAAAAATAATAAGAGGTGTACACTGTACTAAAGAGCTGAGGGGTGGGTTAATATGACCTCACAGTTAATGTATGTGGCCCTCACAGATCACGTATATCAACGAAAGTTACCAAGTTACAGTGAAATTATTCCAAAACGAATCATCCTATCAAGTTACATTAAAATCCCTTCATAAATATGGCCTGTAGCCTGTGCTAAAGGTTTTCGGGCTTCGGCCCCTGCAGCCGTCAGTTTCCCAATTGCGTCCAAAGGGGACGTTCTCATCTAGACATTACATGAAGTCAACCTACCAAGTTACAATGAAATCCCATCATAATTATGACCTGTAGGCTGTTCTAAAGGTTTTCGGGCTTCGGGCCTCTGTAGCTGTCACAGTTGCCCAATCGTGTCCAAAAGGGGACATTCTCATCTAGACATTATATGAAGTCAAACCTACCAAGTTACAATGAAATCCCTTCATAAATATGACCTGTAGACTGTGCTAAAGGTATTCGGGCTTTTGGCTCGGGCAGCCATAATGGTTGCATGATTGCAACCAAAAGGGGACATTCTCATCTGAGCATCATCTGGAGTGATCCTACGAAGTTACAATGAAATCCCTTCATAAATATGACCTGTAGACTGTGCTCAAGGTTTTCGGGCTTCGGGCACTTGTAGCCATCACAGCTGACCAATCACGACCAAAAGGGGATGTCATCATCTAGGCATTATATGGAGTCAACCTAACAGGTTACAATGAAATCCTTCCATAAATATGACCTTTTGCCTATGCTAAAGGTTTTTGGGCTCTGGCACCCATCAAGGCTGAATCATCTGGACATTATTTGCAGTCATCCTACCAAGTTACAATGAAATTCCTTCATAAATATGACCTCTAGACTGTGCTAAAGGTTTTCGGGCCCCTGTAGCTGTCACAGTTGCCCAATCACGTCCAAAAGGGGACTTTCTTATCTAGACATTATATGAAGTCAACCCACCAAGTTACAATGAAATGCCTCAATAAATATGACCTGTTGACTGTGCTAAAGGTTTTCGGGTTTTGGGCTCGGGCAGTCGCCACGGTTGGCAGTTCATGCCCAAATGGGGAAATTCTCATCTAGACATCATAAGGAGTCATACCACCAAGTTACAATGAAATCCCTCCACATTAAACATGACCTGCAGACTGTGCTAAACGTTTTTGTGTTTCGGGCTTGGGCAGCCATCACGGTTGATAGATCATGCCCAAAAGGGGACGTTATCATCTAGGCATTATACAGAGGCATCCTACCAAGTTACAATGAAATCCCTTCATAAATACGACCTGCAGACTGTGCTAATGTTTTTCGGGTTTTGGGCTCGGGCAGCCATACCGGTTGCCCGATCGCGACCAAAAGGGGACATTCTCATCTAGACATGACCCCAAACCTGCATATGAAATTTTGTGATGATCAGAACTGCGGGGTGTAGCCCGTGCTAAAGGAAAATGTTCACAGACTCACAGACTTCTGCACGCGTGATGGCAATAGCTTATCTTGACTATGTCAAGTTAAGCTAAAAATGGAACTGTATATATATACTGGATCCACTAATATGCGGAATTTGTTGTTAGTAGTTATGTTGGGCCTGGATGACCCTGTTCTGGGGGAGAGGGGTGGGGGAGAGGGGGAGAGGGGTGGATGACGTCATGTAATTAAAATGTTACGTAAGGTAATTAACCTGACGTCACTTAATTAATGAATATTTTTAATCACTTTAATAAGTGTTGCTTAATTAATTTTAATTAATGACTGTTGCATAATTAATGTAATTAATGTAATTAATGAGTGTAATTAGGGTTGATTATAATAATTAGTATATTAATAAATGAATTAATAATGTTTTACGTCGATTAGTACATTTTTGTTTTTAAAGTCATAATTTGGGACAGATATTATTAGATAAAAAATAATATATTTAAAATTTAAAAATAATATTAATGTTCGCCGACCGTTGGACATATATATGAATGCTATCGTCTGACCCTGACCTGGACACATGCTAAGGTAAACACTTCATTGTGTCTGGGTGTAATTAAATCGATTTTTCTTTTCAAATGCGAACTACTATACGAGAGTGACAGATGTTGATCACTAATTCCTATTGTTCAAAAGTTATGGGTGTAATAAAAACCTCATTAAATTAGCGGTCAACACGCAACCTTCTTCCAGACTCTGATATTCAAATTTTCAAATTTCATCGATTTTTTAATGGTCCGATTTCTACGTTTTGACTGGTGCTCAAAAAAATCTCAAGAGAAATCGCCATGAGACTACTGTACATGGGGGAGAGGCTATACATGGCTGTACTTTATGCCCCAATACTTTCAAGAGATGAATTAATGGATCATCTGAAAACCCACCAAGAAGGTGCTTTGAACTGTCAATTTTGTGTTTCAATAGCAAATTCAACAAAAGAAAGGCAGCGTACATCGAACAGATGGCGATGTCAAGAAGTTCCAGTTGACGTTTTGTCTGAAATCCTGTAGTAGAAAAGATACATTAGAAAAAACATGGAGAAATGTCAAAACTCGACATTTAACTGCACGACTTGCGGGTTTCAGCTGATTCAACTTAACCGTCATCGTGCCACAAGTTGCAGAGATGCACAACTCGATTGACCGGTGAAGCCACTCCTCATCAAATAAGGGGGGGGGAGGTCAAATGAGGTTATGAGGAGGGGTGAATGAGACAAGTGTGCGGTCATATGTTTAAAAGTTTAATAACCTTAGTTGCTATGACGTAATCCCCCTAATAAATAGCGTATATTCATTTAATATAATAAATTAATAATTTTCGTTAAATAATTTATTTTTTATTCCACACCCCTGTAACCCCTCACAATACCTAAAACTTTCATGAACTCCCCTCCTCCAGGTCAACCAATACCAAAAGACTTTTTGACACCTCTCTCCCCCTCCCCCATCCCTCACAGTAGCTAAATTATCTTGAACCACAGTCCAGTTCTCTAAATGTAATAGACTTGTTAGGCCCCGGATACGCCTTCCCCATAATTTTGAGCAATCAAATTACCCCGATTAGTCTCCTCTCATAACTTACCACACTCTTAACCCGTATTTACTATGAGATTGTCCCCCTAATAAATAGCGTATATTCATTTAATATAATATATTAATAATTTTTGTTAAATAATTTATTCCACAAGAAACTTCTCGAAATAACAAAATGGCGGATTAGTTTGACAGAAATATGTGTATCGATTTATTCATGAGTGTCTGTCGGTTGTGTCCTTGGGCAAGACACTTCACCCCCAATGCCCATGTGGGGGCACGGTGACACTGTGCACTAAGGCATACTGCACGTCGATGGAGCGCCTGTCTTCAACCAATGCTAACCCTGCTTGTGTGGAGTTAGTCTGTTGGGGAGCTGACAGTTGCTTGCCGTTGCTCGGTGGCTCTCCCCGGGTACTCTGGCTTCCTCCACCCGTAGAACTTCGTGGTCATGATTAGCCATTGTGCAGAAATATGTGACCTTAAACACCAATAAATAAATATAAATAAATAGTCGGTTATCAAAACAGCCCTTAGGTGTTTAACAGTTAATTGTGGACCAGTGCGTTTAAAAATGAAAAAAATTGGGTGATAACACTACAGCCTGTGTTTAATCAAAGAAAAATCACACCCGTGCTATTACTAACCCATATGTTTTATTTTTTGAACGTTTACTGAAGAATAACCCACCCATTTAAGTAAAAGCATGAAAGAGCTACCATAATCTTATTACCTATGTGGGGTGGGGGTGGGCGGTAACGTTGTGTACTATGGCATACTACCTTCAGCCAATGATAATGCTGTGTAGAAATTTGACAGTTGTTTGCCTCTTCACGATGGTTCTTTCCAGATTGCTCCAACTGTCGTTAAATAAATGAAAAAAACTACAATTCTATAATAACAGACCAAGCCCCCCCTTCGTTTTACATGTTTTATGAGGGGGGGGGGGGAATCAACAGTACTTTCACCCCCCTCATTTTACTAGTTGAAAAACACTGTTACTCGATCAAAAAATGGTAATTCTGTATTAACCACCCAAAAGTGCAAAACATGGGAAAATATAACCCACCTAGAGCTGCACCAAAGCTACGTACACTATTCGAACTCCCGCATTGTGTCCTTGGGCAAGGTAATTTACCCCGATTATCCACATGGGGGCACGATGATGCCGTGTACTAAGGTGCACTGCACGTCGATGATACGCATATTTTCGAACAATCTAACCCAACCTCTGTGACAGTGCAGATTTGTGATGTTGGTGAGATGACAGTTACTCATCGTTGCTCAATGGTTCTCTTCGGGCATTCCGGAGTCTACCCGTAAAATTGTCACGGTTATGATTAACCATCACTCATAAGTATATGACCTTAAACACCAATAAATAAATAATGATAATTAAGTTTTTAAATCTATTAAGACCTGAATAATTTATGAATGTTATTTGATTCTAGCGAGTGTATTGACAGCGACTTCTGAACTTTGAGCTGGAGAATTTGTGCATAACTCCGTGTTCATTTAGAAATGTGCGGATGTACGTCGATGATACGCATATCTTCAAACAATCTAACCCTATCTGTTTGGCAGTGCAGATTTATGACGTTGGTGAGCTTTTCTGCAGACATTCTGTTCAATTCTGACATAGATTTATTCATGTAAACGCAGCTGGTTTACAAACTTGTATGATTTTTTTTTTCAATTGCGTAAAAATATATGATAGTTACTGATGTAACATGCTGATTAGCATGTTTAATGAATCTAACTACGCCATCCCGACCGACCCTTTGCCCACATGATCACAACAAACGTTTCAACTTATTTTGTACAGAACTCAAGACCTTTCCCTCACAAATACCTTTTTAGAAACAAGATAATACTCTAGAATGCGTTGTGTACCAGCTTTTTGTTGATACAATATTCCCTCTATTCATTCCCGAATATTATTAATGAACCCGCTTAATAACAACCAAACTTTTATCGGACCACAGTGTTTGAAAAATTGCTTAAATTCCATAAATTATATATATTTCCTGACGTTGACGAATGTCAACTCGATGTTGAAGATTCAGTACTTGGTCTCATACCCTGGTCATTGGTGGGACAGCTACAGCATTCGGGGGTGTGCGTACTTCCTGTAACTGTTCACTCCCCCATGGATCAATACACTGAATTCTGCTTGAGGGTAGGCTGGTTTAGTCATCTATAGGTTTTTCCCTCAGTGATTCCCCCATCACTAGCAGTTTTACTGGCTCTAGCTTATTTGCAAGCCTCAGTGCAAATGAAATCAGCCTTTAGTTGGAACAATGCATTAACAAGTGGAAATATTTTGGGGCTTGCAAATAAGCTAGAGCCAGTAAAAGCGCTAGTGATGGGGGAATCACTGAGGGAAAAACCTATAGATGACTCAACCAGCCTACCTACAAGCAGAATTCAGTGGGGGAGTGAACAGTTACAGGAAGTACGCACACCCCCGAATGCTGTAGCTGTCCCACCCATAGACCAGGGTATGAGACCAATTACTGAATCTTCAACATCGAGTTGACATTCGTCAACGTCAGCAAATATATATAATTTATGGAATTTAAGCAATTATTCAAATGCTGTGATCCGATAAAAATTGGGTTGTTATTAAGCGGGTACATTAATAATATTCGGGAATGTATACAGGGAATATTTTATCAACAAAAAGCTGGTACACAACGCATTCTCGCGTATTATCTTGTTTTTATATAGGTATTTGTGAGGGAAAGGTCTTGAGTTTTGTACAGAAATAATCGTTTTAGCACATACCCTGTAGTATGGTTCACTGAATCAGATTTCATTTCGATTTGCGCTGTAAGGGGGGGGGGGGGGTGGTAAAACCTAGAAAAAAAACAACAGCTTGAACGCAATTAGTTTTCCACCCGTACTGTATCAGAGAAAGAGAGAGAGACAGAGAGACAGAGAGAGAATTGAAACGTTTGTTGTGATCATGGTGGGCAAAGGGTCGGTCGGGCTGGCGTAGTTAGATTCATTAAACATGCTAAAAATTATACAGGTTTGTAAACCAGCTGCATTTACATGAATAAATCTATGTCAGAATTGAACAGAATGTCTGCAGAAAAGCTCACCAACGTCGTAAATCCGCACTGCCACACAGATAGGGTTAGATTGTTTGAAGATATGCGTATCATCGACGTACATCCGCACATTTCTAAATGAACACAGAGTTATGCACAAATTCTCCAGCTCAAAGTTCAGAAGTCACTGTCAATACACTCGCTAGAATCAAATAACATTCATAAATTATTCAGGTCTTAATAGATTTAAAAACTTAATTATCATTATTTATTTATTGGTGTTTAAGGTCATATACTTATGAGTGATGGTTAATCATAACCATGACAATTTTATGGGTAGACTCCGGAATGCCCGAAGAGAACCATCGAGCAACGACGAGTAACTGTCATCTCACCAACGTAGCAAATCCGCACTGTCACAGAGGTTGGGTTAGATTGTTCGAAAATATGCGTATCATCAACATGCAGTGCACCTTAGTACACGGCATCATCGTGCCCCCATGTGGATAATCGGGGTAAATTACCTTGCTGAAGGACACAATGCGGGAGTTCGAATAGTGTACGTAGCTTTGGTCCAGCTCTAGGTGGGCTATATTTTCCCAAGTTTTGCACTTTTGGCTGGTTAATACAGAATCGCGTATCCTTTTACCATTTTTTGATCGAGTAACAGCGTTTTTCAACTATTAAAATGAGGGGGGTGAAAGTACTGTTGATTTTCACCCTCACAAAACATGTAAAACCAGGGGGGGGGGGGGGCTTGGCCTGTTATTATAGAATTGTAGTTTTTTTCATTTATTTAACGACATTTGGAGCAATCTGGAAAGAACCATCGTGCAGAGGCAAACAACTGTCAAAGTTCTACACAGGGTTATCATTGGCTGAAGGTAGTATGCCATAGTACACAACGTTACCGCCCACCCCCACCCCACATAGGTAGTTAGATAATGGTAGCTCTTTCATGCTTTTACTTAGATGGGTGGGTTATTCTTCAGTAAACGTTCAAAAAATAAAACATATGGGTTAGTAATAGCGCGGGTGTGATTTTTCTATGATTAAACATAGGCCGTAGTGTTATCACCCATTTTTTTCATTTTTAAACGCACTGGTCCACAGTTAACTGTTAAACACCTAAGGGCTGTTTTGATAACCGACTATTTATTTATATTTATTTATTGGTGTTTAAGGTCACATATTTCTGCACAATGGCTAATCGTGACCATGAAGTTTTACGGGTGGAGGAAGACAGAATACCCGGAGAGAGCCACCGAGCAATGGCAAGCAACTGTCAGCTCCCCAACAGACTAACTCCACGCAAGCAGGGTTAGCATTGGTTGAAGACAGGTGCTCTATCGACATGCAGTACGCCTTAGGGCACAGCGTCACCGTACCTCCAAATGGGCAATGGGGGTGAAGTGTCTTGCCCAAGGACACAACTGACAGACACTCATGAATAAATCGATACACGTATTTCTGTCAAACTAATCCGCCATTTTGTTTTTTCGAGAAGTGTCTTGTGGAATAAATTATTTAAATGAATATACGCTATTTATTAGGGGGATTACATCATAGCAATTAAGGTTATTAAACGTTTAAACATATGACCGCACACTTGTCTCCTTCACCCCACCTCATAACCTCATTTGACCCCCCCCCCCCCCTTATTTGATGAGGAGCGGCTTCACCGGGCTATCGAGTTGTGCATCTCTGCAACTTGTGGCGCAATGACGGTTAAGTTGAATCAGCGGAAACCCGCAAGTCACACAGTTGAATGTCGAGTTTTGACATTTCTCCATATGTTTTTTCTAATGTATCTTTCCTACTATAGGCTTTCAGACAAAAACGTCCACTGGAACTTCTTGACATCGCCATCTGTTCGATGTACACTGCCTCTCTCTTGTTGAATTTGCTATTGAAACACAAAATTGACAGTTCAAAGCACCTTCTTGGTGGGTTTTCAGATGATCCGTTAATTCACCTCTTGAAAGTATTGGGGCATAAAGTACAGCCATGTATAGCCTCCCCCTCCCCCCCCTCCGTGTACAGTAGTCTCATGGCGATTTCTCTTGAGATTTTTTTGAAAACCAGTCAAAACGTAGAAATCGGACCGTTAAAAAATCGATGAAATTTGAAAATTTGAATATCAGAGTCTGGAAGAAGGTTGCATGTCGACCGCTAATTTAATGAGGTTTTTATTACACCCATAACTTTTGAACAATAGGAATTATTGATCAACATCTGTCACTCTCATATAGTTGGTCGCGTTTGAAAAGAAAAATTGATTTAATTACACCCAGACACAATGAAGTGTTTACCTTAACACGTGTCCAGGTCAGGGTCAGTCGATAGCATTCATATATATGTCCAACGGTCGGCAAACTTTAATATTATTTTTAAATTTTAAATATATTATTTTTTATCTAATAATATCTATCCCAAATTATGACTTTAAAAAAAATATGCACTAATCGACCTAAAACATTATTAATTCATTTATTAATATACTAATTATTATAATCAACCCTAATTACACTCATTAATTACATTAATTACATTAATTATGCAACAGTCATTAATTAAAATTAATTAAGCAACACTTATTAAAGTGATTAAAAATATTCATTAATTGACGTCATGTTAATTACCTTACGTAACATTTTAATTACATGACGTCATCCACCCCTCTCCCCCCTCTCCTCCACCCCTCTCCCCCAGAACAGGGTCATCCAGACCCAACATAACTACTGTTGTTCAACTGTGCTTCACCGCATGTTTCAATTTTCGTGTTGTTATGCGACCTCCAAAGTTAGAAATACTTTTTAAAACCTTTTTTGTTATGTTCAATCCACCCTCGATTACATAAGACGAGATGTCTGCGTGAATATTTTCTCCCAATTCGCGATAGGCCTGTAGCCTTCACTTAGAGCATTTTGCTTTATTTATTTTATGTGGACGGGTGGGGTAGTATTTCCAAGTTTTTTTTCGAATGGAGATCTTAATCCCACGGTGTAGCCACCCTCCTCCTCTCGTTCAATAAGCTTGAAGTTATTTAAAAAACAAAATTCGAAAACCACAACTGACAATACTTGGAGATGGTAGTACCAGGCGATTCCTCTCAAAAACACCTCGGGCCTCTCCCAAGTTGAGTTTCGTACCGGAAAAAAGCTGGGGGGGGGGGGTAGGGGAGAGGTGTTTGTGTGTGAGGAGGGTGCCTTTTAACTATTTTTGGAGGAACCCCATATATATTGTGCATATATTAACCCATAGCCTTGATCCCTGTTCAATAAACGGTAATTTATTTTAAACAAATGTCTTGTGAATAACCAGTCACAATGCTTTGAGATGCGGTATTCACCTTATTTTAGTGAGAGGGATTCTACTTTGTTCACAAAATGCTTTTTGTTTATGTTGTAATACGAAAAGATTGCATGATATAAGCAGAGAATAAGTGTTTTCATTGGCCTTTTATCGCGCGCTTGTGCTTGCACAAAACTTTTCTTGTAATAACTTGTGTTCCAATCCTTTTGTCATTCAACATCAAACGACAAATAAATATATTTAAACTTACAATCAAAGCAACGTGCCAGAGAACATGATGTTCAAACAACTTCATCTGTCGCAATGACACAATTATGTAGAATAAATGAGAGATATAAATGGGCGCCAAGGCCGAGAAGGTATTCCATGTTCCGCAACAACTGTGACATGGCATTCACCTGCTGTCGTTTATAATCGCTCAATAGTCATTTGGTTGTATTACTTTAGTTTCGAGTATGAACATGGTACATCATTCTGTTGAGAAAAGTGTCACTCTTTCTCTCTTCACGGCTGACAGTAGAGGTTCACACAGCAAATTGTTGTTTTACTGCATGTAGATCAAAATTAGCACTTGCATCGTAGATTGGGAACTTTGTAGAAGCTTTCTACGGGGTTCAAGTAGGTTTACATAGACTTTTCAAGTGACGTTCGGCTGCGGGACTCACTGCTATTTTAAAATCATCAGACAGAGCACCGACGGTACGTACATTTTTATCAAGAGTTCCTAAAATATCTCTGCATTTCGGATCTATATTTTTCACCCTTCCTTGAAAACTCCTTGAGTTTATTTCTATCCTTGAAAAGTACTTGATCTTCCACCATCTCCCTTGATAAGTACTTAACCACAGTTAACCTGTAACCAATGAGCCAATAAGTTTCATCATAATGCGCCCCACATATATGCAATATCAGAAAAGCGGCCAAGAACCACATCTCTTTAGATTGTATTGTAACTTGAGTGCATCAAGGCACCATCTGCAATGTTTAGCATTGCCGATGGCACCTTATTTCACCCAAGGGGCAAACAATGTCCAGGTAGTTGAAATTCTTTGTAGAGTTCATTGTGAGGTACGGTCATATTAAAGTAAAAATAACTCTTGAAAAGCATGGTTAGAGTCCTTGAAAAGTGCTTGAATAGTGCTTGAATTTAATTCTCGGAAGACAGTGGGCACCTTGCAGCATCTAAATTTCCAATGTGATACCCATGTTTTGGAATTTATGTATCACCTTTCGAAGGCTTTGGCGTCTAGCACACGCAGTTCAGCACGTACGACACGAGTCACTTTAGGCACAAGTTGTCGGTTTTCAATCTGTTTCTTTTTTCACCTCTTTATTGTTCTTTCTTACATCCTTGAAAGGGAATGTAGTGCTTTCTGTGTTGTGGAGTTAAACGGTGCGATCCAAACTCTCATTTATACCAGTCAAATTCTGTAAAAAAGTATTTGGGCCCTGTGAATATGAAATGTCCTGGTCGAATGAACTTTTGCATCTCCCCGGATATAATGACCGCAATTCCGGTCATTATTTCTGAGAAGATATAAAAGTTGGAATTTAGGCTTATTGTCAAATAAGAACGGTTAGGTTCATCCTACACACTGTTCATTCCCTATTCCAATATATCCGTTAACTCTTTCGATTTTGCACGCAGAACGTTTTAGTCATGTTGATTTTCGAGGTTCTGTTTGCTTGCATGCACCGGAAAACTGCTTTATGAGACCGTGGGCATGAAACAGCACACTCCGAGTGCAGATGAACGCGCCCGTGAAAAGATTCGAAAATATTCGATATCTTTGAATCGAATCGAATTGCCGAGCCAATTTGAGATTCAATTCGTTATAGAATAATCAAATGACACTAAACGAACTTGGATAATCTAAATATAATTTAATCATTTGCCCCGCCTCTGCGTTTGATTGGTTGGAAGCATACAGCGTGAAAGTCGTCAAAATCGTATAAACCAAATCACGTAATGATTTGGAATGTCTACACGTTTGCACATCCGATCCAACTTTGAAGACTCTGGAAGCCCCGCCCACTCAATCCAATTGTCACCATGAGGGCGTGACGGCAGACTGATAGATGGATAACAAGCTTGTAAACAAAGATCAATGATCGATTTTTCATCGCCTCCAGTCAGCGAGAATATAATGATAATTTCTCGGGAACAATTGAATTTAATAAAATATACCGAAGTGTGAGACGAATAAAAGATCATACATCCAAACATGATTTTGGAGGAACTTAAAAAAAATGTTTTTAATGATATTGTTACGTGACTTGCTAAATATCTGTTGTCTGCGATCGAAAATCAAAACAACAAACAATTTGACAATGATTGACGTGACCTGTTTGTGGCACACTTTCCTGAGTTTGACTGTTGTCTTTTGCGAAAATTAAAAGTTTTTCGTTCACGTACACATAGTTTTTATATTTTAATATTACAGCCGGATTAAATTATAAGAAATAACTGTTGTTTTCCTTCGGTTTATGCGATATAAACCGAAACCTTGTGCTGACAATTTTCGGTTTATATCGCATAAACCGAAGGAAAACAACAGTTATTTCTTAAACATTACAGTGATCGAAAATTGATAAAAAAAAAATGAGATACACTGAGCACTTATGGGAACGACTATACATTGAACTTTCATCATCCTGTGAGATATAATTTTTCCTTCTAGTAAAGCTTGGTATTTTCCGCTGTCTAAGGTTCCCTACAACAATTTCCTCCTTTAATCATTATAGGGGTCATAGACCCAGTTGTTTGGCCTTGTAAATTATTGATTTTGACGTTCTCATTTTCCGCTGATCTAACACGAACACGTCTGGGAAATAAGAGGGAATGTGTTGAACATCATATACTGCTCACGGCTTATGTAAAATGTAAGGACGGACGCAGAAACCAGTAAAGTCGCGAAAAAAACCCCAAAAAACAAAGAAGGAGGCCATTATGGAAAGTTCTTTTCTGTCTGATATTTTCACAATATATTAGAATCTCTAACCATATATCAACACGAGGGTATTTATTTATTTATTGGTGTTTAAGGTCACATACTTATGCACAATGGCTAATCGTGACAGTTTTACGGGTGGAGGAAGCCAGAGTACCCGGAGAGAACCACCAAGCATTGACTAGCAACTGTCAGCTACTCAACATTCTAATTCAGGGACACGGCGTCATCGTCCCCCCATGTATGCAACCGGGATAAAGTGTCTTGCCCAAGGACAAAACGCGGGTCGTCCCAGACGGGGATCGAACTCGGAACATCTAACATAGAAGTCCAACAGTCTACCACTGAGCCAATGCTCTCCCCAACACGAGGGTAGCAAATGGACATTTGGAGAAGTGTTGAATCTATGATTTCACATAGACAAGTTCGTTCCACTGTGCACATCGTTGTATATAAAATTGCTTTACTTCTTATACAAGAAACTAGCCATAATTGACGTAGAAAATAAAGAAGATGGTCAGTGCTTCAAATGGTCACGTCTGCCGTACTTCCAAGTGAAGAAAGAAATCTGCAGAGAGTATCAAAATATAAGGAGACTTGCGAGAAAGATTAGATTGTTCAGAAATGAAGTTTCCCATGTAATTATACGAGACATCGATCATTTCAAAAGTCGGAATCCCACCATTGCCATAAACATCTTGGGAAACAATAATTCGACTCAAAAGCTAGCTATTTCCACTGAGAGTGATTTCGCACAAGAATTTGGGAGAAAAAAATCAATTTAATGTTGATTTTGGAGGACGACAATCAACACTATTGTTGGATAAAAACAGAATATACACACAGTAGTTTGGTGTACCAAATTTTCACCACAAGTGGAGAACATTTGGTACACCAAGCTACTTTGGGCAAATATTTATTTATGCCATAATCTTCAGATATTAAGAATCGCTATTATTTTTTCTCGATTTTACTGAGCAGCAGACGCGCATACGTGCGAATCTGTTTTTGTTTTTGTTTACATGAGCACCGGTGGGCGGTACGTCCGCTGGCAATTTTATCGCCGAAACGAAATAGAAAACGAAACGAGCAAATTACAGTGCCTTTTTTCACTTTAACCCTTTACCTAACATGAAAAGCAGACGACACTTGCAAAAAAATTCTTGAATAACTATTTTTTCATTTTTTGTCTCAAAAACATAGGTTATGACCCCTCGTTGGAACGAGCTCGACGAGCTCGTTCCAACGAGGGGTCATAACCTATGTTTTTGAGACAAAAAATGAAAATATAATGAAAATTTATTGGCGATTTTTGAGAATAGCGCTGGCCGGTTTTGGCCGTTACGTTGGGTAAAGGGTTAATAACGTAATAACATATTATTTCGAGTTTCTGGCGCTTTATTAACACGAGACAACGTATGTTTGTTATTTTTGGGTATCTTATGAGGTAAAGTTATTTAAAAACGTAATAAATAATTGCCGATTTCATTTCACTTTTCACGAGGCGACGAGTGATAAATTTAGAAAAGTTTGCATTAAAAACGAGGTCACCAAAAGTCAACTTGGATGAAATTCCACTGTATGTGTAAATTTTAACTACTGAAATCCCATTGCTGGCATGTTCACCACGGTTGGTGTGTAAAACTAAAATTTATGTCATAGGCTTTTTATATATAGTAGAAGAGGTAATTATGGTATCATTAAGTCACTTATTATCGAACCAGATTTCTGTACATCACCGAGAACGGTTCTTTTGTTTCAGCGGTCTAAATGCATTGAAATGCAAAGAAACGTTAGAATATCAAAAGGAATATTGCAAAGGAAATCAATGCGTTGCTGTCAAAATGTCTAACCCGAATATTTTCATGAAATTTAAAAATCATAATAGAAGATTGAGAGTATCTTCCATCATGTATGTTTTATTTCGAATGTTTCCCCTTAACCCTTTACTAACATGAAAAGCAGACGACACTTGCAAAAAAAATTCTTGAATAACTAATTTTTTTCATTTTTTGTCTCAAAAACATAGGTTATGACCCCTCGTTGGAACGAGCTCGACGAGCTCGTTCCAACGAGGGGTCATAACCTATGTTTTTGAGACAAAAAATGAAAAAATGTTGAAAATTAATTGGCGATTTTTGAGAATAGCGCTGGCCGGTTTTGGCCGTTACGTTGGGTAAAGGGTTAAACATGAATTGATATCAGCTAGACAATCGTCAAAGTTATACCGAAAAATATTAAAACACGTACCGAAGGATATTGTTTCTTCATAAAATGCTCTTTCGTCGATCGGTATTCCTTGGGTCCGTTCACGTATACTAAATGTTCAAACGGCGTGGCTCAATATCCAGAATCGCAGTTACCTTTGAATGGGTTAACCCTTTACCTAACATGGAAAGCAGACGACACTTGCAAAAAAAATTCTTGAATAACTAATTTTTTTCATTTTTTGTCTCATAAACATAGGTTATGACCCCTCGTTGGAACGAGCTCGACGAGCTCGTTCCAACGAGGGGTCATAACCTATGTTTTTGAGACAAAAAGTGAAAAAATAATGAAAATTAATTGGCGATTTTTGAGAATAGCGCTGGCCGGTTTTGGCCGTTACGTTGGGTAAAGGGTTAAGAATTACGAGATTGCTTTGGCCCAGGATATCTCGAGCGCTGAATCGAATGTGATAATTCTTAACCCATTCAAACGTATGTGCGGTACTGTATTTATCACAGACCTCCAATGTAACAATCAGTCTACACGAAAATTGAACTAAAGTACTTTTTAATTGGGCATTTGTTGCGTTACCTTCGTTGCCAACAAAACACCAATGTCAGTTGGAGGGTTACCAACCCTAATTGACTTTTTAATATTTTTTTTTATTATTTTTTATTCAGATAAATATGTGTAAATATATACAAAGTTCAGAAAAAAATTACAAACCACAATCGATAGTGTCTCATTATAAAATATTACATAACAAAGAGGTGTAGTTGGTGTCGCTGATATGCTTTATAAATGATTAAATAATACCTGTATGTCATATGGGAGTGCTACATGTTGACGTTTGCCTGTTTGAATGAGTTTATGGTGCCGGGACAACTTTGCATTTAAACATCACTGTGATCTCTCCCTGGACTCAGTAGATTATACATGTAAGTGGACTTGAGTTCAAGTGCTCTATACAGCTTTAGTCGTTCAATAAAACTTCTGAATTCTGGAAGGCATCCTCCAACTGTGCAGGAGTATATAAATGTCTTGTATGGGAGTATTAATAATTCCGTTATCCCTGCTAGCCCTTCCTGTATCGGGATACAAAGGAATATATACTGCGGTATCAGGGGAAATGACACAGCACATGAATGCTTCAACCTATCACAAATATTGAGCAGAATTTTAGTTTAGAGTAAGAACATTCATAAAATAGATGTGACAACGTCTCTTTACTATTACTACAGAAAAGTACATAACTCCGTTTCCGATAATCCACTTTTATACAGCTTTGAGTTAGTGTAGATTGTTCTGTGTAAAATTTTGTATTGAAGACTCTGTAAGTATGAGTCGTCACTTACTGTGAAAGAAGTTTTGTATATCAACTCCCAGTCTCGGACTGTAAGCTGATATCCAAATATTTTACCCATTGTTTATGCGATTTGGATGGGATAACAGCTGTTAAGTTTTAAAATGTTGGGTAAAATGTGTTGCATGCTTTATTTGTGGATTTTAGTTTTTCAAGATAATCATGTTTGATTATTAAGGGTTTGTGGGTTGTTTTATTATGCCTTCCCATGACTGGGAAATCGCATTGATCACCCCTTGGTAGGTTGTGAAGGACGCCCAGAGATTGTACCTACTGGAGAAGTCAATGAAAGACAGAAAGGTCCTTTGTTCCGTTAATAAGTCACTTATGAAAAAAAATATTGCATTCACACCATCTTTTATCAAAAAACATCTTGTTATTAACTTTTATTTGTGAGTTGTAACATTGAGGCTCGCTAAATATTTGTTCAGGGGTTGTGGCGATTTTTGAATCTAGTAAGGACCATGCCAACAGTACGTTTTTCCAAAAATATATTTGTACGTTCCCCAACCTTCAAAAGTCCTTCTTTGTGTAAGTGTCGAATTTTGTCGCATCTGTGATATTCAAAATCGTCTTAAACTAACGTTTTCAGGCGGCCAGCAGGTTTGAGTCAATAAGTTATTTGAGTCAAGAAAGTTTCCGGGAATAGCAGTATGTTTTAACATCAGGAAAATTTAAGCCGCCATCTTTTACTGAATTGATAACTGCCGTTCGCTTAATTTTTGTCATTTTTGACTGACAAAGGAAAGTTATAAAACAAGGTTTGTATTTTCCGGAAAATACTTTCTGGTCGATCTGTTAGGACAGTCAAACAGTGTATTAGCATTGAAAGAGCGAGTGAATTAATTGCAGTTGTCTTCTTAATGAGGGTTAAATTTTTAAAAGACCAATTACGTAACAATCTCTCGATCTTTCGTATCTGGTCTTCACAGTATTTTAAAATATAACTTTCGCTCAACAGATTATATTCGATACCTAATATTCTGAATGAATTACTGGGATTCCAATTTACATTTTGCTGTGTACGTATTTCATCACCACAACCCATTTTGCCCCCAATTCAAATGATTTCAATTTTATCAAAGTTAGTTTTCAGTCCGAGACTATGGGGACCTACTTATTTTCTATTTCTGGAGGAACATCAAGAGAGTGTCCATCGTAACTCAAAAACAGTGTGGAGACATCAGCATATTGACTTATCAAAAACTTAGAGTTATTTATTTTTATGCCGTTCATATTTGGGTTAAACTTCAATCCAGCACTTAATATTTCTGCACAGAGTACAAAAAGATAAGGCGAGAGGGGATCCGCTTGCCTTACCCCACGCTGCAGGCTAAATTTATCTGAACAGTGTCCATTATTTCGGCTGTAGCTATAAATATTAGAATAAAAGGCGTGAAACCAATTTATGATGGAAGAACCGAATTTAAAAAATCTGAGTGTCCTTTCAGTGATTGACCATTCCGGAGATTCGAAAGCTTTCTCAAAATCAAGTAAAGCGACCATACCCGAGATATTTTGTTCCTCGCATTTCTTAATTAGATCGCAAGTCAGTCTAGTTGACTCCCCTATATATCTTTCCTTCATAAAACCAAGTTGGGTGTCTGATATTAGTTTTGGTAAGATTGTTTAAGCCTATTGGCTGTGGCGGCGGTGGATCCAAGTTTTACGTCTCCGTTTATCAGGGATATGGGCCTCCAATTTTAAAGAAATATTCTTGGTTTGTTTTGCTTAGGAATTCAGGTAATAATGCCGGTGTGACAGGAATGATAGTCCGTAGGAAAATTATTCCCTCTGGACTATTATTCCGCGGAATTATAGTCCTAGGTCTAACATTCCTAGGAATAGTAGTCCGCCGGACTACTATTCCTAGGAATGTTAGACCTAGGACTATAATTCCGCGGAATAATAGACCAGAGGGACTAACGTTCCTACGGACTATCATTCCTGTCACACCGGCGCTCTGTACAACTGGCATTGTGGCCATAATTAAGGGAGTTAATTAAAAGGGTACATATGTCTTTCCCCCCAAAATTGTAAAAATCCGGTGTGAAACCGTCAGAACCTGGTGATTTATTATTTTTCATATATTTTAAAGATGCTAAACCTTCAGATTCTGTAAGGGGGCCTTCAATGGAGTCTCTTTCATCCTCAAGTAAAAATTTAAAAATGGATTTTCGGGATCGAAAAACAAATTTTCCCCCGCTAAAGAACTCTCTGGTTTGATTCTTGAGGCATATAGGTTTATATAAAAGGCTCTTTGTTCTGAAAGTATTTCTCCCAAGTTATTAGTTTCCGTACCGTCAGACTTAACTATTTTAGGAATAATTTTTTTGGTAAAATGCCTTTTTTCGATATTGTAGAATTACTTAGTTGGTTTCTCCCTCTCCACCTTCCAATTAGCTTTACTTCTGAGTTGGGGGGGGGGGGGGGGGTGGCCCAGTTGGTAGAGGTGCAGATTGCAAGCCGAGAGGTCCTCGGTTCGAATCCCACCTGCGGCAACCGTGTTGTGTCCTTGGGCAAGACACTTCACCCCCATTGCCCACGTAGGGGCACGGTGGCGTTGTGTACTAAGGCGTACTGCACGTCGACGGTGCACCTGTATTCAACCACTGCTAATCCTGCTTGTGTGGAGTCAGTATGTTGAAAAGCTGACAATTGCTCGCCGTTGGTCGGTGGTTCTCTCCGGGTATTCCGGCTTCCTCCACCCATAAAACTGTCGCGGTCATGATTAGCCATAGTGCAGAAATATGTGACCTCAAACACCAATAAATAAATAATATTACTTCTGAGTATCATTCCTGTTATTTTCATTTTCCGTATTGGCTTTAATTCGACCTCTGGGGCTTCAATTTCACTTGACTTTGAAAAGTCTCCCAGATCTAAATTTTGATTAACCCTTTACCCAACGTAACGGCCAAAACCGGCCAGCGCTATTCTCAAAAATCGCCAATAAATTTTCATTATTTTTTCATTTTTTGTCTCAAAAACATAGGTTATAACCCCTCGTTGGAACGAGCTCGACGAGCTCGTTCCAACGAGGGGTCATAACCTATGTTTTTGAGACAAAAAATGAAAAAAATTAGTTATTCAAGAATAATTTTTGCAAGTGTCGTCTGCTGTTCATGTTAGGTAAAGGGTTAAGTTGGTGTAAAGTATTCTCTATTTCTGATTCTCTTTTATTTAGCTTTCTATTATGATTTGCAGAGTACGAAATAGTCTTCCCACGTATTATGAGTTTTAAAAACTCCCAAGAAAAGCTTATCATTGATTGATAGTTGCCGCCCGTCACTAACACTACTTGCACTACTATCCCCATCACCCCCACTACCATCACAACGTTTTCTATCACTACTTCTGCAATATTGATCAATTGTTTCAGCAATGGTTTCTTTTACTACCTATATATAATCGGGGTCACTAAGAAAACTGTTTTTAAATTTCCAAAAACCTTTACCGTGAGGCTGATTAATAAAAGATAAATCAACACTTATAAGGTTATGATCGAATTTGTATCTGATTTGTGTGTCCGTCCTTTGCAAAAGACTTGCAGGTCTGACGACATTAGAAAATAGTCCAACCTCCCCATCATATTTTCAGGGCCCCTCCATGTATAACGTGTTGAATCTGGATTTTCCAGTCTCCACACGTCATGTAAGTCAAGTGTTTGCGTATAGTATCTAATCTTTTCATTTGCCTTAACATTGTTTTTGTGCCTATAATTAATTGTATCTATATCGTAATTTTGTGGAACATTCTAGTCTCCACCTACCAGGATTGACCTGTTACAGATTTCTTCTATTTTATTAAAAAGGTTTTTATAAAAGATGGGGTTGTCCTCGTTGGGACCATACACGACTGCCAATTTTAGTTTTTGGTCTTCTATAGTTATATCAACAATAATGTACTTTCCTCCGGTATCTCTGATAATTTTCTTTATTCTGCAGCCAAATGAGTTCTTAATGAGAATAGCCGTTCCCCTACAGGAACTTGATTTGGAACAAAACATAGCCTCATACAGTACAGTCGCCGTGGACTGGTCACTTTCCATGCCTGGGCAATATTTCCACGCAATAATATTAGATTCCAAACACTAATTACAGGAATAATCATCAAAAATTTAATTAATGAAGCACCGGGTCCAACCCGGTGCTTCAATAATTAAAATTTTGCTAATGATGATTTATACTACCTGGTAAACAGATGCATAAACATAACTGCCCACGTGTGGATTACGACCAATCCACGGCGACTGTACTGTATCCCCATTCAGTTCTCCATATCTGCTCAATCTCATGACGTGAGTGGGTGTCATCTAATAGTGAAATATCATAATTATTCCTGCAACGAGAGATGTCGTGCCGTTTATTCACATCTGATGAAAGGCCTCGACAATTTACACTGCCGATCTTAATTTTAGCCATGGCCATGAAATGTTAGAATATAATGTGGAACAACACCGAAATGGGTAAAATTCTTTGAGTTAGATTTTTTGAGTGACTTGTGCTTGAGATCAAATAAGAATAAGTATCTGAAAATTTTATATTTTGTGCTAACAAAAACAAACGTTCTAACAAAAGCATGGGTAAATGGTGTAAGTACCATCGGGCTTATTAACAACAACAACTCAACAGTGAAGACGGCACAAATAATTAAGAGGTGGTCAAGTACGATGGGTGGATTCTAAGCACGTTTTATTTGCAATGCGAAACGTGGTATCCTGTTTGATGGACATTCATCCTTCAATTCAATGTTCGTGCGTTTTTTAATATTTACGGCATTCAATTGGTTGAAACCAATTAACACCGATCAGTGTCAAGGCCCCGATGATCGAATTTCAAATATTGACTAAACTGCGGGGAATAACATAACAAAAAACTTTTAAATAGCTAAATAATTTAGCACACTCCATCATTATAGGACCAGTTGTGGAAAGTATTTCTCAAGGAACACGCAGTCAGAATTTTATTTTCATTTTGCAAACTTTTTGACGCGAATCTTATTGTTTAAATATCCCTGTTAAACAAATCTAAATGAGGAACATGGAATTTCCAAGCGATCTCAACTCCGGTGCATACGATCAATGATTGACGTGGTTTATTTAAACGGGTTCCTTCTCCCTATACTTTGGAAACGAAATCGAACGTGTTTTGTATCACCACATGTGCGACACAACTTTATTTTTTATCGTACAGGCTGAAAGGTGGAAACTCCGTGTTTTATATTAATAGGTGTGTGATAAACTTAGAATCTCCAATCAAAAGGTTATACGAGTAATTGAAAACCCCCGATAAGATTATCATCATGCCAGGGAAACAGAATGAAGTTGAGAGGGTACGGAATATCACATCTGTAGATAATCGTTCCACTGAACATACAAAAGCCAAGAAAGTGAGAGATCAAGATCACGACAACGACAAATTTCGAGGTGCCGCGCACGGTAGTTGCAATCTAAAACATCAAGATGCTAAATTATTTCGCAATCCGTCGGGTTATGGCAGTTACCTGTTCAGGAAGAATCTCTGCATTAGTGAGTGTTATATCCAGTGTATAGAGAACAGTGAAGAAATATAGAATATACCCATAGTAGCTTGGTGTTCCAAATGTTCACCACGAGTGGTGACGTGGTGTTAACCGCGAGCCTTTGGCGCGCGGTTAACACCACTTCACCACGAGTGGTGAACATTTGGTACACCAAGCTACTTTGGGTATATTTTATTTATACCATGATCGTCAGATTATTAAGAGTCGCTATTATTTTTTCTTGATTTTTCTGAACAGCAGACGTACTTCGTGCGAATCTGTTTTGTTTACCTGAGAATCGGTGAGCGGTACTTCCGCTGTCAAGTTTATCGCCGAAACGAAATGGAAAAAGACAAAGAGCCTTTTTCGTTTTAATAACGTAATAAAAATATACTCTTTCGAGTTATGGGTGCTTTATTGCTTTATTAACATTAAACAATGCATGTTTGTTAATTTTTGGCATCTTATGAGGTAAACCCATTTGAAAATGTAATAAATAATTGTCACATTGATCATATTTTTTTTCTATCTATATATAGGAAAAGACACAAAATATATAGAAAAATCCAGCTTTAGCTAATTCTTCTTTCTTGGATTGTAAAATAGGATTTGTAGTCATACTAAAACTCGAAAGTCTTGTAAATTCTTATAAGTACAGAGGATTGGGCTCTTTCAACTGAAGCAATTTAAATGATATGGAAGATGCCACCAGGTCAGGGGCGGACTGGGCCGAGAAAAGTAACCCGGAAATGCATCAAGGCGGGCCCCGGCGAAAATTTTGATATTTCGAACTGAACGAACGCTGCTTCCTTGCATCTGCGTGATCAATGGCAGTTCACACAGAGGACATTTTGATGGCATTTTTTCTCCATCACCCATTCGGTAAGAATGGTATCGACAGGGCGTGGGATGGGGAGGGTGCGCGGACACATCGGGCCGACCCTACCTCGGCCCAATGGGAGAACATTTTGAGTTTTCAAATTAAAAGGACGCTGTTTCCTTGAATCTGGGTGATCAATGGCAGACTAGACTTCTGGTATATCGAAATGTTCTCTTTGTGGACTGCCAGTGGCTCCCCACACAATGAATAACCGTGACCACAATATGCAGTTTAAATGCAGATGAAGTCAAGAGTCACGAGAAGTATGACATATAAAATGTTATTCAATTTGATACTTCTGCTGTCATACTTTTTTTAACTTCAAGCCTTCGAGACCTGATGCAGAGACGGGCCGTATGGTTCACCCAGAAAATTCAAAATGCTCTGATTGCATAAAATGCGAGTGTATTTCAATATACTCGCTTTTTATGCAATCAGATCATTTCGCCTGTTCAGCCTTTCCACGAAATTTCAGACGCAAACAGGTGTTGGGTTGCGTCAATTTTGGGGGCCCCAGGGTCACCCAGTGGGGGGGGGGGGGGCAACGGGAATTTTCCGGGTGAAACATACGGCCTGTCTCTGCATCAGGTCTCGAAGGCTTGAAGTTAAAAGTATGACAACAGAAGTATAAAATTGAATAACATTTTATATGTCATACTTCTCGTGACCCTTGACTTGATCTGGATTTAAACTGTATATTGTGGTCACGGTTATCCATTGTGTAGAGGTATTTACCTTAAACACCAGTAAATAAAGAAACAAACTGAATATTAGAGTTAGTTGACGGAATCAGAAGTTTTGGTGAGAGAAGGTGGGTGAGAGGTGCGCGGTAGTCCAACCCAAATCTCCACTTTTTCCGGGTGCGCTAAGTTCTCCTGGAAGCTGGGGGTTTCTCCATTTCTGTTGCAGAAAAGTAGCATGAGCACCACGGTATTGTTGCAAAATGGATATGTTATTGGTAACCAGGGTACTGTATCACAATGTGCTCTTTGGTGTATCCTTGTCAGTTCCTTTCACATAACGCCGCAAACCAGCTATCGTAGTAAAAATTTTTTTCAGTTTCTGCCTCGAATGCATAGCTTGCGACCCCACATTGCAACGAACTCGTAAATGCCAAAAACAAAAACGAATCAATCAACCCTGCATTAATAATTAAAAACTTAATTGGCGTTGGTGGTTCTATATCTCCATGGTGTCAACTTTATTCACTTTTGTTTGTTTAAAGATTGAAGCCCCTCCTCCCCCCGCCCCCCCCCCCTATAAATTAGATAACAATAATAAGTATGCCGATGCTGGTAACCTTGGTGATGTGTTGTGTGGAAAAGCAAACGAACAGGAATAACTCGCCATTTAACTTTCATGATTTTTCTCTTCCTTGTTTCTTTGTTTGTCTCAGAGACATAGCCTGTGACCCCTACATGTATGGCCTCCATTAAATTTTAATTTACTTCGACCGAAAATAACTTGAAGACAATTCTATCATTCCTCCTACAATAAGAACACAAATTGAAGTGAAATCTATAAACTCTGCTGTCTTCAAAACCCATGTGTTGCTTTTTGTTGTTGTTTGTGGGGAGTGACAGAAAGACAGCCACTAGGGCTATGCCACTTCCCGTAGTATACCATCTTTCTGTTTATCACCGATTAATGTTACTGTTTATGCTTTGTATACTACAAAATAAAATTTCATTCATTCATTCATTCATTCATTCATTCATTCATTCATTCATTCATAAAGTTACTGACATTGTGATGTTTTGGAACTTAAAGTTTGTGCATAAAATAATGACGGACGTGACAACCGTTACTTATTCCCGGTTCCTTATTCAACATTCGTTATCAACCGCTGTTCGGTTGATAACGAATATCCGATAAGAATCCGAGAATAACTAACGGATGTTACGTCCCCAAAAATAATGTCAAAATTGCACATCACATCGTCACGCAGTTTATTGATGAACATATGGGCAAAATACTTGCTAATGTACGAAAACTAAAAGAACTTTAGAGAAACCACGTCCGCTCCATCTAAGAGTGATATAAAACGATGACTGCTTTGGAGTGGCGGGGGAGGATTCAGAAAGGAGGCGAGACTATAACAGTTGCGACACAAATCTGCAATGCGAATACTTTGCCCTGAATCAACTAAAGTTTTGCGGTTAGCATGGGAATCCCATACGAGCCGTACGATTTATGGTATTCGGCGACCATTCGCATTGCAGCTTTTTGTCGAAACTCTTATAGTCTTGCCTCCACCATTAACCTGTCAGGACACCATATGATACAAACATTAGGGGCACATGCAACATCTAGGTATTATTTTGGCGGATGGATCACTATTGGCGGTGCTACAGAGAGACATAATTGCATTTACCCACGCTGAAAACATGCTTGGAATCCTACTTGCACCCCCCTTAAAGTCGATGTATTAACTTTAACCTTTACCTAATGTAGCGGAAATACCCAACCACCAGAGCTTTTTAAAACAATCCAGTTTCAAATTACATTATTTTTTAAGACTATGGTCTTTCCCTCACTGGAACGAGCTCCGCGGTGATCTCGTTCCACTGAGAGGTCATAAGCTTTGTTTTCGGATAAACAATAAGAATTTGTACTCGTTAACGATTTTTTTGCAAGTTTTATCCATAATTCCTGTTATCCAACAGGAATTGCGGCAACGCTTGCACCCTTCCTCCCCCCCCCCCCCCCCCGGATAACCTGTTGTCCCACTTGCCTTCCGATAGACAAATATTTGGCTGCCACGGTGAGCATGGGAACCCCCTGATCACGGACGAGGTGTATCCAGTCTAAATGGAGTGGGCGGGGGGGGGGGGGGGTGGTGGACAAGCATTTTCCCCTCACATCATTTCATCTCTCACTGGGTTACGAGTGTGTATCCACTGTAGGGGAGGGCCACGGTCTTCCTCGAGGAAAAATAATCCATTTCAATGGGAACACCCTGAGTACGTTTTGAAGGCTGA
The DNA here is from genome assembly GCA_031216915.1 of Pictodentalium vernedei. Lineage (NCBI taxonomy): Eukaryota > Metazoa > Mollusca > Scaphopoda > Dentaliida > Dentaliidae > Pictodentalium > Pictodentalium vernedei. The sequence continues at coordinate 179,185,570 of CM062297.1, read as the reverse complement.
TGTACCCTTAAAGTGAAAGAGTAACTATACAAAAATGAATCAAAAATATCGGAGGAGAGCACATGAACCAGGTTAGGGAGTTCAGGTACTTGAATGTATGAAAGGTTAAAATTTGTTAGGAAAAGTGGAGGCGACGAGCCCCCACTCCTACTTCTACGCCCATGCCCCACCATCTCTCCTCCAATCTTCACGGGATATACCGCTGGTACGCAGTATGTTTGGGTGCGGTAAAAAGGTAATCTGCGAAAACATAACGTTCCATTCATTTTATTCACATCAGTCTTCAATCCTTTTCACTTTTATTATGATTATTTTCAGAGGTATTCATGTTTATCTTCATACCACAGGGTGCTGTGTAGCTTTACACACTTTATCGTCTTTTCAATTTTGATAATCGTCTTCAACATTTCAATTTAGTCATAGAGTTGTTGCCGGTCCTTTGATGTTGTCGAGTGGATGAAGTTTGTTTTGATTCGCAACCTCTTCTGTCTCCACTGAAAATGTATACAGTACAGTCGCCGTGGACAGGTCGTAATCCACGCGTAGGCAGTAATGTCCACGCATGCAATTACCAGGTAATAAAAATCATCATCAGCAAAATTTCAATTAATGAAGCACCGGGTTGTACCCGTTGCTTCACTAATTAAATTTTTGATGATTATTCCTATAATTAGTGTTTGGAATCTAATATTATTGCGTCCGAGGAAGTAGCGCACATCCGTAGAAAGTCACCAGTACTGTTGTGTATTGTGAAGCAAAACAGAGAGACAACGGTGACAGTTACCACAAATCGCTTCTTATTTCCCCTATTCCCCTAGAGTATAACTCCACTATGCAAACTCCTATGTCCCTGGTAAAGGCAAAACTTTGAGTATAACAATACATTTATGATGTTGGACATTCGCAGTGGTAGCTCATAGCTTAAGGAAAAGATTCTCAACTTGATTCAGATTATACACTGTCACATTGCAATGTGTTCTTATTCTAATGTTTTGTGCGTTCACCTAGGATTTACCATATTATTAATATTATAATTGATACTTACTATAAGAATGTATTTTAACATAAATGATCAAGCGCATAATATACCAATATCTATTTATTTAACTTTAAGTTGAGTTCCCGTCAGTCATTTCCTGACAAGGATTGCGCGCTGTTAATGTTCCTCGTGTGATTTGTTTTGGAAATAAAGGTCACATGGGGGCACACGTGACCAATATGGAAAATGCTTTGTTTAGTTGCATTTGGTCCATAAATTCCACCTTGAGCAGGTTAGGTCTATTTTTCCACTTCCACCATCTTTTAATCCGAAGGTTCTCGCCACGATATAGCCTTGTCTGCTGATCTGGCGTTAAGCACAAATAAATAAAATCCGAAGACTAGCCTTTGGACTGGTGGGTGGTTTTAGTGGAAAAAAGGAGACCGAACCTTGACCAAACAATAGCATGCACACCAAAAAGAACAAGTGGGTTGCAACCACCTGCTAAATTCATTTTTGTCTCCCTCATTGCAGAGAAGAATCTTGCAGTGTTTAAACATTGGAAATCTTGTCGCATGGCATTGATCTGAAAAGAATGTGGGAGTATCTAAAAATTCGAAATCTTGTCGCATGGTATTGCTATGAGAAGAAGATTGGCTTGTCTAAAAAATTTGAAATCTTGTTGCATGGCACTGATCTGAAAGGAGTGTTGTGGTATTTAAAAATTTGAAATCTTGTCGCATGGTATTGGTCTGAAAAGAATGTTGCAGTGGCCAAATATTTGAAATCTTGTCGCATTGTATTGATCTGGGTAGAATGTTGGAACGTCTAGAAATTTGAAATCTTGTCGCATGGTATTGATCTGAAACGAATGATGCAGTGTCTGAACATTTGAAATCATGTCGCATGGTATTGATCTGAGGAGAAAGTTGCTGTGTCTGAAAATTCAAAATCCTGCAGCATGTTACTATTAATCGGAGACGAATGCTGCAGTGTCCAAATAATTGAAATCTTGTCACATGGTACTGATCTGAGACGAATGTTGTAATGTTTAAAAATCTGAAACCTTGTCGCATAATATTGATCTGAGAACAATGTTGCAGTGTTAAGAAAATTGAAACCCCGCCGCACGGTATTGATCCGTTGTTGTCAGAACAATCAGTAGATATATATTTTGTGCACAATGAATGACCTTGATCTTTTCACCGGACTCACTTCATCGAAAACTGAACAGATTTGCTGATTTTATAACAGCATTCAACCCTATACCTGACGTGACCACTAAATGATGAACATTTTATGTCTATTGTTTCCATTACTGTTGAAATTTATCTGTGTAAAAGTATTGTTCACATCGGACATTTGCCGATTGAGTTGTATTGGTGTGGGCCAGAAATGCACCAGCTTTTGGGAAGTATCTGATTAGACTTTTTATTTTTATTTTTATTTTTTTTTTTGGGGGGGGGGGGGGGGGGGTCATTGTTGTTCAAAGTGAGATCAAAGCCACTGGAGTTGAGAAAGAAAATCGGGAAAGGTTTTTTTTAACAATATTTTATTGATAAACAGGCATATGTCTATGTATACACCCACCGATACATAAAATATACATTCTTATTTTACCAACAATGGTGTATAAACAAGTGCGGAGTTGTAAAGTTTGTTCTAGACACAGTCCCTTGTTAATTAAATTTTTTTATCAAACTAACTTGTGGCACGAGTCTGGATAGGACACTTCAGTCGGAAGTTGGGATGTTATGACTGATTGAGGCCAGTGATTCTACCACTCGTTATTCATTGGAATCTCATCGTTTGTTGAACATAGTTATGTACAGCTCAAAATATGCGAATATTTTTTGAGTATGTTTTTGTTTCATTTCCTGATAAGATGATGCTAATATCTTCAATAATGTGGCCTATTCTTTGAAACATAATTTCTCTTTGGATATTATAGATTGGATTAAAAAGAAAGTGGAGCTCAGAGTCCTCATATTCGTGTTTACAGAAACACTTCGGGTAGTCGCGCAGAAATCGGGAAAGGTGAGGATAGAGGGTTCCAAATGAGCAGCTTTGTAGTAACGGAGACCTTGGAACATTTCATTTTAGAATGTCCCAAATACTTTCCTAGTAGAATAAGACTCATTGCGAAACTAATGAAAGAATGAGATGAAAACATCAGTGATAAGTGAATGAAGGATGCCATTAGGGATAGGGCCATTGTTATAGTTCGGGCGATTGAGAAAGTCCTGGCTGTGGAAATTATAGAACAACTTGTATCTGAATGCTGAGAGATACTGGTGGAGACTGGGGAGTAGGGGAAGGGGTTTCCGGGGAATGGGACGCATGTTGGCGTCCTAATTTGATGACCTTGGCAAATCAGCGGAAGTCTCAGTGATTAGTACCCTTATGTCACACGGAAAGGAAATTTAAGAGATCAGTTTTAGAGATCAATTATCTTAGTTTCAAGATCCGGTTGTTGCATGAACAATCTCTAAGGCAAATTAGTGTTTTTGACCCCTTTTAAATGGGGTATGCGTCCCATTTGTGTGATATTTTGCACCTCTGGGGCTATTTTCTATTACGAAACGGCTTAACTGAGCAGGGCTATTTACAAAATATCGCCAAACAGGTTTTTGTTTCAAAATTTCAACTTTTGCCTTGAAACCATAGCTTATGATCCCCCATTGGAACGAGATCGTAAACCTTTGTTTGTCTATTTGCCTAACCCTTTATCTAGCAAAACTATAATTCCGCCTACCCCATGGCACTTCCCATCCTGATGTTCCGAATATTATCGTCTTGCGTATTATGGTCGACAGGGAATTGGATGAGTCCATTTTGCATTCAAAGGGAGGTTCAGTATATTAAAGGAGTATTTCTGATCCTCCGTCTGAATTTGGTATTCAACTGAGCCATATTGTAGACGGTCAACTTTTTCGTTTCACAAAAATATAGAATTAACAGTTTGAAAGTGCACATTATTTAGCAGATTTTTATGGTTCGTCCTTCTCCATCACCTCTTCCTTTGCAAACAGTCTAAGTCTGTACAAGTGAAACTCTGTCTGCCTGCCTGTCTGTCTGTCTGTCTGTCTGTCTGTCTGTCTGTCTGTCTGTCTGTCTCTCTCTCTCTCTCTCTCTCTCTCTCTCTCTCTCTCTCTCTCTCTCTTGTTTGAAGATATAGAGCTCGAAATTGAAACCCGACGTTTTGTTTTGGACGTTAGTATGTTTCGCTCGTCTCAAAACATACTTTACTTTTGCACAGAACGTTCAACAATTATAAAAAAAAACTGCAGAAGAATCTTGCTACTCATCAGGATTCCAATATGAAGTATACTGCATATTGCCAAAACCTATCCCAAGTCAAATTCAGGGAATATTGGAGATATTCGTCAGCAGCGTACGGAAAATTCCAAAAAGATGCTCTGCATTATACTTGGAAAAACATAGTTGCACTAAATTTCAGTCTTCAACTCACGAGTTACGAAACAGAATCCGTGACAACAATTCGTCCCCTGAGTCCAATGTGTTCTATGTGCCCACTGGCACAGTAGGCACATAGAACACATTGGAACTCAGGGGACAAATTCTTAACCATTTCGACCCTGATGCTATAGTCCGTGCCATTTCATGTCATCAAGTGGTAGCGTCTATATTCGTTACTTGGGTGAAAGACAATCGATATCAATAAAATCTTAATTGGTCTGCCACAGAATGTCACTGAGCAACAATCTACTTTACGAATTCAGTTTATTACAACCCTGGACCGATAAAGCAGCCTTTCGGTCAAAGGGTTAAGGGACGCGTTGTGTTCGTAAATCAACCGGCCAAGATTATTCCATGTCTCTTTTAGAAAGGGCATAGTGCACAGAAACGATTATTTTTTCAATCCTCGATAGGTGAAACTATCTTCAGTGATACATGTATAACACTTCTCAGCCAATCAGAGGAGTGTAAACTAATGTGAAATATAATATATGTGAATAAAGAGTAACACCAGATTTCCCTGTAACTCCGAAAGTAGGACAGTTCTAATATAAAGCGGCAACATTTATTTTCAATTAAGGTTTATTACCGGGAACGGGAATTTCACAGTTCTGCGGCTGCATGTTCTGAAAGTCAATCACGATACCCGGGAAATATAGAATAAAAGTATAGTGTTTTCAAGTAAAAAAATTATTCTACGAGTAGGATTAAGAATGCAACCGACGAGCCTCTGGCGAGTCGGTTTCATTCTTAATTCTACGAGTAGAATACATTTTTTACTTGTAAACACTATACGTTTATTTTGTTTATCCCATAAATCTTCTACAGGGCTGTCGCGGCAAAATCGTGCTATAATTCGCTACAAAACACAGCGAGAAGTGAGGAGTACGTAGGTCCAATTTCGATCGACCAGCAAAATTGGCAAAAATAAACAAGGCGCAGTAATACATTTCTGTCTAAAAATAATTCCCCTACAAACTTGAGCTAAACTTGCAAAAATACTTTATTATATGAGCAGAGTGTGGTGTTTTCAACGGGCATTGTGTAATACTTTCAAAAAGATTTAAAGAAATCAACAATCAAACTATAAATGTGGTAGAGGCCAGAGATCAACAAGTCCGTCGCTACTAGGGGAATAAATTCTTTCAGTGTTAAACCTACGGGGAAAATTTATCACCCTACTAGGCGAATAAAGCAAAAATTTATCCAAGGCCTTTATTGTTCAAATAAACGGTCATTTATGGGATAAATGTATAGACCACGGTATCAGTGAATGTGTTTTATAGTTTAGGAAATTAGGGCGTATATCAGTGTCTTCCGAGACCAACATCGGATCAGCGTTGGAACTATGGTTTAATCTCGCGAACGCTAATTTTCCGGGCCGGTTCAGAAAATGAGTGCTAATGCCCGGGAGAGATTCGGGAATCAAAGAGAACTTAAACCTTTGATTCCCTGTTCTGTCTAATGCATTTCAAAGGTATTGGGACTGATATTGAGGAAATACAACCGGAATATTCCCAGTATCGTGACTGACTTCCCGTTCCCGTGATTAAACTTTATTTTCAAACGTTAAGTAACCAGTCAAACTGGTGAAATAATAAAGTCTGCTTTGAATGGAGGGTGCGTTCATCACTATACCCGAAATGCTGAACAATAGAAGAGTGCATGGACATTTTATTCATATTACCAGTAAGTGTTTAGTTTGTTTTTACATGACATCAATCTGACAAACAAAGTAACGTTTGATGGAACAAGTGGCGTCACCGTGTTTATATCCATCACCTGGCATTGCGGCCAAGCATTTGTCTTCACCGGTATCATCTGGCTCGGTGTTTCCCCATTCTATCCCTGACATTGGATGTCCATTCCATGACATGAAATCATTCATACCACTCTCATCAAAGCCATCCACATATATCACTTCTGAAATATCAAAGAAATGATAAATGAAAGACAAAAGAAAAAGATAACAAACAAAGGGCAGTTTTGCTTCGCACTTTTATATTTTTGACAAAATTCCTATTTGTAATGAACACAGTAGTAAAGGCGAACCAAACTAAGGTTGTCAAAAACCGAGTGAACCCGAAACTTTGGTTGTGAAAATACAGTACTGTTGACGTGGCCTGGTCGTATTCTACGTGTGGGTAGGGATATCCACGCATACGTTTACCAGGTAATAAAAATCATTATCAGTGAAATTTTAATTAATGAAGCACCGGGTTCTACCCGGTGCTTCATTAATCAAATTTTTGATGATTATTCCTATAATTAGTGTTTGGAATCTAATATTAATGCGTCCGTGGACATATTTCCCACCCGTGGAAAGTGACCAGTCCACGGCAACCGTACTGAAGAAACATACTGAATGCCGCCACTGGAAAAGTACATGCCTCTTACGATTTTGCGGTATTTACATCTCGAAAATACCCCAAAAGGTAGTTGTTGGAATTGTTAATGCAACAAAAATTTGAAAGCAGGGAGTTTTTCTACAAATTAAGATTAAAAGATGAGTAATGATGTCGAGTACTCAAGAGCACATAATGCAAATTTAGTTCTGTTGGAGCACATAATGCAAATTCAATTCTGTTCGAGCACATAATGAAAATTCAGTTCTGTTCGAAGAGACGGAAGGTCAATTCTTCGAAAATTTTGATATCTTAACACCACAACAACCAAATTAACTCCATGGGCTAAAACCATCCTGTACATCTAATCAACAACATTTCATAAAAATAAGAGTTTAAGCCTTTGCACCCCAAAGGCCACCTTTCCGGCCTGTGATTGTGATACGATCCTATCTGGCAAAGTAGATAGCTGCTCAGTGCATTTGTGTGGTGGACCAATCAAGATTTTCTACGTGAAGTAAAGAATTTTGACTCTGTTGGTTGAGGGCCCTGAACTGTCATGAAATATATCATTAGGGTCCAAAAGGTTACAAGGAATGTCTCTCATTAATTTCCACACATTTTCCAAAATTATAAAGAAAGTGACCCAATCTACAACAGTTTTGGGCATAATCAACACTACCGTTTCATATTGGTATTGCTCTAAATGGAAATGCATTCGATAACCACTGGCCATCAGATAACAACTGACTTGTAGCACATCTTCTATCCGGCACTTCAATTACCGGAGCACCGATACCTCGTGAGGCAGTGGGCATTAAGTGTTGTGATGTTCCATAGTACTTGAGAGCATGCTTTTATGTCATTGTTACGGCGAAGCTGTTACAAATCGTTAGAAACTTTAGAGTGGTATTGGCTTGGGAAATGTTGAAAGAAAACTGTCATTGGTGTAGAATACAGAGGTTTTTTGTAGACTTTTTTTTTATCTTGTTTGTTATCGTTGGATCGGGGGCACAGTGGCTCATTAGTTACGACATTGGATTTCAAACCGAAAGCGAAAGATCCACTATTCGATCTCGGCCAAGAGCAACTTGATTCTGTCATTCCGCAAGGTACTTAATCCCGATTGCTGATGTGGGGGCACGGTGGCGCTGTGTACTAAAGAGTACAGCACGTCAATACTGCACTTGTCTTCACCGAATGCTAAACCTACTTGTGTGGATTTAGTGCGTTGGGGAGTCTGACAGTTGCTCGCCGTTGTTCGGTGGTCTTCTCCGGGAACTCCGGCATCCTGTACCTGTAAAACTGTCCGACACGAAGTGATCCTGGTTGTAGAAAGTGTCATTAAACCCCCCAAAATAAATAAATAAATAAATGGATCAAACAGTAGTTATGGTCCAAACTGAAAAAAATGTCCCGTATACACACTAAAATCAGTTGGCTTAAAAATCAACCCACATCAACAGGGTTTCATGAATATGAACCCATTTGGGTTCATATTCACCCAACCCTTTTAATTTGGGTGATTTTTAACCCAACTAATTTTAGAGTAAATTTTAAGTTTAGATTCTGTGAGTACCACAGACAAATGTTAGTTATGATCCAGTGGAAGGGAACTGAAAGATTACATATACAATTTTCACTCTGTGCTACATAAATACATACTTTATAAACTAATCACACATAATAATATGAAAATTGGTCCAGCCCACAAACGATGGCAGTTTTGGAGTACACGTATCTCTCTCACTCTCAAAAAAAGATTTTTTCATGAAAATGCAACAAAAACTGTGGCTAATTTTTTTAATTATTTTAAGAACTGCAGGACTTACAGGAACCGAACGTCTCCCATAGAAACAATTATCTGTATCAATTGGTTTGTTTATATGTCATATGCCATCGTGGCATCAATATCAAATATCTCTGCCCATTCAGCACGCCCAAACGTTTTATGGTAGCTCCTCCCACTCGGGTCACTAGTTCGTAATTTGCATTTCTCGTTAACTCTCGTTAATGTAAACTAAATGTTTGCGTTCAAAAAGAAAACAAAAAACAAAGTGATAATTAACACATGTTTTATATTTACTTCAAATGATTTTTATTTTTAAAGATTAGTGGAATATACGAAAAGCTATTTTTTAAAACTCTCCCTTCCGACTTCCGGTGAGATTAAACGTGGTCACCGGCATAAAAAACACCATTTTTATTTCATAGCCTATAGAAAGTTTTTATGGAAATACTGAAAAATCTCACGCGTTATCATTAGAGTTCAGTTTGTTCGCTAAATATTGCACAGCTTGAAGTTGACACGCTGGAGACGTGAGGACAATTCTTCCTGAAGGACTACCATCTTGACATAGTCAATGCCATGTAGCCCAATAATTATTATTTTATATCAAAGACACCTATTAGGAATCTTTTTACCCAACAAAATTCCGATTCTAATGGCACTGCCTAATGTCAGGAACCTTGCCCCAAACCGGCATTTTGAGTGTACCTCTGTGTAGTAGGGCTGGGTAGGAGTAGTGGGAAATTGTGGATTCTGGGTCAATGGACCTCCCCAAAAAACTTAGGCAATTTCTCACGATTTTCGAGTTTATTTTCTCGAGAAGTCGACTAAGTGCGATACTGGGGCCAATTTAGACTTATCGCAAAGTGAAGCAGTATCCCACGAGACGACACGCGGCTTTTTTCGAGTCGGAAATCGGATAGGAAATAGAATCGCCGATAGAGATACCAGGAGGATTTATTCTGTCTTATCACTCGAATCTCGGTAATCGAGCAAAAATAAATATACATTATCATGACCATCTGCATGTCGGGCTCGTTGCGATCTGATTGTAAACACGACCTCGAATCTGATACAAATTACAGGACCTGCATTTGGTCATGATAATACATTTATCTAACAATCCCGTAACATAAAGCCTGTTTTTTCCGTTTTTCAGTTTAAATTGGGTTGGAATTGGTCAAAATTTTTAATTTCATATTTTAATGCGTAATAACAATGCATATAGTGATATTATTTGTCATAGCGCAGTGTTTACCGGAAGTGGAATCTATATGATACGGAATCAGAATGAATCGTATATATGATACGGAATCGGAACGATCCACTATTCGATCTCGGCCAATTTTCATATTATGTGATACATATCGTTTCTCGTGGTTTTCAGGCCAAAATCTGTATGATTGTTAGATAAACTCTAAGAAAGTCTTAGAAAATCCCGAGCTCGACCAGTTCTGGCCCAGTCCTAGAATTCACTGCATCTTTTTACCCTAGATGACAGTGACGACGTTGAAGATACCGCAGATCCTAGATGAAGTTGGCGACAAAGCCAAGCCATGTATGTTTTACTCGGCTTTTTAAGAGTTTCCTCTCTGGGTTTCATCAATTTCGCCTAGATCTATCTGATGCGAAATTACACATCGCGACACAAAATATCAAAACGTGTAATTTTTTGCCGGTTTTCTCAAGTGTCTCGTCGAAGTACGTCGTCGATTTGGCTTTAATGTCTCGAATGCAGACCACTAGAAATCGTCAAAATTGCAAAAAACATGTAATTTTCCCCCTGCGTTTTGCAGAGTTTTTATGGCTCGCGAGGTCGATTCAACAGAGATCTCTCGGATGTGAAAATATTTCCTCTCCAATTCGATCGATCGCGGTTCTGTCTGTCTGTCTCTCTGTGACGGAGGAATATATATAATGTACTGTATGTTGCTTTTTCTATGTATTATAAAGTAGAAGGAAATATTAAAAAAATTAAATAAAATTCAAAATAAAAAAATATATATATAATTATTTAAAAAAGTCATTTTTAAAGATCAAAGATCCAAAGGAGAGATCGGAATATATGACGAGAGATCTTCTGCGCGAGATGTTTCTCAGAGATGTGTTCTACAGAGTGTGTGGCCATCTCGTGGATTTAAACATTCCAAGAGCGATGAGCGAGAGATGTCCGGGTTGCATGTCGGAGGGATCGATCGAGGCGAACACCTGTTACACCGCGGAACACAAAGACGTCATAGTTCTGTGTTTTGTTTCGGTGTTGGAAAAGCTGGACAAGGACGAGGTGAAAGAGTAGTGGAAGACAGTGATCAAGTGTTTGGATTTCGAAATCGAGCAGTTTCGGAAAATGCCTAGAGATCTCACGAATTACGATCGATGAAGTATTCTGTATTTATTACTGGATAGAGAATATCCAACTCAGATCTTGTGAAGGGGAGAAAATGAAAGTAATTATTAAATAGGAAAACAAAACAAAAAAATTAAAAAAAGAAGAAAGAATATTGATATATATTTTAAACATTTAAATAAAAAAATAAAATTTAACATATTTGTTTTTTCTCTTTTACAATATACTTTTTTCTTCAGGTTTTTCACAATTGTTTTCACAAAGTCGTATGTCACCCTCCCATCTTTATTTTTATGTAACTGTTCGATGGCGATGTCTATTTTTGTTAGTTTTTTCACATTTTCAAGAGCTTCTTTTACAAGACGATCTACAATACCTTTATCGACCAGGACGAGGTGATAGAGTAGTGGAAGACAATGATCAAGTGTGGAGGGCAACCACAGCCGTCGGATTTCGAAATTGAGCAGTTTCGGAAAATGCCGAGAAATCTCACGAATTACGATCGAGGAAGTATTTTCATTTATTACTGGATAGAGAATATCCGAGTCAGATTTTGCGAAAGTGAAAAAAATTCATATATATACACCTGGAACTTAATTAAGCACCCCCTGTTTTTCGCAGTGGGTTTAATAGAAACTGTCATTACTGTCATGCTATCTTGCATATGGCCAAAAGTGACTGTTTGCGGAAAGAATGGTCTATTGACAAATGAGGGACAACATAATGATGAAAATATCCAGTACTTTAATGGCGCTAATTACACATGTCTGTCACTAATGTTTTTGATGGAAAAATGTTCTCTCGACAAGTATGGTGCTGGAACGGTCCATGATGAAAGAATGCCGATAATTACTGACAAAAATGTAACTTGTGATCTCCTGATCACAGAAGCAGTGTCTGACGTCTGTAGCAAGTGCATCCATTAAGTGCCCGGATGACAATCTGGACCCTCCTCCTAATGCTATCAGTGAGCCTTCTGATATGGTCCAGAGGCAGCTGCTGCCACGCCTCATGCAATGCAGCTTCCAACTCGGTCAAATTCTGTAAGGCGGATCCCTTGCTTGCACACGACGTCCAAGAAAGTTCCAGATGTGTTCTAAGGAATTCAAATCGGGGCTCATTGCAGGCCAAGGTAGGGTTGTAATAGCGTTGGTCTGAAGGAATGCTCTCACAGCATGGGAACGATGACTACAGGGTGAATAGCCAACGGGTGGTTGTCAAAATGACGCACGACAACCGGATTGAGAATGTCCCGGATATTCTGATGACAATTGAGATTCCCACGTAGAGTCACCATATCAAGTTAACAATCACGAGAGAGGCATCCCCAGATCATTACTGATCCTCCACCATAAGGAACAGTAGGTCTGATGTTACTGGGCACGCAAGCAGTATCTCTGTGTCTCCACTCTCTCATGTGACCATCTGTGACGTAAAGCAGGAACCAACTCTCGTCTGACCAATGGACTTTCCTCCACATCCTGAGATTCCAATGTTGTCGTGCCATACACCACTCCAAACGTAGTCTTTGATGCTGATTGCTCAGAGATGAACGCTTGATGTGCCTTCTGGACCTCATACCCAGTGCTTTGAGACGGTTGCGGGCAGTTCTGTTGCACAAATGCCTGTTGGGGGGCCAAAGGCGCTTCCAAACCCCACTTGCAGCAAAGGGTTCACAGACTCCGATCTTCCAGAGAAGAGGTGTTTTGAGGTTGTCCAGGCCTTGGTCGGTCCTTAACCCACGTTGGTTTGTTGATGTTTTCGGACAAGTCTGCTGATGACAGAATGACTATAGCCAAGTTGCCTTCCTATAGCTGTGAATGATTGTTGCATGCCTGCGAAGGATTTGCTATCTTAGTAACTCTGACAGTCTCCTCCTTGTCGTGTCAACATTTATTGATAAAAGAAGTGACAACTTTTCTTGTTTTGTACCCAAGTATTGCATGTGGATGATAGTGTTTTTTGTGACATTCGTGGGAAGCATGTTTCACGTGGACGAGGGGATGCTTTTGGGGAACGCTATCAACTAGAAACATCATGTTTTACTAGATGAAATGTACCGCAAGACATAGCAATCATTAAAACATAATCATTAGTAACAGCAACTGCACTGTCATAAGACATTTCAGGATGTGCTTAATTACGTTCCAGATGTATGTAACAGGATATAAAAAATATATATATACATTTAAAAAAATAAAAAAACCCAAAATGGATAGATTCATAGATGCGATGAAAAAACGAAAACGAGAAGAGCATCACGAATTTATCCAAGATGTGTTTTACAGAATGTTTGCCAATCTCGTGACAGAAAACATTCCCAGAGCGTTGACAGAAAGGTGTTCTGCTTGTGGGTTCGGAGGGGACTGTGGTCATGATTGTTAGGACACGGAATCTGAAGACGCGATCATCAAGTGTTTCGTGCCGGCACTAAATATGGTCAGCAAGCGCGATGTGATGAGAATTTAGACGGAGACTTTCTTGTGCACATGAGAACGAGACCCACTGAATTAGAGTATTTGACTTTTCGATTGTGGACGAGTCATCTCACAACTGAAAATCAGGGTAGTATTTTGCATTTATTACTGGATAGAGAATATCTGCCTCAGGTCTTGTGAAGGAGAAAAAACAATTACTTAAATAAAAAAGGGACAAGAGGCTCTAAGAGCCTGTAATAGCTCACCTGGAAGAACTAATTATTCTTGCAATCAGAGTCAAAGAATGCAGCTGGCTGCCATGTACCTTCATCTGAGTGAAAAAGAATGATGATTGTTTTCAGAGGACTTTCCATATATTATTTGTTCCAAGATTGGGTCACATTGGCCAAGTAATTTCAGATAAGAAGATGAAAATGTGATTTCCCATAGGGTTTCAGTAGTAATTATGAGCCGCAAGTGCGGCCCTGTTTTCCACCCGTTCAACATTAAATGATGACTGTTGGTGAAGGGTGTCCCAGTTATCAACCATGTGAAGTTTCAAAACATTTGTCCTTGTAGTTTCAGAGACGATTTTAAAAAATCGACCAATTAGAATCTAAAATTGCCTCTGGGAGTCACGTTTTTCATCCAACTGGAACACAATAATGACCATTTATAGAGGACCTCCCACAGACCATTCCTGCCAAGTTTGGTTCACATCCGCTCAGAGGTTCCAGAGACGAAGATGAAAATGTGGAAAGTTTTTGGATGATGGATGCCAAATGATGTCAATACCTCAGGCGGCCCTTTGGGCTAGGCGATCTAAAAAATGGATTTTTCAAAATATGATAAATATCATAATATCGGAATGGAATATTATAGAGAACACAAACAAAATCTTCCTAAGGCTATGGAAAAGTATTTTACTAAGACTTCTGAATGTGTTTGCATAAATGATTGTGATGATATTTATCATTGCAACAGACTTTTATTAGGTTATGAAAGAGGAGACAATGGAATGATTTTGTATCCATTTCATGAGAAGAAGATAAAGATAAGAAGAAAAAATTACAAAAAAATCCCCCCCCCCCCAAAAAAAAAAAAACTCAAAATAAAATTCATAAAAATTCAACGAAAATTTGTAAAAAATTTAAAAAAATAAAATAAATGTTTTTTTAAATCAATATTTTAAATATTTATTTATTAGAATGAAAAAAATAAAAGAATTTTTTTTTTCTTTCTTTTACACTCATATCTTTTATTAGTATGTGAGCTGTCACTTTCCTCTCTTCATTTGTGTGTAGATGCTCATTGACCATGTGTACTTGTGTTAACTTTTCCACATTCTTTAGAACTTCTTCTTTCAGTCGATAAACGACACCTTTATCGATTTTTGGATATATTTTGTTTTTGCCATAGATCAGATTACACTTCTTGAATTTTTTTTTCTTCATCCTTCAGGATCTAATCGGACTAGACATCCAATTTGGATGTGCCCTCTCTGTCCGCACCTGTAACAGACAACCTCTTTATCTGTCCTTGGAGTATCATATCGCTGACGACGATCATCAGCATCTTGATCCCAGGTAGGTTGTTTCAGTTGTCTGATCTGATGTTGGTCACGATATGCATTAGTGTGTCTATTAAACTTTTTGTTGCCAGTAAATCTCTGCTGTTGAAGTCGTTCACCCTCGTTCTGCTGCACTTGACTTCTCAAAGATTTTACCTCCAACTGCAGCTGATTTACTGACGCTGTCAATAATTTAATTGCATCCTCAGCATTAATAGCAGATTTACTCTGTACTGAGTGTGTAATCTCAGACTTCAGTCTTCTCAGTTCAACTCTTAACTGATCAAATTTGGTATATTTATCAAATGTATAGCTTGCAATAGATTTCAAATGTGTCCTGAGCCCTGCAGACAATGCAGAACATACATGTCATGAATATCGGCAGGCTTAACCAGGCCTGACTCTGTAACTTTAGCAAGTAAATATTCTAATCGGCTAGCAAATGCAGACACGTCTTCTCCTTTCTTCTGCTTTGCAGTACAAACAGCTAACAATAACGACAGTTTTATATCAACTCACTCAAACGCAGAGTCAAACCTTTTAACTACATCATTAACATCGTTAACCATAACGTTGTGACCCGTGTGCATTAAGTTTCGAGCAGCATTTCCCGTTAATGACCGCCGAATAGCTAAAGGTATTTCACTCTGAGAATATATATATTTTCATTCAAAATACAAGTGACTTCATATTTCCAGAGATCGAGGTAGGCATCCTTCGATTCCTTTTCACCTGAAAATATTATTATTTTTGGGAGGTTATGGTAATGTACATGAGGTAAGGGATCAACTTTAGGTTTTAGATCTGGTCCCAATTTACCAAAGGTTACCACATCTACCATCCATTGTTTAAACCCCACAGGTGTGTCAGTCTTGGGTTTAACACCCAATCAGAAAAAAGATTCACTAAGTTTCTCAAGTTCAGCAGTACTGAGTTTTTCAGCCATTGTATTGTAACTGGGAACTGGAGACAGTTAGAAAATTGACCAATAGAAAGTTAATTAACAAAAGTTCACCTCATGCTTTTGCTACTATGTGCACTGCAGTGGATTCAATGAAGTGAACAATTTGCTGACCTCCACCTAAGAGAAGCTATTAACCCATCTTAAAGACCAACGTGCTGAGGCTGATATAAATGATAAATGACTGCATTTGAACAGTGGTTTTAACTCTTTGCTGACATGGTTCATAATTATTAAAATAACCCTTATATACAGAATACTAAAATCTGACTCTGGCACACATATATATATATGTGTATGAAAAAATGATTTTATCTTGTCATTTCCTATATATAATATGATTTTTTTTTCATATAATATATATCTAATATGAAAAATTTTAGACTGATTTTAAGTTTTATTTTCTTTCAATTAAAAAACAGACTTTTTGTTGATTTCTTGAGAAAATAAGCTTGAAAATTATAAGAAATTACGTAAGTCAAATGAACTGGTTTTACTTATTTTTTTCTCACATGCATATATATATATAGGGAATAAAAAAACATTTAAAATCAATTTTTAATTATTAAAAAAATGTCATTTTTGTTAAAAACGTGCAGTATATCTCAATTGAAAAGTTATGTGAAGAATCTCGACATCATGAAATCGTCGACCTATAGAACCGAATGAGCGAAGTCATACGAACCATGATCGATCAAAAAAACTATCAAAATAAAAATCGAGAGCGCGAGAGCTGGGTGTGAAAAGTGTAGGAACGTTGAATAGATTCGAGTTGATAGACCACTTATTCACTCGATAAGGGGAAAATGTGAATCAATTAGGTGAAAAGATGGGGAGAGAATATAAAAAACAATTTGATTCAATTGGCGAAAAAAAGAGAAAAAGAAAAAACATTGGACATTGTAAAAGCAATGATGGCTGAAATCGAACAAAATGATAGTGACAGTGAAGAAATACTAGCTAAAGTCATATGCAAACAATTGTTGCCCATTCCCATAAAACAAGAGCAAGCTGTCAAGGGGTATTTCAGAACGGTTGATGTCAAGGGTAAAAAAAAAAATTTATCCTAAAAATTTCTTGAACAAGACAAAACCTTGCATGTTGGATTTATTTCGTCGAATGCTATGTGTGGGTATCAAAACGAAAATGGTATTGATGTGTTGGAGGGAGAAGCTCAATCTAAACACGGGAAAAGTGGTGGAAAAAAATGGTTTATTTTCAATCTCACACAAAAACTGTGACTGAAAGCTCTTCAGTATACGATATCTTCGACAACGTGAAAGAAAAAATATTACAGTCTTCGGTGCAGTATCAAAACGAAGTAGCAATTGGAGATTCGGTGAAGTATTGGATTTAGAGATTCCCGATATTCACAAAAATAGTGTACATATCCTCTATATTTTCAGAAAACGATAATCAACATTACTATTGGATCAAGAGCATGAGTCGATTACTGGCGACACAGACTAGCAGACACAAGGGAGAGAAATTTTTCTGTTTTAACTGTTTGAATTTCTTCCACAGCTAAAAATCGCTGGAATGTCACGAGGAGTATTGTAACTTAAATCAAACCTCACACATACATTAAATTCACACAGAAGACTGGAGGTGCCTTTGTGGTGTATGCCGATTTCGAATGTTTCACGATGAAAATGAGTTCATGTCAGCCCATTGATCATCCGAATTACTCCGAAAAATATCAGAAGCATACACCATCTGGTTATTGTTTTTACATAACATGTTCTTTCGACGATCAACATTATTCCGGTCCATACACCTATACGAAACAGTCGGATGATATGGCCAAAAAATTCAAGGGAGAATTGGAGTCTGATATAAACAAAAAAAACCCTGATCAATTCAAAACTCCTGCGAAGATGATCTTCACACATGACCAAATTAAAGACTATAAGATAGCCACAGAATGTCACATCTGTAGACTACCATTCAACGAAACTTCGGCACCTGAAAATAAGAGTGAGAGATCATGATCACCAAATGGGTAAATTTCGCAGAACATGCAAAATAATTGTAATTTAAAATATCAAGATTCTAAACTCTTTCCAGTGATATTTCACAATCTGTCAGGTTATGGCAGTCATTTATTCATAAGAATCTCGGTAGTATATGCAACGGAAATATCAATTGCATCATGAAGAGTGAGGAACAATACATTTCTTTCGCAAAATGGATAGTCGTAGATAAAAAATATATATAGAAATGTTAGCGGTCAACAGAGAAATACATTTCATGGATAGTTTTAAATTCGTGTCATCCAGTGTCAGGAAACTGGATGTCAATTTAGGGAAAGGGAAATTCTAACTTATGACCAAACACTGTCAAGACAAGCGCCGATTGATTATATAGACAGTTTGGATAGAGTTGATGCTACCTTCCAAAGATCATCTTTATTCAAAATTATACCATGCTAACATTTCCAATGTCGACTAATGAACATGCTCAAAAAGTGTGGAAAATATTCAACTTGAAATCCATGAGAGATTATCATGGTCTGTATCTGAAAACCGACGTCCTTCTCTCGGTAGACGTGTTTCGAGACGTCTGTTGGGGACATTACAGTCTCGATCCGGCTTGGTTTTACATGGCTCCTGACCTGGCTTGGGACACTCTGCTGAAAACGAACAAAATTCAGTTAGAATTATTATCTGACCTGGGCATGTGGCTCATTTTCGAAAAAGATGTAAGAGGCGGAGTTGCAGACATTATGATCTAGATCCAGCTTGGTATTAAGAAGGATTTGATGCGCGAGAACTGAGTAAGTTCATAACATATCTAGATGCTAATAATTTATATGTTTGGACCATGAGTCATCCGTTACCGACGGGAAATTTCAAATGGGTTGAAAATCGCGAGGAGATAGAAAATTGGAGACATTATCTGTGTCTTCTGGGGAAAGATCTAGAATATCCCGAAACGTTACAGGATCCACACAGCGATGATCCCTTGGCATCCGAACAAAAGAACATGAATAAAATTGATAAACTCGTTCCAAATTTAAATGACAAACGTAAATATGTTGTCTACTGCAAAAATCTGAAACTTTACATAGGTTATGCCATGTAATCAGTCAAAATACATCACATCATCTGCTTTGACGATGACGAAGAGCCTTGGGTGAAGAAGTACATGGATACTGACACGAATTTGAGAATGCAGGCAGTAACCGAATTGGAGAAAAAAAATTTAAACTCATGTACAATTCTGTGTACGGACAAGTGATGGAATACATCAGTAAAAGGACTGACATTTGTCTCATGACGATGGACAGTTAGACTAGAAAATACATTTCGAAACCAAAGTATAAACATTGAACCATCTTTGATGAAAGTCTAGTGGCCATTCACATTAAACAGACATTTGACAAACCGACATTAAGGAACGTGCTTGTTAGACATAAGCAAACAGTTGATGCATCGATTTCATTACAAATACATCAAGAAGAAATACGATTCGAAAGTCAAACTGTTGTTTACCGACTGGCTTAGAGATAGAGACTGAAATTTTTTACCAAGACATATCTCCAGGTGTCGATGTGTGGTACAACACAAGCAGTTATCCAAGCGATCACAAATCTAACATTTCATCGGGTGTGAATAAGAAGGTGGTGGGGAAAATCAAAGACGAGATGCGAGGAAGACAGATCATGGAATTCGTGGGTTTAAAGACGAAACTGTATGCTTACCACTTATATGGGAAGGTGATTAAGAAATGCAAAGGGTTCAAAAGAAACGTTACAAATAATAACATCACTCTCAAAGAGTATAAAAGATGTCTGTTTGAAAATCGAGAAGTTTACAAATCAATGAACACGAGTCACAGCGACAAGCATGATCTTCACACAGAAATAATCAATAAAATTGCTTTATCAACTGATGATGATCAAAGAATCGAACAATCGGATGGAATAAACATGCTAGGCTTGCTCACTGTCATTATTCCACAAAGTTGATAAGTCCTCAAAATCAAGAAGGACGAGAGCACAACATTTCAAATTGATAAAGACATAGAGAAAATCTAGAAGATAATTAATAGCAAAATAAAAAATTAAATAATTAAATTCTGAAAAAAAATTAAAAAAACAAAATGGAACAAACATAAAATGTACAGTTGGTTTTGATGAAACGGAAAATAAAATAAATCCAATGTTCGTTTGGGATTTTTCATATAGAGAAGCATAAAAAGGAACTTGGCAACATAATTATTTGGATTTCGTGAGATTTAAGAGACGATGTCAAGAGATGAATGAAATGTTGAAGGAAGTAAAAGAAAAAATGATTTAAAATGTCGAAGAGGCAGAACTATGATGAAACAATTAAAAAATTGGGTTTTTTTGAGAAAATAAAATTCACATAAAATATAAAATAAAAATAAAAAATAAATTAAAATGGAAATTACGAACTATCGGTAGATGGCGTCATTTTACCTAACAACCTCTGTCTAACATCGATCTGTTGGATGCGGCCAAAGCATTGAAAATAAAAAGTTTTGTGGTGTATTTTCCAGAGGATGCATTGCCCAGAAAACAGCGACATGGCAAGGAGTGCAGAATCTCGAATCTGGATAATTTCTCGGATGATGGCACACAATGGGTGGCATGTTTCAAGAAGACGAGAAGAAATTATTATTTCGACAGTTACGAAATCTCACCACCTGAAGAATTGACGTATTGTTTAAAGTCGTCGATGTTTTCATACTGAACGTGTGCAACCTCGTGAACAAGTGTTTTGTGGACACTTGCGTTTCTACGTTCTCAAGAGATGGTTCTGGAAACATCATTTTCAAAACATACTCAACGATTTACATAGAGAGAGAAACAAAAATATTTTTTATATAAATAATAGGGAATAAAAAAATAAGATAAAATAAAATAAAATAAATTAGATAGAAAATAAAAACAATGGCAGTTGATAAATTTGGAAGAACTTATGAAATTGTAAAAAAAGAAAGATCGCCGCTGAAGGTGATGGCGGAATGTTTGTTACATACTTGAACAATGATTTTGTGAGGAGACACAAACCTCGAAAGGAACCATTAAATATGAATAATCACAAACTTTATAATGTTCCCGAACAGATAGTTCTCAGTGAAGCCACGACTAAAAAGTACTAAGATCCGACAGTTGCAGATTTCGAGAATCGTGTGAGAGATAATTACCTGGATAAATACATACCCGGCGATCTAGACTTGAAATCTAAATGACTGTTGAACATGGCAGATCCTGTGGATTCGAGAGATGCAATCGCCAAAAGTTATGCTGACGAATCGCACAGGTGTGTGAGAGAAAGCTACATTCCAAAACTCATGAATTCTGGAGTGGATGCGAATTCTCACAAGATATTGAATTCAGGAAAACCAGAACATCACAGAGATGCTGTCACCAAACAATACATAGACATCATGGAAAGAAGGATCGTCGATGCTTTGAATGAGAAAAATAAAATGAAGACCGATCTGAATGCCGGAATTAATAAGATTGTCAATCTGTCACAAATCGGCACTGAGGATACCGAATCGAACGCAGTCAATAAAGGCAACGTGGATTCTGCTCTCACCAAATCTCAAACCTATCTTGAAGAGCATGTGAATGATCTGTATCTCAACAAATGATTGGGAGGAACGAAGAGTCTGGCATCGACATGAATGGTAACAAACTGTTTGGTCTCAAGGTGGATCAGGAATACGATTTGAGTGTGGTCAGCAGAAAATACATGGATCCCAAAGCTACTTCTTCTATAGGATTACACTAAAGTCTAGAAAACTGGATATGTGATAAAGGCGATCTGGACATGGGAGGTAATCGAATCATAAATCTGCCCAATCTCGAGTTGATAACAAATGCCTGCACTATGATTTGTGTCATGGAAAAATAAAATATGCGAGACAGTTGATAACCGTGTGGGCCGAGGAAAGTGATGCATTAAATTCTCGCAAATCGGAATGATCCTTTGGAAATGGACCACTACATGGTCAGGTAGGATATCTGATGCCGATATGAGGATGCATTGTGTGAATGAGTCTGACTTCTAATGACTTGAAGAATAGAGCTGTTGTCAACATGGTGGTAAATGGCATAGAAAACTACAGATATAAAATCGAGAAGATGGCAATTCAACTTGGCAATACAAGCAAATTCCGAACACCTTTGAGAGTCAAAGAGGGAGATAGAATTAATTTCATGACGAAGACAACTAATCCCAAAGCTACTTCTTCTATAGTATCTGTGTTGAGCAAATGCGATCCTTTGAATGCATACAAAAATGGGATAAACTTTTAACTGAATTGAACATGTGATGTACTTGAAGGAAGAAAATAAGAGATTTTGAGAAACATTAGAATTATTTCTCAAACTTCTTTTTTATCTTTTTTATGTTCAAGTTATTTGAAGTTTTTTTTAAGCTTTTTTTAAGTTTTTAAAAAAAATGTTTTATGTTTTTTTCAGTCATCGAATAACAGACATTTTACTTCCATCCGATTGAAATGTCAGCACTCTATCGGATATGACAACTGCAAAAGCTTCAGTTCACGAACAGGGGACAGAGTGTCTTGTATTCGGTGGGTGTTATGTTCGGATTGCTTTATCAATATACAATCTGAAGTCTGCGGCATCGCCGTACATCCTACAAAAGTCATTCTTCTCAAATGAGGCATTGTAATCTATGGCCTGATATCATGTGGAACTGAGAAACACCTGCATGTTTCTAAAGTTGCAATGATCGAATAGAGATGAATTCTTTTCTTGATATCCGATCCTATCCATCTGAAATCCCACTATGATGAAACGTTGTTTTTCTGAAGAAGATTTCTCTGACAATGTTCAATCGAACTGAGTCAATGTTGGAACGTTTGCGACATCCCATTGTCTCATTCTGACTCCAACAGGTGATCTGATTTTCGATTCGATGATCAAGAAGAGTTTCGTTCTTTGCTCGTCGTTCGGTAGTACTGGTGGCGTGAACCACGGCACCTTGTTCGGCTACATCTTTCCATCATTTGTTGTGGCAGCTCTCACGATGATATCATCGTCATTTTTACGAACAAGTGTGAGGTTGTGTTTTAATCCGTAGACGATTTTTTCGTAATCTTCAGCGAATCCAAAAGTGTTTCTGAGGAATCCTAAACGAGAACGTTCCTTTAGGCAAAGACGCTTGAATGACATGTTTAAATCTCATGCCTGCACCCACATTCTCGGCCGTCGCGTCGGAGCTAGTGTCTTTCATCCATAGTTGATTGAGTACTTTAGATTTGGAAAAATCGTCTGGATATTTCAAAAGTCCTAACATCATGGTTGCCTGACCAGGATGTAAAACGTTTTCTATCTCTTGACCTGAGAGTTTATACGATATATGTTGAAAAGATGCATCATGTCGTTATGAGCTAGAGTGATGATGTCATTATTGGCGTAGTCGCTACTATCTTTTTTCTCAATCGCTCTTCTGTTTGAAGATAACTTTTGCTTGGATGAAGAAAGAGGTCTTGCCTTTCGATATTGAGTCTTATGTCTCTTTCATTATTGAGTCTAGTTACCGCCACAGGTAAATATTCGTGCACTTTATACTCTTGAATACTTTCGCCTCTTAATATACCTTCCGTTATATCTACCAATATATTCCTCATTTTTTTTTACTTCACTCTAATTTTTAATTATATTATTTTTTCTTTTTTTTTTCTTACATATATATGTGACAAACAAAAATTATTGTCCTCTCTTTTCTTAAAACACAGTCTTGTGCAATTGCTCTCATAATGTTTCTCCACAGTCTAATGCTTCTCTCTCATAAGTGGTAGGATCGGAGCAGAACACTCGAACCACGACGAAGATTTCTTCCTTCCATCTAGGTGTATAACCTTTTTCAAAATGTTTTTTCCACTTGTAAATTCTCACTTGACGGTCCACGGCCTATTTCGGTCGTTTTGCCGCCGCCATCTTCAATGGATAGAGATTTGCGTAGTAGACTTCTTTTTCGTTTTGTGGTTCACTAGCTTCGACTGGTGTCATCTTGATGGAACTTTGGCACATGTTGTTATAGTTGTCAACTAAATGGTCTTAGGAATTCAGATATTTCTTAGCCGAGGTGGCTGTGAAATATCTATGCTTTTTTACATTCATGGTTCTATTCCATCGTTCGAACACGCTCACCTTTTCCTCGTTTTCTATGGAATAGATGCCGATGAGATGACGAACGTAAACATTGTAAAAATCTCGACCATTATCAACCCATCATTTCTCAGGTTTTTGCAAAGAAGTGGTTAAGATATTTTCCAAAGCTTTAGCCACCCTCGTTTCAGATTTATTTTTCAATGCACTCATCCATCCGTATTTCGAGAACCACATATCGCCAATAGATATTTCACACCTCCGTTGTGTCTGGACAGTGATTGCATGTACACCAGATCGGCTGCCCACACTTGATCCAATCCTTTGACGAATACTCTTCTCTTTCACTATGAGCTTGTGCAGTTCGTTCACTAATGCATTTTTTGTATTTCCCATTTCGAATCGACGTTTCATGTCAATTATTTTACCGATTAGAGAACGTTCGAATTTCTCTCTCATCATGGGATTGACTAATTTCTCAAATCTGTCATGTTTTTGTCGCACATATCATTTTGAGTCTTCGTATTGGAAGACTTCGCGTAACAGAGGTCGTGACTGTAGACAGCTCAATCCACTCTATTGATGGGTTTGCTCCACGATATCAGAGTCAGCTCTTCATTCAATCTCTTGTTTAATTTCGTACTTGGTCCCGTAAATTGATGTCCAGTCAGTTGCATTTCGATGGGGAGATTATTGATGAGTCTGTTGACCGTCCCTCCCCTCCTTATATATAATATCATTATAATTTTTTTTATTTTAAATCTGTCACTGGATCTTTATTTTCTCCCAATAGTTTACAAAAAGAGTTCCTGGCTTCTTCTCGATGATCAGATTATGTTTCATCTCCTCTTTGAGTATCTGACAAAATTTTATTTGCATACCTTCTTTCAACACATCGAATGTCTCTTTCTCCGTGAGAATATATCGATACTCCCCATCTGAAATCGTTCCGTCCTTCAGAAAAGTGGATATCATGTTGCTTATGGAATTGATTTTTGCGACGGTCAACTCTTTGATCTTTTCGTGTTTCTCGGCCTTCAACGATAATTTTTGACTCACGAGTTTTCTGACCGTGTTCAAGAATCCTCTCACAGGGGCAGCGCCCTCTATCGCCAACATGGCTGGAATGGTAGCCACGGTCGATAAGAGACCCATTCCAGCAGCACCCAAGCCCATGGATATGGTGAATAGAGCCAAATCCAGTCCGTCAACCAATTTAGTCATTCGCACATACTTCTTGTTGGGCAAAAGTCGTCTATCTCTTTCCATCGTTAAATAATGTTGAATGTTATTGATCTGATCGATGCGAAATGCGTTGCCTCTATCTTCCAAAGTAGGTGCGGTCGGTAATACAGTTGATAAGTCAGGATATACATTTACACTTCTTAATTCCATTTTTGTATATTTTATTTTATTTTTGTATTTAATATATATATAAAAATAAAAATTTTATAATATTGTGTCTAAGTCATTTCTCTTCTTTTTTCAAAAAAACAATGTCACATAATAACAAACTGAGAACTGGACCGTTTTTAACTTCTTTCCTGTCTTCAGATAGAAAGGGTCTCCATGAGCTTGAAATACACTACTACCTTTCGTGCCTTTCAGATATAAGCCTTTACCATCCATTTCGGTTTGACACACAACTCCTCCTCCATTCAGAAACAATGTGTTTCTAATTATTTTCTGCGCTCCAAAACTGGCCAATCCCGACAGAGCTCCTATCCCAAAGCCGGCAACACTGTTTTGGTGAGAATGGGTAAAGCCTTGGTGGCCATTCCCACCAACAATCTTTATACAGCACCTTTCATTTTCAAATTATATCACCCAGTCTCACGGTCAATCCTTTTTGATACTGACGCATCTTGGCTATTCTATTAATTTGCGTTTTGGTCAAGGCGATATTGTCACGTCCATTGCTCAAGTATTGATGACTTAATTTCAATCTAACAGCTTCGCCTCGATTTTCTAATGCTCTATGAACTTTGACTTTCAGACCGTTGGATATGTTTACGTTTTGTATTATGTATCTCATCATTATTTGTTTTATATAATTTTGTTTAAAAGAAAATTTATTTAATTTTTTTTTATTCCCTGTTATATATATAAATTAATTTCAATTAAAAAAAGAATTTTTTTAATTCAATTTCTTATTGTGCCAAAAAAAATTATCTTATGAAAATACTTGTTTAATAAACCATATAACAGATTTTGTTTTTTTAAATTTGTCTTATGTGAAATCGCATCGTCGCACGACGATCTAACAACTCTCCATTTTGATCCATTAATTCAGTGGTAATACTGTATAAAGTATGAGTTATCGCAGGCAGATAGCCCAGATTTTGTGGCAGCTCTATGATCTTGTAGCCTAGAGAAACGTCCGGAAAGAAAGAGTAGACCATGGGCTGTGTGCCACCATTCACATAACTTCCAGAGATCAGCAAAATGCTGTTTACAGAGAGAATATCCACAACATTTTCTTATGTCACATGTTATTCGTATGTGTTTTGTTGAATCCCAACATCTGTCCAAAAGTATCATCTCCTCTGAAAATCACTCGATAACCCCCTCTCATGTTTAGTATTGTTTTCAGAGTGCTCACGTTGGCAGTTATGTTAACTCCTTGCATGCTGTTGGCGGATATTCCTGCCCAGGACAGGATTTCTCTTGCTACTAAAATAAGTATAATTTGGGTACATTTAATCAAATTTCCTCCCTGCAGACTGAATAGATTTCTTTGCCAATGATTTCTTGGGATAAATTCCGATGAATTTTTCATCAAATCTAGTCATGGCTGCTTAACAGCAGCCATGACTAAATTTGCTGAAACATATTTTGAAAATACTCAGCGGGTTAAGAGTTAATGGCAGTTCCGTCGTAACTATCAGTCTTCATTCTCGTCTGGATGAATTCGTTCAGTTTGAGTATGTTGTAACTGCCTTTGGGAATGCGAATCGTAAACCCATCCGTTCCGTTCGAATATCTGAACGTATGTATTATTTTTCTTCGTGATTTTGAGAAACGAATATCATGTCTCCAGATTTACCAGTACCATTTCGTACTTCTTATCCTTCTCCAATTCGATTGGTGGATTGAATTTCGTCATGAAGAGAGTCTTGTCGATCACCATGATCGAAAAAGAATCTTTTGCAGTCGTATTTTCGCTTATTCGTTTGTGTCCCGACTATCGTTTCTAATATCTGAGTTTCATATTCTCGCAACATATTTTTTTATATTTTAATATTTGTATTTTTTTTGTTTTATTTTTATTTATTTATTTACTGTTTTTTTTTACTTCTACTTAATATTACTATTTGTGTTTCGTTATCAATTGCAATCGTCTGGAATATAAAAATTGTCGAATCCATTTCTATATTTTCCATGATATTTTCTACTTGTCAGATCGATGATCACGAAATTATATGGTGCATAGTCCCATACCAACTTACACAATCTCTTGAATTCTCTTTTGCTCATGTCCTTTGCCACCTGATCGTCGTAAATATGATTAAGATTCTTGAGATCTTGACGAAACAGACACAGAAATTTCGCGTTCTCTAGTATGGTCTGTCTCGGCAATCTGAACTACTTTTGAGATAGACAGAAACAGCCCACGGTGCTGTGACGTCCTCGAACGTAGTAAGATTCGTCCCGATTCTGTTTCTCCAGCATCAAGTCATCTAAGATCATGAGATTTCTGTGCTCCGAATTCAAGTCGTGGGGATCAGGCACGTCATTCGCATTTTCATCAAATCGACAGTCCACATTCGATGTTTAATTATTTCTGAGTTCTCTCGATGTTTCATGCAAGATCATTGCTAGCGATGGATCGCATCTTGCAAATTCGTCTAGGTGATCGAAGATTCTCATTATAACATCCTTCGGTAAGTTTGCGCTAAGAGCTTTTCGCAATAATTCATATTAGGGTTCAATGAGACTCTTGCCAAATACAAACAATCTATCGTAATCCAACCACACAGGCCGCAACAACAGATTCATCAACAGATTCGTCTTTCCACAATTCGATTTTTCACTATCAATCATCTTATGCCTTCGGGAAACAGTTTGTGATTCGATCTCTCAGTCTTTGGTGCATTCCACGATAAGTCTTTGATTTCCTTTCTCGTTGTTGTTTTTTTTTGCAAGTTATGTTTTTTTTTGGGGGGGGGGGGGAGGAGGGGGGTAACTATTTTTTATTTTTATTTATATATTTATTTTATTATATATAATAATTTTGTTTTTTTATTTATTTCTGACTTTAAACCATCCCGATCCGCTGCTGTTCAACGTCTTAGCCAGTTCCTGCATCGGTACAATGCTAGAACCCGTGAAATTTCCAAGGCTCATATTCGCTAGAATCTCTTCCAATTTCGACAACAATTTCGTTCGTTTAGTCGGTGGCGGCCTTATCAACTTTTGAATTAAATCGGCACTTTTCTAGCCAGCTTCTGACGCGATTCTAGTACCCGCTTCTGACGCGGCTTTCCAACGTTCACGGCAGTCGAAGCGATCTGTTTCGCCACATCACATGTGAAGGCGCGTGACAGAACTCCCATCATCGAATCCAGTAAACTCGATCCACCATAGATGTAAGATCTCATAAATCCTCTGTTCTTTATCGCTAACACATTTTTTTCTTTTCTCTTTCTTCTTATTTTTTTTAATAATTTTATTTTTTATTTAATTTAATTTTTTTTTTCATTTCCTATTTTATTTACTATTATTTTATTTCCCCTCTTCTTTCAATGTGTTCATGATCGCTTTATACCTTTCTCGATTCAAAACCTTCTGTCGCAACAATTCTTCACAAATGCTCACCAACTCATTTCTCACTCCGATATTGCCGGCTTCTTGATTCGCCAACACGAGATCTAATCTCTCCAGCAACGCATTAGGATCGCAAGGAATGATCATGGTTATCATTCCCTGTTCGGTAATTGATTTGACGAATGCTTTATTCGCATTTCATATGGGATTCACCACGTTCTTCCACTTCGAACTTTTGGTCTTTCGTCCCCTGGAATCGTTGTTTTTTCTCATGGCATTTGTCCAAACCAAGAGATCTCTGTATGTTTTGTAATCCTCTTCCTTATAATCGTTAGGGTTAGCCTGGACGAACAGGTTCCACAATCCTTTAGTACCTGCGGACTCTTCATCTTCGATGATCAAATTATAGCCGTCGGTTATTTCTACTCTTTTGTTACCTTTGTAGAGATGCCATCGTCTCCCTCGCGCAAGCCGAGGACAGAGACCGCACTCAATGGATTCGTCTTATATAAATTCGCGTGATCATCGGGTTTCATCTTGCTAGCATTTAGCATCGTGTCGCTGATCGTGCTCGTAGTAGTAACCGTCGATGTGTCACTCTCCAAATCGATCTCAATTCTGTCTATCTCGGAAGAACTCGACGGAAAGTGCTGATACTGAACAGAAGGAGGAGATGTGTGTATGCGGGAGACGATGGTATATAACGAGGTTGTGACCAGAGGGTGTGTAACAATAAGTCGGAACATAAGGTTCGTAATTAGAAGGTCTGTAACTTGTTGCATTGTTTCTCTCAATTGTTTCTTCAATTCTATGACGATCTCTTTTTTATTTCTTCTTAAGTTTCAATCACAGGTTTGAACAACTTGATCGTCTCTCGTTTCACTTCGATGTCACCCATTTGTTTAGCCATATTCCTGTCTCGAATATTCCTCTTTAATTCTAGAAATCGACGAACCGTCTCGTCTCTCAACTTAGGATCTTTGATCTTTAAAAATGACATGCTTTTTTTAATAATTATATACATATATTTTTTGTTTCCTACTACTTAATAATACATAGAAAAAAAACCCAAAATATATAATATATATATATTTCTCCGTCACAGACTGACAGACGGACAGACGGACAGACGGACGCACATGGACGGACGGATGGACGGACACTCGATCGTTCAAATTGGAGGGGAAATATTCTCACACATCCGAGAGATGTCTGTCGACTTCGCGAGCAGTAAAAGCACTACAAAACACGGGCGGAAAATTACATGTTTTCTGCAATTTTGACGATTTCTTGTGTTTCGTATTCGAGAAATCACAGCCAAATCGACGACATACTTTGAGGAGACGCTTGAGAAAACCGACAAAAAATTACAGGGTTTGACATTTTGGGTCGAGATGTGTAATTTCGCATCAGAGAAATCTTGGCTGAATCGATTAACTCGAGTGAGGAAACACTTAAAAAGTCGAGTAAAAAATACATGGTTTGGCTTTGTCATCAATCGGATTTTCGGTATCTTCACCGTCATCACTGTCATTTTGGGTAACAAAGCAGTGAATTCTCGGACTGGATCAAACTGGACCAGCTCGGGATTTTCGAAGATTTTATTTTTGCTCCATCGCCAAGATTCGAATGATAAGACGGAATAAACCCTCGGCGTATCTCTATCGGCGATTCGATTTCGAAATACTGTAGGGAACAAGACTAAAGACCACTAAGAACTCTCGTCACTTAGTTTATCCGGCAAAGGGGTGAATACGTCGTGTTTAGATTGTTACATTTCTCTCTTATTGACTCGTCCGGTTGATGAGTCAATAAGGGATAAAATATCACAAACAGAGCACAACATAGATTAGGGGGACTCTATTCATTTGTTACTCTGATTTATGGGTTTTTTTCTGATTGAATAGGCTTAGCAACGGATCCCTAAGAACCACTAAGAATAATTAACGGGAAGTTGGGATGAATCCAACACAGATAGGGCTTTTGCCAAAAGCAAGCATTTTCATTCTTGAACGCAGAAAAAAAACGAAAGTTGCAAAACAGAATTCCGATGAGGGGGTGGTTTTGTCGGGAAAAAGTTTTTAGTACACGGTGCCGGGGTCGGTGGGTGGATGATCAAACAGCTCAGAAACACACTTTTTCCACCCCCTTGCAATTTTTTCCTGGTGCCATTTAATGTCAAAGTAAACACTTTAAAACGATTTAGACTAATACACACACATTATAGCCATATTTGGTGGTTGTATTGATGGGTATGTTGAGCTAATTGGCCCATCTGTGCCCATCACTGGGCCCATGATTATTTGAACCAGCAGTCTGTTCGGCCTTGAGTGTCTCGATTTCTATAGTTGCGTATCCTATTTGTGTATTTAAACTTTTCTCATAATCACAGATAATCAAAGGTCTTTAGGTTCCTCATAGCTCTTAACAAATAAAGGCTTTAAATATGTAAATTATTTTTAACGTACATCAAGAACCAAGATACAACTAGCAGTAAAGCAAATGGTTCATATAACAATTGCACCAACCGGTGTTAAAATAAAATTAACGACAAATTAAAATAAAGCTTTCATGTTCCATATAATAAAAATAGTCACAACTTAAAAGTCCTACGCAGGCTCATGTGTCAAAAAATGGGTTTCTATAAAACTAATAGAGAGATGTTACATAGGTATTTTAACACAACGAATATCATGCAATTGGTTTTATAAAAACCCATTTCTTGACACACGAATCTGAGTAGACACTTTAATAAAACTTAATAAAAATAAGAGCTGATAAAATAGATTACAAGCTGAATAATACAGGACATTACCTTCTAAATCACACTTTATGTATCATATATTGACAAGGCAGAATAGTCTGGAAAAGTGCTAAAAAATTGATGTGGGAATTTATTTTACAGGATATGAGGTGGGTGTTGAAACTGACTAGAAGAAAATAAGCGGAAATAAGAAAAAAATTGCGGTTTAGGGGAGGGTGGAAGTGTCCAGGAAGGTCGAGTGCAAAAAAAACGGGATTGTGTACTTAAAATGTTTTCCGACACCCCCACCCCACCCCACAGCCCACCCACGCCCCATCCCTAAGAATTCCGAAAAAAATTTCTTGAAAGTGGGCGCCGTGATTAGTCAGTCGAACATTCTGGAATATTCCACGGCTATTTTAGAAAGTATACACCTGGTACTTAATTAAGCACCCCCTGAAATGTTTCATGACAGTGAAGTTGTTGTTACTGATCATTATGTTTTAATGATTGCTGTGTCCTGCAGTACATTTCATCCAGTGAAACGTGATGTTTCTGGTTGATAGCGTACCCCAAACACATCCCCCCCCCCCCCCCCCCGTCCACGTGAAGCATGCTTCTCGCGAATGTCACAAAAAATCATCTTCCTGCAATATCTGGGTATCAGACAAGAAAATTTGTCACTTCTTTTATCAATAAATGTTGACATGGCAAAGAGGAGACTGTCAGAGGCACTAAGATGACAAATCGTTGGCACGCATGCAACAGGCATGTCATTCAAAGCTATTGGAAGGCAACTTTGCTATAGTCTTTCTGTCATCAGAAGGCTTGTCCGAAAACATCAAGAAACCAACGTGGGATAAGGATCGGCCAAGACCTGGAAACACCAAAACACCTCTCCTGGGGAAGATCAGAGACTGGCACGCCTCGTTGGGCGTGAACCCTTTACTTCAAGTGGGTTTTGAAACGCTTTTGGCTCCCCAACAGGCGTTTGTGCAACAGAACTTTCCGAAGCCTTCTCAAAGCAGAAGTCCAGAAGTCCAGAAGGGTCATCAAGCGTCCAGCTCTGTCCGATCAGCATCAAATACGACGTTTGGAGTGGTGTATGATACGACAACATTGAAATCTTAGGACGTGGCGGAGAGTCCATTGGTCAGACGAGAGTAGGTTCCTGCTTCACATCACAAATGGTCGCATGAGAGTATAGAGGCATCGAAATACTGCTTACGTGCCCAAGAACATCAGACCTACTGTACCTTATATGGTGTAGGATCAGTAATAATCTGGGCATGCCTCTCTCATGATTGTAAACTTGATATGGTGACTGTATGTGGGAATGTCAATGGTCATCAGTACACCCGACACATTCTCAATCCGGTTGACAACCACCCGTTGGCTACTCGCCCTGTGTTCATGGACGACAATGTAAGGCCATATCGTTCCCATGCTGTGAGTGCATTCCTTCAGAACAACGCTATTACAACACTACCGTGGCCTGCAATGAGCCCCGATTTGAATCTCTTAGAACACATCTTGGACTTTCTTGGACGTCGTGTGCAAGCAAGGGATTCGCCTATACAGAATGTGGCCGATTTGGAAGCTGCATTGCATGAGGAATTGCCGCAGTTGCTTCTAGGCCGTATCAGAAGGCTCACTTGTAGCATTAGGATGAGGGTTCAGGCTGTCATCCTGGCACCTGGTAGAAACACTCGCTACTGACGTCAGACACTGCTATTGTGTTAAGGAGATCACAAGTTACATTTTTGTCAGTAATTACCGGCATTGTTTTATCATGACCGTTCCAGCACCGTACTTGTCGAGAAAACATTTTTACATCAAAAACATTAGTGACAGATATGTGTAATTAGCGCCATTAAAATACTGCATATTTTCATCATTGTGTTGTCTTTCATTTCCCAATAGACCCTTCTTTCCACAAGCAATCACTTTTGGCCATCTGAAAGAGAGGATGAAAGTAATGACAGTTTCTATTAACACCATTGCGAAAAAAAAACATGGGGTGCTTAATTAAGTTCCAGGTGTATATATACAGTACAGCCTATACAAAGTGTACCGTTAAGCAATATTCTTTTGTTGATAACGCCATATTTGCGCCTTATTATTATTTCTATAACAATAGCACAACATTTTCGAAAATTTATTGTATGTATCGCAAGTCGAATGGGCTGGTCACGCGATACATCCACAATCATCTTTCGTAATTTAAACGATGAAAGTCGCCTTGTTGCACGTCTTCCTTACTTCCGAACTTCCAATGCCGGTGTGTAAGTTGTATAACTATCGAGTCTAACTATTGGATGTTAATATGTTTGTGGGGAGCTTCACACGGTCGACTTCGTTTGGTTAATTGCGACCGACTGACGCGTTCGGTGGGCGAAATTACGACCGACTGACGTGTTATTGCTATAAGACTCTCGCGATAAACAAGTAGAAATGCAGCGAAAATATCGCGCAATTGGGCGCCAATAGCGAGCACAGGTTTCCCCTTTATTGGAGGCTATACTGTAGGACACGAGAGTTATCCACGATTATTTTTAGAACTCTCGATTAATAAAACTATGGGAAATAGTACACTAACTATACTGTAATGGTACAGTTTATCTCAGTAACGCGAGATGTAATATGTGCCATTTCGAGTACCACTTTGATAAATAAGATATGTTGGAAATTTGAAAGTATACAGTTTAAATGTTTAAACAGTTATGACAGAATTATTCACCAAGGGGGATGGGGGCAGTATGGGTACATTGACGTGAAAAAGAGATATGTTAACATGAATTGAAGAGGATCCATTATAATATTTTAAGCCGCACAATAGATTTTACATAAGTCCAAAAAAAAATAGTTTTGATTCTCATTATTCTTTTCAAATCAGTGATGGGGGATTTTATTTTTACTACCGACGGGACTATGAATTGTAAGAAACATAACCATGGCGATCAAGCCCCGAGTGTCATATGTTATATATAGAATATATCCATAGTAGCTTGGTGTACCAAATGTTCACCACGAGTGGTGAAGTGGTGTTAACCGCGAGCCTTTGGCGCACAAGCTACTTTGGGTACATTTTATTTATACCATGATCGTCAGATTATTAAGAGTCGCTATTATTTTTTCTCGATTTTACTGAGCACCAGACGTACATACATGCGAATCTGTTTTTTGTTTACGCGAGCATCGGTGGGCAGTACTTCCGTTATCAATTTTATCACCGAAACGAAATGGAAAATGAAACGGGGCCTTTTTCATTTTAATAGCATAATAACATACCATTTCGAGTTATGGATGCTTTATTAACATGAGACAATGCAGGCTTAGCAGAGGTACATTGTGGGGTTTACAATTTAGGGTCAGTGGTAGTTGTGGGGTTGGGTTAGTACAGTGGCTACTTGTGGGGTTATTTTTTGCACTGTGGGGTTAATGTTTTACCTTGTGGGGTTAGGGTTTAACATGGGAAAAACCCCAGAAGTAAGTAAGAACATGTAAGAACGTGCATGTTTGTTAAGTTTTGGCGTCTTATGGGGTAAACTCATTTAAAAACGTAATAAATAATTGTCACTTTCATTTCACTCTCCGTGACGCGACGTGCGATAAATTTAGACAAGTTCGCATTCAAGTCAACGTCACCAAAGGTCAACTTGGATGTAATTCCACTGTAGGTGTAAATTTTAACTACTGAAATCCCATTGCTAGCGCGTTCACCACGGTTGGTGTGTAAAGCTAAAATTTATGTCATAGGCTTTTCATATATTGTAGAATAGGTAATCATGGTATAAATATAGTTCAACGATCTGCACGTATTTTTATTACCGACGGGAGTATGAATTATAAGAAACATAGCCATGGCGATCCAGCCCCGAATGTCATATGTTATATATAGTTCAGTGATCTGTAAGTAGTGGCTACCCCATGTGGGGTAGCCCCTACGTGCAGATCGATGAACTAAAGTTATATAGATATACTTTTTTTATATTTGTTTCGATATTAAAATACGAAGCAGCAGATGTAGAATACCGTACAAACGTTGAACTAACGGACAAAGTCGTCTCTCGAATGAGGACTTCATTCAATGCATGTATACTCATAGTTAGAAATGTATCCCATTATCACTTGGAGTTTTGTATACACGAACGCACTTGCTCATTTCGTTCAATTCGACGAGGATGTCATTCAGTGCATGGCTACTCGTAGTTATTTAGTTATTTATTTATTAGTGTTTAAAGTCACATATTTCTGCACAATGGCTTATCATGACCACGACAGTTTTACGGGTGGAGGAAGACGTTGTGCCCGGAGAGAACCACAGAGCAACGACGAGGAACTGTCAGCTCTACAATATACTAACTCCACACAAGCAGAGTTGGCATTGGTTAAAGGCAAGTGCACCATCGAAGTGCAGTACGCCTTAGTACACAGCGCCACCGTGCCCCTGCGTGGGCAATGGGGGTGAAGTGTCTTGCCCAAGAACACAACGCGGTTGCCACAGGTGGGATTCGAACCGAAGACCTCTTGGCCTGCAGTCTGCTCCTCTAACTACTGAGCCACCGCGCCCCACGATACTCATAGTTAGAAATATGATCCAAAGAGTAACATTTTCACTCGGAAACTTGCATACATAAATACGCATGCTCATTTCGTTCAATTCGACGACTGCGTATTTTCAGAAACTGCAGGGTGGGGTGGGTAGGGCGGAAAAAAGTCTCGTGAACATAGGTGGAGTGGGTGGGTGGGTGGGTGGGTGGGTGGTCAAGTGCCAAAAAAATGTACCTAAGCAGTTAATTAATTTTTCTCTCCCTTTTCGCTGTTATGGCATTTTTGTGCCCCAAACAGTCACAAAATATCACCAATTGACCATAAAAGCCCGTTTAGAAACTTTATTAACAAAATTAACTCCCTTAATATGAAACATATTGGAGAATTTCTCCCAAAATTAACTTGAGGATGGGGTTGGGTGTCCGATATTAAATGGAGAAAAAATGTCCGACAGTTTTCTCCTAAAGTCAACTAAAATATCCATGCACAACATAATTCATTCATGTTCGAGGTTTTTTTTATGGAACAATCTTTAAAATGAAGCCTAGCATATATAATACTGTCTAATTTGTCATTATAGCTAGGTGGGACTGATTTTTCAAAATGAAAAACTTGAAAATGTTGACTTTTTTATTTCTACAAAAAGTCTGATTTAACAAAAACAGAAAAGTCTTTTTGATTAGCTATCCCGCAAATGCCATAACAAAAACAAAAACACCAGGTTTGGTCTTCTTGAGCCAGAACAAAAACAAGTTCCCACTTACTCAACCAATATTTGCATCATAAACAGGGTTACGTTATAAACAGTCGTAAATTAATTATGGCCGCAGCAGGCACAGTGCTCATATATGCCCTCATATGCCATGATCTACAGAAACTAGACTGTTTGAAGTGCATATCACTGCATATCAGGGATAAAATTAGGAAAAGCTAATTTAAATTTGATTAAAAATCAAAGGTTTCTGGGAAAAAGAATAATTGAGTTTCATTTGCAAGGTACACACCAAGAAGCTAGATTTGTAAGAATATTAAGCTATACATTTAGTTTGTCTGATGTGGTTTGGGTTTTACGTCGCGTTCAACAACTATGGCTCTATGATGCCTATATCACGACGTTGTTAGTTCCCAAGATAGAGGTAGAATTACTCATGTAGATCCACTAGGTAGTCTAAAGATTCCACCAGACAGTGGGGAGAAACTAACAAGTTCATCCACACAGAGACCTCAGTATAAGGATGGAACAAATTCCTCAGAATTTGCTACATCAATATAGTGAAATGTCTATGTGAACATCCAGGCCATCGCTGCTGTATATTAACGACCTGGATAGCAAATGTGGACCTATGATACTCGGGCTCACACGGGATTCAAGCTATACAGTAATGTGTGAACTGATGTGGACCTGGTAAGTCTTGAAAGAAAATGCATCTGATAGAGTGAATGGAAATATATTTGAAGATTGTGAAGTATGGATCGAATCAATGTGCATTTCGCGTTTCGTGATCGAATGTCGATGTTTTGTTTATAAAACGTATGAGAAGAGGGTGGGCCCAAAAATGTCATTGGAACAATATGCAGGTAAGGGTGGGTGGGTTAAAAAATCTGCAAAATATAAATTTCCCCTTCGCATTTTTTTTCGCCATCCCACCCCCTGGAAACTGTGGAATTTTATACTCACACTTTTCAACAAAAGTCAATTCCACTGTATCTGCTGTTGCCCGTGGTTATTTTATAAGATAACCCATTATTGAAACCGACTCCCCAGTATATAGATTCACGCATCTTAGATCCGATCCCATTGAAATCGGCTCAGGAATGTGCGACTTTACGCGTTTATGTTTCTAATTTCTCGACACAACCAATGGTGATATTTGAAAAATACCAATAAAATGTACCAACGCGCACGAAAAAAAAATCAATGCAGCGGTCTTTGGGAATGGAAAGTTATTATTTTTTTTGCCTAACCAAAAGGGAGGAGGGGGCACTAAAAATTTGCAAGACGTGACGTCCTATTTTTTATTCGGCTCCTTTTTACACCCATCCACCCACTACGTGCAAATTTTCTACTACCGTTCTCAGACACCCATCCCCCACTCTCCCATTAAACTCCAAAATAAACTTATAAACTTAGTAGGCACAGCTGTCTTTAGGGGGTTTTCATAATGTTCTTAAACTGGTACCACCAATTTAAACCTCTGTGGGCTGCTGTGGGCCCCAATCTACAAATGACAAGCTGTTCATTATCAGGCTTGGCCAGAGCAGGTGTACATATACAGGAACAAATTTTCATTTGAATTGTTCCCAAAATATTGTCTGCACATTTTCTACATTTCGAACAAGACACCCCCCCCCCCCACCCCTACTAACGTGTGACATTACCCCAGGTTAAGCCCAATATTCTCACATATAAAGCCTCCTGATGTTGTATTTATGTTAAGAGTGTGATGTACAACATCATCTTTGAGGTTTGAAACACAAATGATGGTATATATTAGCTGATATATTGATATATTTTTAAAAAATTCAAAAAATTGCACAAGTTGGAAATGCACATTTTTGGCGCACTCAAGAGACCCACCCACCCCCACGTCACGTCTTGTAAATTTTTGTTGCCCCACCCCCTGTAACCAGTGTGTTTTATTTCAACCCTTAGAACTGTGTAATAAAAGAAAATGACAACCTTGCAGGTTGAAGAGAACTAAAAGAGATTTTTGGCACATAATTTCGTTCGTAAAATGCTGTATAAAGATTCTTTACCTGAAGAAAAGGATTGTTTTTAGACAATATTTCATTTATATCATTTCTGTTATGTAGTAATCTTTTGTAGATTGTTTGAATAGGTTACATACACCTATAAGGGTTGTAGTTGCGGTTTCGTTTAAATAACCTCCAAGTTATGAAAGTCAAACGCCCTTTCCTTAACAACTTCGAGGTGGTTTTTAGTTTGCCTGATTACATATCGAATATACAAATCTTTGAAGATATACCTGATACTCCCAGCTCATCGAGTGACGCAGCAACACGTAAACGTACGGCGAAACTATCAATCAACACCAAATGTCCTGTGTCCATTTCACACTTTGTCGTCGCGTCTGGTTGACTTAACTTTGAATGTACATACTTCAAACACAACTTCATGTCAGCATACACCCACAAGATGAAACCTCGTGCAGAAGGGCAGTTGCCTGTAAATGAAAGATTTGGTTCCTCTTATAAAATAAAAACAGAATGACGTGTTTTTGTAATAGAGCTCGGTCAACGTGTAATGGTCGCTTTCTGCGAGTGGGCAATAGTTCTACGGACGCAATAATATTAGGTTTCAAACACTAATTACAGGAATAATAATAAATTAATTAAAATGTTGCTGATGAGGATTTTTATTACGCGGTGAACACACTGGACATCACTACCTGAATTACGATCAATCCGCACCGACTGTAAAGTAGCATATACTTGTTATCTTCCGTTTACTCCACCCTTTACCCAACGCATACGATATCAAAATTTATTATTTTAAATATCATTTTTTCAAAATTTTCAAAACCATATCATGTGACCCCTCCTTGGAACGAGCTCTACGAGCTCGTTCCAACGAGGGGTCACATGATATGGTTTTGTTGAAATTTTTTGAAAAATAATATTTTTTCAACTGCTGAATTTGCATATTACGCGGGCGGATTCGGGCGATTCGTTAGGTAAAGGGTTAAATTCGCAAACCGCAATATCAGTAGCAATAACAATTCGGCACAAGACCTTGTATAGTAATTGCGGTAACGATAGATGTCACATGAGGTCGTGATAAACGAACGCACGAGTGGACTAGTTCAATGATACTGATAACCACAAGTCATTCCCCCCAGAATCTCATAATGCTACAATGAACGATACACCTTGTTTGAATCCACTATGCGAAGCCCCTAAACAAAAAAGATAAAGATGAATTGCAAATATTGAATGTGACAACGAGAAAATTTGGTAACGTAACGCTAATCGCCCTGTGGATTGCACGCTTCTAAAAATTTCTACAATTGTATGAAATTAATCAGGGCTAGCTTTGTTTGAAGGCAAGTGTACCATCCACTTGCAGAACGCTTTAGTATACAACGCCACCTACATTCTCTTTGAATGTGACAACGAGCAAAATTTGTAACGTAACGCCAACTGCACTGTGGATTGCACGCTTCTAAAAAGTTCAACAAATTGTATGAAATTAATCAGGGTTAGCATTGTCTGAAGATAAGTGCACCATCGACTTGCTGAACGCCTAGTATACAACGCCCCCTCCACCCCCTCCCCCACCCCCAACACCACCCCCACATAGGAATTCGGGTTTAAGTATTTTGCCCAATGATACAGCGCAGTAACTCCTGGCGGGAATCGAACCGTGAACCTTTCGGTTTGAAATCCAATTCAGTAACCACTGAGCGACTGTGCTCCCTATCGACTAATAATGTACACGCACGGTCTAATGGAGACACGTAGAACAGTAAGATTGGACTCACATAATGTGAAAACAGATCGACAGAACATACTAGAACAGTTGAAACTCCTGCACACGAACTTGGCGAACAGACAACGTCTTTGTCTGCAGTGTGATTGATTAGAAACAGCTCAAAATAATTTACAATATGTGTTGCAAATTGTCTATGCACACATTTTGAGAATTTTATCCAATCAGGCCATGGCTGTCGACAAAAGACATGACTTCCAACAACAACCATAACTTCATTCGTCAACAATGCATACATTGAGTCAGGTTACAGAGAACTTGACATATAAAAGGGTAATTAACCAACCCATCTTTTGACAACCTGACGCCCGTCAACATTTTTGCTGTTGAGATACTTCTGTCAGATAGGTGCCAAGTGCGATATTATATTTCAATCAGGAGTCTCAAACAGTAAATGTAACTGATCTGTTTGTGGAAGGTGGCAAAAATTTATAAACTTATCACATGCAACCGATATGAGCTTATCACGCAGGGTGGAAAAGTTCAAACAATCAAACAAAGCATGCATTTTATCCTCCACTCTATTCATATTGAACTGTCTGCAATATCTCTGGCAAACAGAGTAGGCATTTCATCCTCCTCTGTGTTTAAATTGCACTGTCTGCAATATCTCTGCTCATGCGAAATCGGCGAAATCTTACGGTAGCGGCCTCTTTCAATTTCTAATTGATGCGTCCCTATCCTAAATTTAGTAACAAATCTCTGCTTGACTGCTGCTTTCCCCGTGCATAGACGTGTTTTACAGTTGGATAAAACTCCCATTTGCAGTTGGAGAATTCGTTAGTACGTGCGTTGCCATACGTGCATGATTGGCCACACATGGCCCGAAGACGTCGTTTTAGCATTTTTACGAAGTGGGGTGGGGCTGATGATGGGTTAATCCACATATATCGAAATTCAAATCTGGAGAAGATTTTTACAGAATTTCAGATGGATTTATTCAATTTATTTATGGTCATGTCTGGTTGAGTAATCTTCTCAAGCTTCACAACCATATAGAAGTTTAGGGTTCTCCAAAGAGTCAAATAACTTTTTCCGTACATTTAGATTTTCATGAGATATCGGAGTAAATGCTTTCGGAAGTTTTAAATGAGCTTTCAGCGCCCTCGCCTGCAAATTAAAGTCATCATTTGAAAAAGTTCCCGAGGCTGACATGACGATTCCTAAATAGGGACAGAAAGATATGTTTTGTTAAGGAAACCTCCAAAGCCTTGGTTTAACACTTCTTGTTACGAAATGCGTTCGCGACTTTCTCACCAACGGCAGTTATTTAAAAAATAGCACAGCGACCCCATTGTACGTGGAAGATATTTTGTTCTGAAAAGACAGTATGAGAAAATCCTTAAATGACAAAAATATCAATATAAGGAAAATTTAATCAAGCAGTTAGAAACAGTACATTACAATAATCGAAAAGCATTTTGGGAGACAGCAAATAAACTGGAGGATGATCTACATAATGAAGATGACCCATCCAGTAGCATATCTCTTTGCCGCTTTTCCGGCCAGAAACATGATACGTCATAACGCCATTAAATAGGATGGCTGTTCAGTAAATGTGTGGGATAGACCGGTCAATATTTTCAACGTGCAGCCCCGAGGCTGCACGTTGAAAATATTTATTGGTCTGTCCCCAAATAATTTATATGGTCTCTTCTAATTACTGACATTGAACTGGCATGGAATATACCAGTGGAGATCAAAGGTTAACACTGGAGATCATTACGAAACATTCTAGGTAATCCTAAATACTCCGGTACGTTTGATGAACCATTCAAATTAAATGTAATTAATCGAACATGAAAATTATTCTAATTAGAGCCTAGATTTCGAGATTTCGGAATGTGATGTTGATAGTGTATCGGTGGGTTAAATCCACAAGTTTAGACGTTGTTAAGAATGAAAAAGTGCACACGATCTTCCTACCTGCTTTATTAAAAACCCTAATTTTGGTTTTCTGTTGGTCCACAGTGAGTCGTCATTCGTTTCAGTGATCAGACAGCGAGTCAATTGACTTCTGTTATACTAGCTCTGTAGTAGAAAACAGTACTAAATCATCCGCATATTGTAATCAGCGTACCTTAACATGTTTTAGGAAATTGTTCTCATTATTATTTATGCTTTCTGGAATATCATCATTACATAAGTTAAATAAAAGTGGGCTTAAAGTATTCCCTTGTATTACTCCTACCGAGTTACAAAATTTTGTAGATATGTTCTTCCCTGCTTTTACACACAACGTATTGTAAGTAAACATTGCCTTGATCGATCTATGAAAATTGTCACCCACACATTTCTCCAGGAGCTTGAGGAACAATCCCTATCCACACCCTATTGAATGCTTTGTTAAAATTTAAAATCGACAAAACATACAAAGAGTCTTTTATTTTGATTAAAAGCTTCATTGACTTGGTTTTTAATCACAACAATGTGGTCTGATGTTTTATAACCCTTTTTTAATCCAGCTTTCTATGTATTTGACGAACCCCTCCCTACTCAATAAATATTCAGAAAGCCTTTCTGTCAATACGCCAATATATAACTTGCCGATATTGCTGGTATTTGTGATCCCACGAAACTTATCAGGTTCGTCGTCATTAGCAACCTTCAGATCAAAACAATGTGTCCCTCAGTCCATTTTGCGGGAAATGTGCCGTGGCGCAAAATCGGGTTGAAATGTTTCTCCAGAACGGCAGAAATAAGTACCTTAATAGATTTTAACATTTCATTCTTAACAACGTCTAAACCTGTTGATTTAACGGATTTTAACCCACTGATACACTATGAACATCACATTCCGAAATCTCGAAATCTAGGCTCTAATTAGAATAATTTGCATGTTCGATTAATTACATTTAATTTGAATGGTTCATCAAACGTATCGGAGTGTTTAGGATTACCTAGAATGTTTCGTAATGATCTCCAGTGTTAACCTTTCGGCTCCAGTGGTATATACCATGCCAGTTCAATATAAGTAATTAGAAGAGTCCATATAAATTATTTGGGGATAGACCAATAAATATTTTCAACGTGCAGCCTCGGGGCTGCACGTTGAAAATATTGATTGGTCTATCCCACACATTTACTGAACAGCCATCCTATTTAAAGGCGTTATGACGTATCATGTTTCTGGTCGGAAAAGCGGCAGCTCGGGTTGAAAGGGTAAAGAGATATGCTACTGGATGGGTCATCTTTATTATGTAGATCATCCTTTAGTTTATTTACTGTCTCCCAAAATGCTTTTCGATTATTGTGGTGTACTGTTTCTAACTACTTGATTATATCTTCCTTATATTTTTGTCATTTAAGGATTTTCTCATACTGTCTTTTCAGAACAAAATATCTTCCACGTACAATGGGGTCGCTGTGTTATTTTTTAAATAACTGCCGTTGGTGAGAAAGTCGCGAACGCATTTCGTAACAAGAAGTGTTAAACCAAGGCTTTGGAGGTTTCCTTTTCTTCTGAGACGGATATTAACTCGCAAACAGCTTTTCGATATACCATGAAATATATTTTCAAATTTACTCAATCCTTCATTAACATCCGAGAAATTTGCAAGA
This sequence comes from Pictodentalium vernedei, assembly GCA_031216915.1. Taxonomy (NCBI): domain Eukaryota; kingdom Metazoa; phylum Mollusca; class Scaphopoda; order Dentaliida; family Dentaliidae; genus Pictodentalium; species Pictodentalium vernedei. The sequence continues at coordinate 179,141,431 of CM062297.1, read as the reverse complement.
ATGTGGTCAGTATCGCTTTCGCCGATGTGGATTTAAATGCCTGAATATAAATGGCTTGTATTTCGTATCCCATATAAACTGGGACGGGAGATGAGTTTCTTCTTAGTTTTCTTGCCTAACACTATAGGGCAGTTTAAAGACATACCATATCTGATAGTGGAGTGAATACTGAGCGTATCCACTCTGAAGATTGGAATTTTCTCAAAAGGATCTTCTGGCAGTCGTGTAATCTGTAGTGGTTTTCTCGTTGTATTGGTATGAATGCAAAGATTAAAAAACCCTCGGCCTTGTGCGTCAATTCTACCCTCGTCTTTACTCGAGCGTGTTTGGTATATACCAGGACGATAACAGGGGTAAAGGGGCAAGAAGTTCGTATTGCTATCATTAGTGGTAAAATCTGGTTCAGACGTGTTCTACAGTTTAAGTCTCTTTGGAGAATATTCTTAACATGTGAACTCAAATTGAGGATTTCCTTACTAATTATCTCAAGTATATCAAATCTAGTTCCAGGTTCGAATAACGAGGATGGCACTGGTAGAAAATATGCCTGACAAAGGTAAATATCCCTGTCTGTTTGGAAGAAATGCCGATTAAGTTTCAATCAGATGGCGCCTCGCTTTCGGACTGAATGGCTTCGATGTTTGGGGCTATACACGTTCGAACATAAACGAGCACACCACTTTTCCGTTTGTTACTTCTAGTGCTGACAACAGACATCGGTGATTTGAAAAAAAAATGCTGGGAGAAAATACTCCTGGATATTTTCTCTCAACTTTTTTTGTTACATCAAATAATCGGTGGCGACTGCCGCTAGAAATCCGGTGGCCCTTTTTGTCAAGCATTTGCGTATTGTTCTGTTGTACAGTACATGGAGAGTGGATTGTAACTAAATCACCCACGGAGTGGAGTTATCACCCAAACTATAACTTTCAAATTTTGTACATATCGACAAAAAACACAAGAAAATGTTTCAGCCAATGGACCTCCGGGTTGAACCCGGAGGTTCATTGACTGAAACTTTGCTTGTGCTGGTTATGCTTTGCAACAAATTTGGAAATATTGCTTGGGTGGAATCTCCACTCTGTGGGTGATTTAGTGATAATACACTCTCCACGTTCTGTATATCCTTTTATTTTTTATCAAATGTCTGGATATTTTCAATACCGAAATTTCGGTAGTGTGAGATTCCCTCGGTACGGTAAATTGGCGTTGACTCGATACCGACACGGAACGGCATTTACGGTATACAGCTCATCTCTACCGTTTAGGTTTACATTTTTAGGATGAGAAATAGTGTGCCGCTTATCAGATTGCGTAACGTTTGTCTCTATTCGCTGAGTATTTTTGAGATTCGTCCGCTCACTTGTTTCACAATTTACTCCCCACTGCATGTGTAACATACGTGAGTAGGTATAAAATGCCGATTCTAGACCACATGTACACAAAAATGTACAGGTACACGTACATGTACGTGTACCGCCATAGGGATTCAGTGTTAAATCGTGTACAGAGTGTAAAAAATGTTGTTTTTACATGGTGGTCCAGAATCGGCAAGCGCAGTTCCTCGTACTTTTAACCCTTCAAACAGCCGTTGGCGAACGAGTGTAATTCGACACATCGCTCGGAAGGGAAAAATGTACGAAATTCGAAGAAAACGTCAATTAGAAAATATTTCTCGGCGTTCCCATCGCGGATCAGACCTTCGATCTATTATTGGCGAACGCCGGCAAAAAAATGCTTTGCCGATTCTAGACCAGCATCAAAAATGCGGTTTGCCGATTCTGGACCACCGACGTTCGCGATCGTGTTTCGGACGTTCGAGGGTGCGATCCAATCGGTGAAACCGATTTGCCGATTCTAGACCAGGAAAAATCGATCTCAAAACGTTTTCTCGACATTCACCAACGGTGAAAAGTGGGTGTAAAGTGTAGTTACTCATCGAGGATTTTTTCCCAAACTAATTGTGGCTTCCGGTACATCATAAAAAATGCGGTTTGCCGATTCTGGACCACCGACGTTCGAGATCGCGTTCCGGACGGTCGAGAGGAAATAAAAAAGTGATTGATATATATAGGAGAGAAAAAAAATAAATATAAATAAATAGTTATTTAAAAAAAAGAAATATCGAATCGAATAGATAATAAAATATACGTAAATCATGAATGATTCCCAGATTATGAGAGCAAGGTTTCTTTTAAAAATGCTGATGAGAGCCTACACATTCTGCGTGAACGAAGAACTAGGTCGCCTCTTGTTAGAACGATGCGTTGGGTGTCGGGATCATGTAGATTTCGATCACGAGGATCATTCATGTTTAACGATGGGAAGGAAAGATATAGTCGTAAAGTATTTCGAACCGTCGTTCGAATGCGTTCGAATCGACGACGTGATCAAGTTTTGGAAGAGATTAATCTTCTGTAAGGGGCGAGACAAGGCCACAGATTCGGAAGAAATGAAATTGGCGCGTAGAAGTCTGACTTTAGAAGTCAGGGGACACGTCTTGAAATTATTGCTGGTGGAACCATACGTCTAAGTTTTCTTTGTTGATATAAATAAGGGAGAATAGAAAATAAAATAAATACACGCATAAATTTTTATCTAATATTGGAAAGAAAAAAAAACATAAAAATGAGAACCAGAAATAAATTGTATACCCGACGTTAGATGACGATGAGGATGTGAAGCCGAACGGCGTTTTGCCAACGGCACCATCGTCAGAAGAAAAAGAAAGAGGAGAGAGGTATTGCATCGATCAATTCAGTGGAATCCAAATGTATCTGACTCTAGAGAGAGATTCTCGTCGCTCCCTCAAGAAGAAGTATTCGCGTCTCGTGAAATTCGTCAACACAGTCGACACGACACTCTTCACGATTTCCATGGGTTTACACGCGGCTGACATCAGATTGTTATCGACTGTGGTTGACGTTCCGATCGTGTTGACCATAGAAGGAGTGGCTCTCGCCGCCGGATTGTTTAGCATGCTCGGAAACTTTTTGAGTAGGAAATTATATCTGAAGGCTAGGAAACATGAAAAGATTTGCATCTTGGCCGACTCCAAGATCAACACGATATCCGAAATGATCTCGATCGCGTCGAAAGATGGTAGAATATCGGACGGAGACTACATCACGATATTGAGCGAGAAAATGAAATACGATGCTATGAAAGAAGCCGTGAGGATCAAGACTCATCAGATCATCAAGGAAGAGATGAAGGATTCTCTCGTCGAAAGGGGGAGGAAAGAGGCCAGGGAGGAATTTCGTAAGTTGATAGAACTCAAGAGCAGCGATTGAAAAAATATATATATATAATAAGAACAGAATTAAAAAAAAAATAATAAATTAATATATAAAATAAAAAATAAATACGAAATTAATTTAAATAACTCTCATAAATAAATGTATTGCGTAAAGTGTAAGAGAGTTACCAAGACGGGTAATGCTCGAGAAGTACGAACTAAAAACGACAGACAGATGCTTCACGAAATTTGCAATGTGTGTAGTTCGATCAAGACTCGATTCGTCAAAAAAAAAACAAAAAAACGAGCAGAGGCAAAGGCGTCGTGAATAAAATTATCAATAATCTACCTTTCGAAATGCATCTGCTGGGTCATAGTTTCACAGGACCCGGAACAAAATTGAACAAGAGACTCAACGCCGATCTGACTCCTAAATCTTGGAACAAACCCATGAATAGGGTGGACGCGACCGCATGATCTGTGCTACGCCGAACATCCTGACACTAAGACTCGCAATGACGTCTGCGATAAAAACATGTTGGCGAAATTGAGAGGTATATCGAATCCGACCAGGAGAGAGAAGATAGAACGTTTGCTGGTCGGCAGTCTGAACAGTGCAAAATGTTGATTCGGATGGGGCGTTGAAAAAAAGCGTTTCGGAAAAGAACAATTATTGACGAGCGAATTGGCTGAGGAGTTACACAAACCCATTGTGCATAAATTTCGAAAGAGAAGGGTGTTCGTGAAGGGTTTGGATGACATTTGGTCTGCCGAATTGGTCGACATGAGATCGTTTTCGAGGTGGAACGACGAGGGTGTCAAATATCTATTGACGGTCATTGACATGTTTTCCAAATACGGTTGGATCAGAGCTTTCAAGAATAAATTGGGACCTTGCATCGCCGAGGCTCTGAAGAGCGTGTTCGACTCGTCTTTTCGAAAACCGAATAAATTGTGGGTAGATAAGGGGAAGGAATTCTACAACAAGGACATTCGTCGATTGGTCGACCTCTACTCGATCGAAAATGAAGAGAAAGCCATCATCGTGGAATGTTGGAATCGAATGATGAAGGAAAAGATGCACAGATACTTCACGGCGAATTCGACCAAAGAATACATATACGCTCTGAATGGGCTGGTTGAAGATTACAACAACACACAACACAAATCGATCAAGATGACTCCCGCAGAAGCTAGCGATCCTCGAAACGAAAAACGAGTCTATGAGAATCTATATCCCAAGAGATCTAAGATCAGGAAGAAGTCTAGACTGCCGAAATTTGCAGTCGGCGATCGAGTGAGAATCTACGCTTATAAGAAGCACTTCAAAAAGAGTTACACTCCTCGATGGACCTCAGAAATCTTCGTGATAATCAGAATATTTCACACCCATCCGGCGACTTACGAAATCGAAGCTTTGGATGGTGAAGTGAAGAGATCATCAGAAAGTTTTACGAACAAAAATTGCTGAAGACGAAGTTTTAATAAAGAAAAAAAAAATATTTTCTCTCTTTAACATTTTCTTGTTTACACATGTATTTATAAAGAAGAGAAAAAATAATAATAATAAAAAATAATGAAAACTATTTTTTAGATAAAAAAGCAAGCCAATTAATAAACAAAAAACCAAAAAAACCTTCAAAAATGGCAAATATACCAGATATTGCACAAAGCATAATGAAAGATGAAAGTATTCAAGAATACGAGGTTCACGAATATGAACCGATAACCAGAACGAGTTTGAACAATGTGGGAGAGATAAGAATCAACGTCAAAACCAAACATCTATTCGTTCATCCTAGCGAGAGTTACATAGTTGTGCAGGGATGTCTCACCAAGGAATATGGGACCGAATACGCCGACGACGACACGGTTACTTTAGCCAATAATGGCATCATGCATCTATTCAGTAATATAAAATACTTGCTATCCGGACAAGAGATAGACTCTGTGTTTCATCCCGGTCAGGCCACCAAGATGTTCAGACTCTTGATGTATCCGGATGATTTTTTGAAATCCAGAGGACTTAATCAGTTGTGGGTGAAAGACACCATGGGCCCTGCTAGCACCAGCGCCACCGCGATATTCAACTACGTCGTCAAGACGCCCAGACCCAAAGGAACGTTTTCGTTCAGGATACCTTTGAAACACATCTTCAGATTCATGGATGATTACAACAAGATCATGTACGGATTCAAAGACAATCAGACGTTGATTCGAAAGGGAAACGATGACGCGATAGTGAGACTCTCCGCGACCGATGCGGGTAAGTTAACTCTACACAAGATATCATGGTTTGTTCTGCACATGCAGCCTTCGATCGTGGAAAAAACGCGTCTCTACAAGATCATAGAATCCAAGAGTAAATTACCCGTGGGATTTAGAATGAGACAGTGCAACACAGCTAGCATTCCACTCTCCATGCATCACTTCGATTGGAGATTGACTGCGGTCGCGTTTCAAACTGATAGGGACGGTCTCAAGAAAAGAATGTGTCGCTGTTCGAATTTGTTGTATAAAATTTGAATTTTCGATTCTAACTCTTCCATGAACCTTTGAGCCACGTCGTCGTCTTTGCACTGTTTCGTGTAGGTGAAGGGACCCATGCCATTTTGTGAGTCGAAGCACATTTCACGTGAATGCAATAGCCCGAAGGCATGTGTTTTTGATATCTTTCGACATAACTTTGAAGAGCGTCGGGTTGGCAGGAACTCATTTTCACGGTGAAGCATTTGAAATCAGTGTACACGACGAATAGTACTTTTAACCTTATATTGTGATTTTGAAAGTTCATGATGGTGGTGGGTTTAGGCATTTCGACAGTGACACCTTGATTTTCATTTCAATATTCCTGATGTTGCGCTAACGATTTTTCACTGTGAAACGTGTTCATGCAGTTGCAACATAAACATGTCTTATGTTCATGTTTATTATTATGTCTCGACAGTAATCAACTCGAATCTTTAACGCAACAATGATGACGATGTCACCATTCGAAATCAATAATAAAATAATCGTCTTTTCTCTTTTGAGATACAAAGTCTGTCTGAGAGGATAGATCATTTGTTTTTCATCATTGTATCCCAAGACATTCACCGCTACAGTGGGATTTTGAACCTCGAAACGTTCGATGTGTTTTAACTGCGTTGGAAAAGTCACTCCGGTCCAATTGACATTTTTAGAAGTCTCCTCGCAATGAGAAACTCTATCGGAGTGCATTTTGACTGGGTATAAAGTGGAGGTGACTGCCCATTTAAAACACTGATCATCTTTATTTCTCACATTGATCACAGCTTTTTTTTAGCTAAGAAATACGGTAATTCCACATAGGAAGACGCTTTCAATGAATCGTTTTTAGTTATATGAATTTTGAGTTTCAACACCTCATTGAATGTCCAATTACTACCTTCATGTTGATAATTCACGAGAGATGTCAACATCTTGTCTTTCATCATTTCGAAAATGTCTGATAAATCTGAACCTCGAAATACGGGTTCAACATTAGATCTGAAATATGCATTTTTCACGATGCTCTCGCCAGAATTCACGTTGATTTTATTCATCACGCAATGAAGTATCATTTTAATTTTTAGTCCCACGTTCATGTGTTCACAAAACAAATCCAATACTTTTTTCTTCACCCGTTCCATGAACAATTTCGGCATCGACTTTCTTGAATGAGGGAACCACGTCGAAAGTTTTAAAAATGCCTTTGATCGCACTCTCCCATTCTATGGGATTTGATTGGAATGCTTCCATGATGACTCGTGCTACATATTCTTCTTCAATCCCTTCATTGATTGCTCATCGAATTTCGTTCGATATATCTTGTTTGTCTAGATTCTGAACTGCGTCATTCGTTTTCGTTTTAGTTTTTTTTCTTTTGAAACTTGAAGTTCTTCGATGGCTTTTCATTTAGTCGTCTTCTTATTTTTCACAACCAAAACGTTTTTTTTTTTGACAGCGGCATTTTGATTCCTTTTACTACCTTTTTCTTCTCATTTTCCATAACCGAAGCATTTTTTGACATCGTTGCTATCGACATTTCGTTTGCCTTTTCATCGAACCAACTACGGAACTCCTCACACATGATCTTTCTAATTTCATCATGCTCCACATTTTGCTTTCAATCGTCAGGCGTTACTGTCATTGGATTATTTTTTTGCAATTCGAGTCTGTTTAAGTTTGTCTACTTTTGATCTTTCAATTTTTTTCTTTCCATCGTCTCGCAAATGATACTCCTGTGTGACTTCAATTTTTTTTTGATTTGGTTCTATGATTTCTGAAATTTGGAATTTTTAATTTTTTACAAATCTCGTTTAACTGAGGTATGGTTTTCTCAACCAAATTTTCCATTTTTTTATTTGTTTGCTTCATTTGTAAGAATATATTTTTTTGAATTTTGTATTTAAATAATAATTTGTTAAAAAGTTTTAAAATAGTTTTTATATATATGTTTTAATTCCCTCAAAAAATTTTTTTTGATAAAATTAATCCGTTTTTTATGTTTCTTAACGTGAGAAAAATTGAATTAATTAAAAGGACATTAAAATTTAAACTTTTTATTTATATAAAGAGAAAAAAACACTTTTTAAAAAAAAAAAAAAGATTTTCACATTAAAGAAAATTAAAAATTAAAAACTTTTTTTTATATATATACAGAGAGTAAAAAACAAACTTTTTTTATCAAATTATTATTTAAAAACAAAATTCAAAAATATATATTATTTGCAATAATTCATAAAACAAAAAAACAAATAATTGATCATGACAACAACACCTAAAAGATGCGAATTGAAATTGAAACGAGTCAAAACTTGTAAGAAATTCGGTTGTAAAATCTATAGATTACAATGACACGATGCCATCGAATTGAACGAGTTTGAGATCAAGGGCTTACAGTACAAATACGACAAATATAGCATGCCTTTGAAATTGGACGAAGCCATGTTTGATTGGTTTTACAAGTACCAAAGCGATCTACAGAACATCGTCGTCACCGAAGACAGAGAATTTGACAAGGATGATTTCTCGTTGGAAGTTACATATATCTAAAAATCTCTCTCGAACTCGTAAAAAAATCGCGTGGTGAGAGCGCGTTCACCGATGTAAAAAAACTCGCAAAAGTAAAGATAAACATTCAACACATTTTCGAAAAAGGAGAAGACACGACCATCAACATGCTGATAATGGACTTGGAAATATAAAACAATAGAGAAACTGATTTTTTAGCAAAGAAGAAGGAAAAAAAAGTAATGAGATCTAGAGAGGTTGAATCTCATTACGTTTTTTTTGGTTTTTTCTGTTTTCCTTCTTCTTCTTCTTCTTCTTCTTCTTCTTCACTATCGCCCATATATATTATAATAACGTATCCTTTTTTCTCAAATTTCAGCGTCGATTCTTCTTTTCTTTTTTTTGTGATATATTACGTTTTTTATAACAACACATTTGTTTATCTATATCATAATTATGAACGAACGTGGTGCATCTCTTGGTAACACTCACATCATTACCATTCTCTTCAGAAGGTAGTGGTGGCGGTGGAAAACATCTCATTCTTTTAAATTTCAACCATCTATCCCAATCTTTTTTAAACTCTTTTTTTCAGTTCTTTCCTAAGACATCCATCATTAACGTCTAATTGTTTTTCCACATCTTTTTCCCACACTATCCTGCAATATTCATCATTAGCATCTAATTGTTTTTCCACATCTTTTTCGCACTCTATCCCGCGATATTCATCATTATCGTCTAATTGTTTTTCCACATCTTTTTCCCACTCTATCCTGTGATATTCATCATTAGCGTCTAATTGTTTTTCCAGATCCTTTTTCGCACTTTGTCCCATGATATTCATCTTTATCATCTAATTGTTTTTCCACATCTTTTTCCCATTCTATCCCGTGATATTCATCAATATTGTCTAATTGTTTTTCCACCTTTTTATCCATTTTATATTATTTTTTATACTTTCTATGATTATAATACTCAAAATTGGTATATTCTTAAACGGCAAATTCTCACCAAACAGCAAACCCTCACCGCGACGCTCAATGTTCTGTCTACTCTTCAGATAGAGACCATTTCCACTGAAAGAGCTGCCACCTCTAACGGGTTCTAGATACAATCCTTCACCATTGTCGTCTATGTGGACACGACACATGGCTCCCCCTTCTTCAAAAACAGTCTGCTACCACCCATTAATTTCTCAACTGCCGAACTCGCGAGTCCCGAGAGAGCTCTCACGCTGAGAGTCTGCCCGAGAAAAGGCAATGCTTTTGTGGCAAAGGGCAATGCTTTTTTGGCGATTCCTGCCAATAGCGGTAGGAAATCGCCTTTCATTTTCAAATTGTATTTCAATTGAGCGGGACTCAATCTAACCTTCAACCCTCTTCCATCACCAATCGCTTTCTCCATCATTTTGGTTTGAGTTCTGGTCCAGGCAATTCGATAGTCACCGCCACTCGTCAGATCTTTGTGAGTGAATTTGAATCTCACCGGCTCGCCTCAAGTTAACGCTCTCTCAAGTTTCTTCCTCTATCCTTTGGATATGTTCACGTTTTTAACCACGTATTCAGTCATATTTCATTTTTTAAAATATATTTTCTTCAATTGTTATTTGTTTTAATGATAATTATATATATTAAATAATTTTTGTAAAATTAATATTGCGTTTATTTTATTTTCTTATTTATATATATACACAATATTCTTTTTTTTTTGCCTTTTTATATTTCTCTTATGTGAAATCGTATCGTCACCCTCTCTCCACGAAGATCTAACAGTTCACCATTTTGATCCGTCAACCTGGTTTTGAGACTATACAACGTGTCTAAAATCACGGGTAGATAAACTAAATTTTGAGGTCGTTCCACGATTTTATAACCCAGCAACACGTTTGGAAAGAAGGAATAGATCGTCGGTTGAGGGCTACCATTCACGTAGCTTCCAGCAATCACGTCCACGTTCACCAGAATACTATTGACTGCGAGAATGTCAACTGTATTTTCAGATGCTGCGTGGCCTTGATACATCTTTTGATCTAATCCTAGCATCTTGCCTATAGAATCATTCGTGTTGAAATCCACTCGAAAATTATCTTCCAAATCCAACATCGTATGTAAGGTATTAGGGTTGGGAGCGAGTCTGATCTTGTTGCTTCCCTTTCCATCTGTCTTCATTCGCGTCTGAATGTAATTGTTCAAATCGTCTATGTCGTAACTTCCTTTGGGAATTCGAATCTCCAACCAATCCACTCCATCGGAATACTTGAACGAGTTATTCTTTTCGGTGACATTGGGAAAGGAATAATAAGCCTCCAGATTCACCAATGCCATCTCGTATCTTTTCTCTCTATTCAATTCAATGGAAGGTTCGAATTTCGTCGCAAATCGAGTCGAATCGCCGCTCACCACGATTTGAATGGATTGTTTTGCAGCCGTATTCTCGGCTATCCGTTCTAAGAATTCTCCTTGTTCGAATATTATATTTTTAATTTTTATTTTATTTTTTCAAAACTAAATTATTGATGATTTATTATTTTCTAATTTTTGTTTTCGCTCTCTATCTTATTATCATCAGAAACATAAAACTTGTCAAATCCGCTTCAATATGTTCCGCGATTAAATTCGCTAGTCAAATCGATCACGACGAAATTGTAAAGTCCTCCATCCCAAACCCTCTTGCAGAATCTCCAGAATTCCGCCACGCTCATGTCGTTTGCGACGTGATCACCGTAGATGTGATTGAGATTCTTGAGATCCTGGCGAAAGAGACACAGTAAATTAGCACTCTCCCTTATCGTCTGTCTGGGCAATAGAAAATAATTCTGTGACAGGCAGAAAAAGTCCATGTTGCTGTGACGACCCCTAACGTAATACGATTCGCATCGGTTCTGTCTCCCCAAAAGCAGATCGTCGAAAATCATGAGATTCTTATCTTCCGACTTCAATTCTCTAGGATCCGGAACGTCGCTAGCGTTCTCATAAAATCGACACTCAACGTTCGAAGATGCATTTCACTTCATCAATTCCATCGCCGCACCGTACAAAATGGTCGAAAGAGAAACTTCACTTTTGTCGAATTCCTCCCTACTGTCAAAGATTCTGACTATGACGTCACATTGGTGATCTCTTGTTAAAAATGGGAGATACTGATGAGGCTATGAAGACATATAACCAAATGCTTCAACTTGCAAAACAGTGGAATAATAAGGACTTTTTACGATCCATGCACTCTCGAAGCAATCTGTATTCGGGTTGAAACAAACTCTTGCCAAACACGAATAATCTGTCGTAATCCAACCAGCTGGGTTGCAACAACAGATTCATCAACAGATTTGTCTTTCCACAATTCGATTTTCCCACTATCAAGCCTCTTATGCTTTTAGGAAAGAACTCCTTATTCGACCTCTTGGTCGCGGCGTCGTTCCAAGACATATCTTTAATATTCATCTCTTTTATTTTTTTTTTATTTTTAGATTTTCAAACACAATTTTTATGTTTTTTCAAACTCAGTTTTTATAAATATTATTATTTATTTATATTACACCATCACGAGTTCTGTTCAATCCAGATCCATTCGGCATTTTAGCTAAATCTTGTATGGGTACCACAGCATCCTTAAAATCTTTCCAACTTTTCGGCGATCGCTCTAACGTAGCTCGCTTCGCCGGCGGACTGATCAACTTGTTGCTCAACGCATCGGCTGCCCTCTTGCCAGCCACAGAAGCAATCCTATCACTAGCTTCGGAAGTGGCTTTCTTACCAGCATCCAAAGCCGTCTTCTTACTGACCTCAAACACGGTCGATGCGAGTTTTCTACCTGCATCGCTCGTGAACGCTCGCATTATAGAATCGACGGTGCCAGAACCACCTTGAACGTAAGTTCTGACGTATCCCCTGTTCTTTATCACCAACATATTTTTATTTTATAATATATATTTTGTTTTTTTCACTGGTAAATCGTTTGTTGTTTAAATACTTTTTATTATTTTCTAGTGTAAAATTTAGTGTTTTTATTTTATCTATTTTTTGTTTGTTTGTTCTCTCTACTTATTATATATATATCAATCCTTCAATTCGTTCATCCGTCTTTTATAATCTGGCGAGATTTTTTTTACAAAAAAAAAATATGGAAAAATAATACTCCTAGAATATCTCGTATTATTTTGGTTAAAACCGCATTAGTACTCGCACGTAGAGCAACGGTATTTCTTCTATATTTTTACATGGGAATCGTTTCAGTCGAAAAACAAAAGTTAACAACACAATTTCTGATTAAAACATAACACACTTAGAGTCATTCACAAAATAAAACCATTGATAAAATGCATCGCCCTCGGCGATTATTCTCATCTCCATATCATCAAAGAACAAAATACTGTTTGAAGTAAACAGATGCACTTTTGTGAATAGGAATAATTTAGAAGTGTGTCTCGCCAAAAGGTGTTTTTATTGATGTCTCTTGAACCGAGACATGAGTCGATTAAAATTTCAATTTACCTTTTAAAACTCATCTAAGTGGAACGCAATTTTACCGTTTGATTTTATTTGAATGAAAAAACTATTTATTTACACTGAGTGCAATATTGAAAACTCCACAAAACTGATCTATTACGATTTACCTTAAAACTCGCTATGACAAAACGTGGATGGACGATTTCCATCGGTTCTAATTTTCCAAACTCGAGTTTTTCCGTTTCATTCATTGAACGAAAACCTTTCATTTTCACCAGAACAAAAAATGAAACGATTTGCGAAGATTTCATAGTGTCAATTAAACACAAATTTTGCCACTTAACTATCTGAGTGAAATGCAATTTTATAGTCGATTTTTATTTGAATGAAAAACTATTTATTTACACTGAGTGCAATATTGAAAACTCCACAAAACTGATCTATTACGATTTACCTTAAAACTCGCTATGACAAAACGTGGACGGACGATTTCCATCAGTTCTAATTTTCCAAACTCGAGTTTTTTTCAGTTTTGGTTTGAAAAAAATCCTCGACGAGTAACTTCCCTTTACAACCACTTCACTCCCGTTGGCGAACGCAGAGAAAACGTTTTGAGATTTTCCCGATCTAGAATCAGCAAACCGTTTTTGCCGATCGGATCGCACCCTTGACCGTCCGGAACGCGATCGCGAACGTCGGTGTCCCAGAACCGGCAAACCGCATTTTTTCGATGTACCGGAAGCCGAAATCGGTTTAAAAAAAAATAAAAAAATCCTCGATGAGTAACTGCGCTTTACACTCACTTTTCACCGTTGGTGAACGTCGAGCAAACGTTTTGAGATCGATTTTCCCTGTCCTAGAATCGGCAATCGGTTTCACCGTTCGAATCGCACCCTCGCTCGTTCAAACAACAATTGACGAACGTCGGTGTTCCAGAACCGGCAAACCGCATTTTTGATGCTGTCCTAGAACCGGCAAAGCGTTTTTTGCTTGCGTTCACCAACGATAGATTGAAAGTCTGATCCGCGATGGGAAAGTCGAGAAAAATTTTTAAATTTACATTTTCTTCAAATTTCATACATTTTTTCACTTCTGAGCGATGTGTCGAATGTACTCGGTCGCCAACGGATGTTTGAACGGTCAAAAGTGCGATCCGAGAGGGTGAAAACCGTTTGCCGGTTCTGGGACACCATGTAAAAACGACATTTTTTTACATTCTGTACACGATTTAACACTGAATCCCTATGGCGGTACACGACTACACGTACATGTTCGTGTACGTGTACAGTTTTTGTAAATTCTGTCCTTGAATCGGCACTTTATACCTACTAATATCATTCAGTATTCTATCATGGAGCACGATGAGACCTTTGTGTCCTGACATGAAACCGAGGTAAGATTACTGAGGACATCGCTGGTGAGATGATTAACAAGATTGATTTCATAAGTAAACCACAGCTGATTTTAAGTCACCAGAAGTGGCCGCCACCAGCCTTCAAACGCCAGGAATGCTCAACCTGAGCAATTTTATGTGTTTTCGTCAACAGTTTAATGTTACGAAGAAATCTAGAGCATCAAACGTTCCGTACGGGACAGTGTAAGTAAAACCTGCCTGGCTCTCTTACTATAAATGAAGGAAGTCGAGTCTTGAAACCTTCAGATTTGATGAATAGTATCGTCGTATACGAAACTTTGTAATGCCAACTTTTGTCTTGACTTTTATGGTTCACCTCTCTTCACAGAACGTATCGTCACATCTTAAAATGATTCGGTTGTGAACCGAACTTTCTAAATCACCACTTATTGATCGGAGTCCAACACCTTAACCACTCGTCGCCTGGGAATTATAGCGTTCTGAGAGCCATTTTTCATTTTTCAAGAAAACGAGGGTCAGTGATTTGGGCATCTGGCATTTGTACAATTCTTTGGCGTTGAATAACGAAATGTTCTATATCATTTTATGTGTACATAATCTACGAAATATTATTAACCCTTTGAACTCTAGTGGTACCTTCCATGCCAGTTCAATGGCAGCAATTAGAAGAGTCCATATTTATTATTTGGGGTAGACCAATCAATATTTTCAACTTGCAGCCCGGGGCGCACGTTGAAGCGATTGATTGGTCTACCCCACACATTTACTAAACAGCCATCCTATTTAATGGCGTTATGACAAAACGGCCGCTAGGGTTCAAAGGGTTAAGACTGATCACTTTTTTATGCCAAACGGAGATGGTGATTTTGGAGAAAGAACATCTGCACATAAAGTATGTTGTGGTTTGTAAAGAAACATACTGTGTATGGACATATATAGAAGCACCTATGCGATAATATACTGTCAAAAACAAGTTAAGCCCCCCCCCCCCCCCCATAATACCTGTGGGTGGGTATACGAATAGCCCATATTGTGACGTTCTGCATTCCTCTATCGGGTCGGGCATACATCCTTAAAACAGGTGAATATTTGCTGGTTATTGACCACTTCACTGCCGTGTGCTTATAGAGAAATGAGACAGCATCACAGTGAGAGAAATTCGAAAGGTCATGGGCAGCATGCCACGCCGATTAACCCTTTACCCGACGTAACGGTCAAAACCGGCCAGCGCTATTCTAAAAAATCTCCAATTAATTTTCATTATTTTTTCATTTTTTTGTCTCAAAAACATAGGTTTTGACCCCTCGTTGGAACGAGCTCGTCGAGATCGTTCCAACGAGGGGTCATAACCTATGTTTTTGAGACAAAAATGAAAAAAATTAGTTATTCAAGAATTTTGTTTGCAAGTGTCGTCTGCTTTTCATGTTAGGTAAAGGGTTAAGATGTGTTAGATATTCTCGAGGCTGATCCACCATGCACTGAACAACGTGACGTTTTTTAACGTTGTGATGACGTCCGCGGCGCCTAATATTCATTCAATAAAAAAGAAAGCTCAAGAAACCCTTGCTTCACTAATAAGGTATATTCCCCCTACTGCAAATAGCAGGTTTTCTCGGTAAAATTTACCCATTTACTGTATACCCACTGGTATTATAGGGAGGTGGCGGGGAGGGGGGGGGGGGGGGGACTTAACGTTTTTTTTAGACAGTATATTATATTAAACAAAAACATACTGACATGTTTGTAGCTTGTTTAATAATGGTGCAGCACAATGGTTTCCCTCCGGAGGAAGCTATGAAAGAAAAAAACAACAACAAAAAAAAACAGTGTGGAATATTACTGAGTGTGGTCGGACTACTCGGCACGAATCAAAGATAGGGGAACGACTACCAATCAGGAACCACCAGTAAGCCATCACCCAGTGGTTCACCGGGTAGAACCCTGTGATCCACCAAACAAATGCTTGCCGGTAGCTCTTTTTTTAAAACATACTTTCCCACTTGCGTGGTAAATCGAATCCATATGACATATTATAATTGAAGTATTTCTGGTATGCTGTTATACTCAATTGTTAGACAGAAACATTAATATTGACAATAGGCCCTACAATTCTCTTTCCACGAAGTGCTACAAACACAGCGTTTTGGTTTTAAGCAAACTATGTTCAAGATAATTAACTGATTGCAAATTAGTAATCCAAAATGTGACACTTCTCGCAGTGTGAGAAAGGTAACACGTTGCTTTACTATTTAACAATCAAAATTATAATATTTAATAATTTTATTTTATTTTAATTTTTAAAAGGCATTAAAATTGAAGTTTTTCTCTTCCATATTGTTTATTTTAAAGACAACACATTGTTGTGTGAGGTTCACGAAATTTAGATTAACTAATTTTACTGTATTAACTTCTTTAGCTGTGAAAACGCTCTTGAAAATTAGCATAAATTGTGACCTAATATTTAGAAAAGAGTCTTTAAACAAAATTTGACCACAACGTAAAGTCCGGTTGATTTGAAAATAAACCAAAATCCACCAATTTTAGTGAAACTTTGTTGATTTGGGTAGTTTTTAATCCAAAAGTTCCAGAGTGTATGTGTTCCCTGACTTAGCCCTTTGAGCCCGAGCGGCCGCTTCACCGGCCGAGAATATGATACGTCATAGCGTCATTACATGGGATTCTGTTCAGTAAATGTGTGGGGTAGATCAATCAATATTTTCAACTTGCATCCCCGAGGCTGCACGTTGAAAATATTGATTGGTCTACCCCAAAAAATAAATACAGACTCTTCTAATTGCTGCCATTGAAGTGGCATGGAAGATACCACCAGTGTTCAAAGGGTTAATACATTATATTTCTTTTCACTTTAGTTCTTTAACCCTTTACCTAACATGAAAAGCAGACGACACTTGCCAAAAAATGATTGAATAACTAATTTTTTTCATTTTTTTTGTCTCAAAAACATAGGTTATGACCCCTCATTGGAACGAGCTCGACGTGCTCGTTCCAATGAGGGGTCATAACCTATGTTTTTGAGACAAAAAATGAAAAAATAATAAAAATTAATCGGCGATTTTTGAGAATAGCGCTGGTCGGTTTTGGCCGTTACGTTGGGTAAAGGGTTAAAAAATCTATAAATCTAACAGTAACTCAATAAAAAATCAAACAAAGTTTCTCTTGGTATAGACGCCGATCGGTCTATAAACAGAATACTGGCATCTGCAGTGGTAAAATTATAACTTTTAAATGGTATTACCTTACTTTGAAACAACACAATATTTTAACAGTAAATGATAATATATTATACCCTACATCTGAGATTTTCCAGCTTGACAACTGTTTAGTTACTGCACTACTTGCATAGCATGGAAATAAACATATACTGTAGATTCATTAGGCTTTTCCCTCTGGAAAAGACTATTGTTTTTCTACGGATTATTAGGCTTTTCCCTCTGGAAAAGACTATTGTTTTTCTACGGATTATTATTATTTTTTTTTTTTTTTTTTTTTCCACACATTTTGTCCGTACGATTCAGAAGCCATTTTCGAACCGATTTTCACGAAATTTTGCACACGCATAGAGGGGCATAAAATCTAAAAATGTACCGAAGCGGAATTTTCGATTTAACCCTTATTTCGTCAGAATTGGCAAAAAACTGTCAAAATTGGGGTTTATCGGCACTTTCTCGAAACACGTCTTGTAGATTTTTTTATACATTCGTCATTGCTAGACCTGTATGTGGCACGCCCTTTGATACACACGACATATCAGGCGATGCATATGGTAACCCTCCACAGGCTGCCAAACATCGAAATTTTGATGAAATAGGCCGGTGTCAGGGCCACACTGCACCCAAACAATACACGAGAGATAAACATACCTTCCTTTATTGTGAGTGGAATTCACCGAGGATCATTTTTGTCAGTAATAAGGGTGTTCGAAAAACCAAGTGTTAACCCGTTTTGGGCTGGTTAAACAGCAATATCCCCATAAAGCTAAAAAAATCGTGTTTTCCGTGGATTTCTCTAAACGAGTCTTGTAGATTTTCAAGAAAAATTTGTCACTCCCAGGCCTTGGTGTGACAATAGAAGTTGCATGGACAAAATACTGTGATGAGCATTTGTTAACCCTCCACGGGCTGCTAAAAGTCAAAACTGTGATAAAATGGGCTGTTTTTGGACGCCAACAACACCCAATGGGTACGCCACAAAGAAAAGTGCCATCTTTTATCGAGCGCACAATCTATATGGAAACATTTCTGTAAGTAGTAAGGGTATTCAAAAGTCGAAGTCTTAACCCATTTTGGGCAGGCTAAAGAGAGAGACCCCTTAAAATCTTAAAATTCCCATTTTCTGTGGATTTCTCTAAATGCATCCTGTAGGTTTTCAAGAAAAATTGACTACTCGCAGGTCTTTGTGTGACATTATAAGTTGCATGGACAAAATATTCCGGTGAGCGTTTATTAACCCTCTAGAGGCTGCCAAGCATCGTAATTTTGTTGAAATGGGCTGTTTTCAGACACGCACAGCACCCAACGTGTACCTGAGAACTAAACATAATCTCCTTTGTTGGAAGTGGAATTCACCGAGGACCATTTTTGTAAGTAATAAGGGTATTCAAAAAACCAAGCGTTAACCCGTTTTGTGGTTGTTAATAGTGATACCCATCAAAGGCTTAAAGATTTATGTTTTCCCTGGATTTCTTTACAAACATTTGGTGGGGTTTTCAAGAGAAAATGGCCATTGATAGGTCTTGGTGTCACATTACCAGTTGATTGGATACATTATTCCGGTAAGCATATGTTAACCCTCCATGGGTTGCTAAATGTCAAAATTTAAAAAAAAATAGTCTGCTTTTGAACAACAACAACCTCAAATGGGAATGCAACAGAGAAGCGTAACTTCTTTTACCGGACGGCTAGACCTGTCTGTGGCACGCCCTTTGATACACACGCCATATCAGGCGATGCATATGGTAACCCTCCACAGGCTGCCAAACATCGACATTTTGATGAAATGGGCCGGTTTCAGGGCCCACTGCACCCACACAATACACGAGAGATAAACATAACTTCCTTTATTGTGAGTGGAATTCACCGAGGATCATTTTTGTCAGTAATAAGGGTGTTCAAAAAACCAAGTGTTAACCCGTTTTGGGCTGGTTAAACAGCAATACCCCCATAAAGCTAAAAAATTCGTGTTTTCCGTAGATTTCTCTAAACGAGTCTTGTAGATTTTCAAGAAAAATTTGTCACTCCCAGGCCTTGGTGTGACAATAGAAGTTGCATGGACAAAATACTGTGATGAGCATTTGTTAACCCTCCACGGGCTGCTAAAAGTCAAAACTGTGATAAAATGGGCTGTTTTTGGACGCCAACAACACCCAATGGGTACGCCACAAAGAAAAGTGCCATCTTTTATCGAGCGCACAATCTATATGGAAACATTTCTGTAAGTAGTAAGGGTATTCAAAAGTCGAAGTCTTAACCCATTTTGGGCAGGCTAAAGAGAGAGACCCCTTAAAATCTTAAAATTCCCATTTTCTGTGGATTTCTCTAAATGCATCCTGTAGGTTTTCAAGAAAAATTGACTACTCGCAGGTCTTTGTGTGACATTATAAGTTGCATGGACAAAATATTCCGGTGAGCGTTTATTAACCCTCTAGAGGCTGCCAAGCATCGTAATTTTGTTGAAATGGGCTGTTTTCAGACACGCACAGCACCCAACGTGTACCTGAGAACTAAACATAATCTCCTTTGTTGGAAGTGGAATTCACCGAGGACCATTTTTGTAAGTAATAAGGGTATTCAAAAAACCAAGCGTTAACCCGTTTTGTGGTTGTTAATAGTGATACCCATCAAAGGCTTAAAGATTTATGTTTTCCCTGGATTTCTTTACAAACATTTGGTGGGGTTTTCAAGAGAAAATGGCCATTGATAGGTCTTGGTGTCACATTACCAGTTGATTGGATACATTATTCCGGTAAGCATATGTTAACCCTCCATGGGTTGCTAAATGTCAAAATTTAAAAAAAAATAGTCTGCTTTTGAACAACAACAACCTCAAATGGGAATGCAACAGAGAAGCGTAACTTCTTTTACCGGACGGCTAGACCTGTCTGTGGCACGCCCTTTGATACACACGCCATATCAGGCGATGCATATGGTAACCCTCCACAGGCTGCCAAACATCGACATTTTGATGAAATGGGCCGGTTTCAGGGCCCACTGCACCCACACAATACACGAGAGATAAACATAACTTCCTTTATTGTGAGTGGAATTCACCGAGGATCATTTTTGTCAGTAATAAGGGTGTTCAAAAAACCAAGTGTTAACCCGTTTTGGGCTGGTTAAACAGCAATACCCCCATAAAGCTAAAAAATTCGTGTTTTCCGTAGATTTCTCTAAACGAGTCTTGTAGATTTTCAAGAAAAATTTGTCACTCCCAGGCCTTGGTGTGACAATAGAAGTTGCAATGGACAAAATACTGTGATGAGCATTTGTTAACCCTCCACGGGCTGCTAAAAGTCAAAATTGTGATAAAATGGGCTGTTTTTGGACGCCAACAGCACCCAATGGGTACGCCACAAAGAAAAGTGCCATCTTTTATCGAGCGCACAATCTATATGGAAACATTTTTGTAAGTAGTAAGGGTATTCAATAGTCGAAGTCTTAACCCATTTTGGGCAGGCTAAAGAGGGAGACCCCTTAAAATCTTAAAATTCCCATTTTCTGTGGATTTCTCTAAATGCATCCTGTAGGTTTTCAAGAAAAATTGTCTACTCGCGGGTCTTTGTGTGACATTATAAGTTGCATGGACAAAATATTCCGGTGAGCGTTTATTAACCCTCTAGAGGCTGCCAAGCATCGTAATTTTGTTGAAATGGGCTGTTTTCAGACACGCACAGCACCCAACGTGTACCTGAGAACTAAACATAATCTCCTTTGTTGGAAGTGGAATTCATCGAAGACCATTTTTGTAAGTAATAAGGGTATTCAAAAAACCAAGCGTTAACCCGTTTTGTGGTTGTTAATAGTGATACCCATCAAAGGCTTAAAAATTTATGTTTTCCCTGGATTTCTTTACAAACATTTGGTGGGGTTTTCAAGAGAAAATGGCCATTGATAGGTCTTGGTGTCACATTACCAGTTGATTGGATAAATTATTCCGGTAAGCATATGTTAACCCTCCATGGGCTGCTAAATGTCAAAATTTAAAAAAAAATAGTCTGTTTTTGAACAACAACAACATCAAATGGGAATGCAACAGAGAAGTGTAACTTCTTTTACCGGACGCAAAACTGACAGGGAAACATTTTTGTAAGTAGTAAATGTATTCAAAAATCGAGGTCATAACCCATTTTTGACTGATTAAGGAGATATACCCTTAAAAGCCTAAAATTCCAGTTTTCTGTGGATTTCTCCAAAAAAAATTTCAAGAACAATTGATCATTCTTAGGTCTTCGAGTGACATTACAAGTTGCATGAACAAAATGTTTCGTTTTCTTAACCCTCCAGAGACTGCCAAGCATAGACATTTGGAGAAAATGGGCTGTTCTTGGGCAACCATAACACCAAATGTGTACCTATGAGATAAACATAACTGCCTTCATTGGAAGTGGAATTCACCGTCGATCATTTTTGTAAGTAATGAAGGTATTTACAAAAACCAAGCATTTATCCTTTAGAGCTGGTTACAGAGATACCCCTCAAAAGGTTATCTGAGGATTTCTTTAAAAACATCCCGTAGATTTTCAAGGAAAAATGGCCATTCTCGGATCTTAGTGTGACATTACAAGTTGCATGTACAAAATATTCCTATAAGCATTTGTTAACCCTATGCAGGTTCTCAAACATCAAAATGTTGATAAAATCGGCTGTGTTTGCGTACCCACAGCACCCGAAGTTGGGAGCAGAGATCAAAATAAGTGGAAGTAGAATTCACTGAGAATTATTTTTGGAAGTAATAAGAGTGTTCAAAAAACAACACTTAACCCGTTTTGGGCTGGATAAACAATGATACACATCAAAAGCTTAAAATTCCTGTTCTCCCTGGATTTCTCTGAAAACATCTTGTAGATTTTAAATAAAGAATGGCCATTCACAGTTCTTAGTGTGACATTACAAGTTGCATGAATAAATATTCCCGTTAGCACTTGTTAACCCTCTACAAAATGCCAGACATCAATATTTTGGATACATTTGAGGTAAAATGGACCATTTTTAAATTGACGCATCACTCAGTGGGTATGTGTCAAACAAACATAACTCCTTTTGCTGGTCATTGAATTGTTGGACGACGATATTGACATTAACCCACTCCACCGTTAATGTGTCCGAAAGCTTTATTTCGATTGCCATTCACCATCCAAATGTAGCAAAATTCTGATATAGTTTTAGAAATGAAATGTTCTGTCTCCATTTTCTCGGAAGAAGAATTAGTATATTAATAATATAATGCATTTGAATCCACCCAAACTTTCAAACTGACTTTTTTGATGACTGCAACAAAATAACAAACAATACTGAATGGAAAATTAGATGTAACGAATTTGAAAACGGCTGAATGCACCTACCCTAGTGACATGACTTCTTGCAACTCCGATTGGGAAATCTTAAACACGTGTTATTAAGCCGCTGATTCCATTAGTCAAAGTACATAGAACACCTTTTTCGTGATTAGTACGCTCTTTTTGAAGATAGAACAAAAAAAAATTGTGGTCATGTTTCAGTTTTAAAGCTTTAGGTGTAACTTTGTTTTCAAATGTGCGGAGAAGGTATATGCATCAAGTTCAACACTTATCTCAATTTTGACAAAAATGGACTAAGAACCCTGTAATTCTCAGGAGACGCACTGGATTGAACAGACATAAAATTGTCTCCATTACATGCACGGTATCTCTCTGTATAGGTCCTATTCACCGTTCTCCATACACCTAGATTGCTGGAAAGCTCGTTGATGACATACAAAAATGTGTCTACACCGCTGCTACCTTACTCCACCGCCGTCATCATTGAGAGAGTGGGGTCAATATATAATGCTCAACAACACCAAAAATTCCGAAAGTTTTCACATTCCACGTAAACGGCCATCACTTTTTTAAGAGTATACTTTGTTGTCCCTATATCCCGATAAATTCTGTCTTTTGATTGGTCAGAATGCCTTGGACAAATAGCCATGGCAAAGGATGCACCCGACATCCAAAGTATATGAGAGCGTGCAACATCCAGGGTATAAGCACACGTGAAGCACGTTTGGGTATATGGTTTAAACGAAAGTTTTCCGCTTTTGCTCGCCACGAAATAAAAATCGAACCAAAATATCCGAAAATAGTCACAAATATCATCAGATTTTCGACAATTCAATCATAAAAATAAAATAAGAGTAAATAATTCGTCCCCTAAGTACCAATGTGTTCTATGTGCCACTAGGCACATAGAACACATTGGAACTCGGGGGACGATACGTCAACAAAATACTGTTTACTCGTTTCCGTAACGACCTAAGTGATGTAACTCTGTCTGTTGTCTTCTGCGATTATAAAAACAAAATAATTATCACGAATTTGGTCCAAGTGATTGTGGAGCTGAGAAAAGCGTCCACAAATTTATTTCCACTATGTTTGTTGTGTTCTGTTTCAAACGGGTCAAAAACCTTATCTCCGCCAATATGTATGGTATATGGAGATGTAATACCTGGATGTCGCATTCAAACATCGACGTCCAGGTATTAAATCTCCATATACCATACATGCACATGTAGAAATACCATAATTTCTAATCGGAACTGTCGAGACCTGGGTGGAGCGTTGATAATGTAGTGACCCAGTGTGCATCTACCTGTGTCCATTTGCATAAACACGTGTTGTTATATTATTTTTATGATAAAGTTTTATGATATTAGTCCACGTTGGGCGTAATCCACGTATAATTAATTACATGGTTGTCAAATTATTAAATAATATAATGGACAAACAATGGTGTATAAAAACGTATCTGGATATTAAAATCGTCTATGGGTTTAATTCAGATGAAATGTCCCAAATGAGTGTTATGCAGAGATGAAAGTTTTGAAAATTAGATCCTTTGAGATTGAATCTGGTGGCTTTCTGAGCTTATTTTATAATAAAATATAGGCTGACAGAAACAACTTTTTTACTGATAACTTTCTTTGAAATCAACAAAAACAGTTGTTCCCTTGGCACTTGTATTTTATATATGTACATTGAATCAATCACAGATGCTTCACTCCTAATTTTTTCTCTTAATCATAGGGATAATGGAATCACTCAGAGAGTTAGATTTTCTCCTAAATCCAGCACAATCAACTTCTTTGATTTCTTGATTTCACATTTTTTCATTATCGAGTTTTCGATTAGATTTGCCCTCTGGTGAACAGTGCTTTGCTTTTTTCAGGCTCCGGTAAACTATTTGTTTAAGTTGTTGAAGTTTTCTGAGCCAGTTGTTTCTTGTAACCCCCCCCCCCCCCCCCACCTCCTCCCCCATAGATGTTTGCTTGTAATAGCGTACAGGCTTATCAACTTTATCGTAATGAACATCCTCACGATGGAATTGCCCCAGCGACGACTTCGACTTAGATTGTAATTCATAACGAACTGCTTGGTATGCAGAATAGGTCTGGGTATCCAATCGGTTTGTGATTTTGTTCAATAAATAGTTCATACTGCTGAAAGACTGTTCAACACAAAATGAGGAAAATATGCTTATACAGGTTTTTATAATCTTAGATATCACTGAGTATTTATTCTGTCTAAGATATGTGACCACCAGACATCCAGTCATCCAGTATGACTGGCACAAGTTTCAAATTTAAGAAAACAATAGAACAATCTGTCAGACACACAGCCATTGGTCACTTCATTACGATGAGCCAATGAAGTGCTGTGTTATAGCAGCAGTTGGTTTTTCACCTCACGCTTTATAACGGGTAAAAATACGGAAGTAAAACCGGAACGAAAAAATAATGAAATTCCGGAATCCCGTCAAATCCCGGAAAACGTTCATCTCTGGTGTTATGAGACTGTATATCTGTTGCGTAAAGGGAAAATGTGTGCATCACTGGTAGAACAATAGTGTAACGATATGGACGTTACACGAAGCGCATACAAACGCCAACACAATATATGTAACATTCCATACAGTTTCGCTACCAGAATAAATAGAATCTGTTCTGAGCCCGCAGTCAAGGAAGCTGCTTTTTCTGATCTTCGATCTCCTCAAGCCGTAACTACAAGCGAGAACAGGTTTACAGTGCCATCAGTAAAGCCGTTGCGCTAGAACGGGGCGATCTGTTACGACATCGCCCACCAGCACAGAACGCGTGCATACCTTTTGTCACAACATTTCATCTAGGTCTTTCAAATCTTTCCAACCTACTTTGGACGCTTATTGAGAATGATCCAGCCTTGTCCAAGACATTTATCAAGCCTCCGGTCGTGGCTTTCAAGCGTCCAAAACATTCGCGACATTCTTGTTTGAATCAGCTTCAGTCCAATCTATTCTGAACTTGGTGTCAGCCAAGCCTGTGGAAAACCGGTTGTAAAACGTACACCATGATGCCTACATCCGATTCATTCAACAGCGCCAGTACTGGGAAATCTTTTTAGAATTTCGTGCGCGGCATCTGCAAAAGTTCAAATGTGATCTGTCTAATTCAATGTGGAATTTGACTAATCCAGTATTTCGGAAAAACCTGCAACCCGTTTCACATACGTGCGAATAACCACCGGTCATTCAAAACAACGGGGCATGACTGTGCTATTACACGATGCTGCAGGTCAACGGGTCACTTTTTTACTTCTTTTCAGGTTTTCATCATTGTTTCCAAGTCCGACTGGACAAACGTTGAGCGCGTCGCCCGGGAAACATTCTGAATTGAACAGCTACGTGTATGCACGTTTAGACCTCTCGGTTTCAACAGAACTTCAAATTCTCACTATTCAGTCTTAGGTAGGGACGAATCATCCTCTCGGTTTCTACGCGATCCCCGGTGTTTCCACACGGTCTAGGCACTCGACAAAGATACGTAACTATTGATCAAGGATCGCAGTACTAAAATTCTGAAAATTTCAAGCAACTGCACTCGACGGCCTGAACACATTTTATTTTTGTCCGACGCTGCTATTTTCATCTCTCTTCAATGTCTTTTTAGCCTATTTACGCTTTTTCTGCCATTAATCCTACCGCGAAACCTGTTCACTTTTAATTTCTGGCGATCAACCAAGTGTTTTAGGCAACGTCGGAACCCACTAGCAATGGTTTTGTAGATACAAGTTTTACATAGTCGCTTCCCTACATCAGTAACAGTGAATAACAAGTCTCTAGTGACACTATCCCATAGCGAGGGCAGTCCTAGCACATCCCCACGTCGTTTCGCACCAGCCAGAAAAAACACCAATATCTAAAAATGTCCTTCTACCTGGTGCATTTTAAGGCGACGGACTGCAATTTTTTTTAAAAATCTGCCAGTTATCATACTTTAATGTAATACAGGGAAGTAACTTAACGTTTCAAAATTCCAGTTCCTTTTAAGTTTCTAGAATATTTTTCAGAATTTGTCTAACTGTATTTTTTTTTACCTTTTGTTTTAAACTTTTACCCCGCTTTCTTTTCTTTTCGGGCTGTATTACACACTCGTTCAGCCAGAACTTGGCTCACAAGAACTTTTATCGCCACATTTCATTTCTCTCGTTGTCTGTGTGTATTTTTTCTTGATGTGTCTTCACCAGACCGAAAACTAGGTGTAAATTGTTTCAGTGCGTGCGTGCGTGCGTGCGTGCGTGCGTGCGTGCGTGCGTGCGTGCGTGCGTGCGTGCGTGCGTGCGTGCGTGCGTGCGTGCGTGCGTGCGTGCGTTTTTAGGTTAAAAATTCACACTGGCACAGACATTTTCTACTGGAACGTTTTTTTATTTTAATATGCCGCCGAAAAATTGTTTTCATTTACTGAACCCTGATGGGTATCAAACAAGACAAAAAACACATCAAATTGATTTAAGCTAAGGGATGAGCAAGCTTCTGTTTTTCTTATAGGCGATGACAGGTCGAAGATTCGAACGGTTCCTTTAATTTAGCATTGCTTAAACTGAATTCATCTTTTAACATTATTGCTATTTCGATATTCATTCTGTTGTACGTTAAAGTGAAAGGAATGATGGACCTCCTTTCGCATTCTCCCTCTGATATGTTCATACCAAAAGTCCAGAGGGTTTGAAGCGTATTGATCCAAAAAGCATCACGT
The DNA here is from genome assembly GCA_031216915.1 of Pictodentalium vernedei. NCBI lineage: Eukaryota > Metazoa > Mollusca > Scaphopoda > Dentaliida > Dentaliidae > Pictodentalium > Pictodentalium vernedei. The sequence goes on along the minus strand of CM062297.1, from coordinate 179,114,100 downwards.
TTTTTTCTAAATTCATCCGTTTGTTGTGTCTTTAATTGGTGGTTGTTCAATAGGATTGATTTCGAAATCGTCCAAAGAATGGCCAGGAAGGTTAAAATGTTGTGCTACTGGGGCATCAGCATTATGTCTTATATCCTGTTTGTGTCTAGTAGCACGTTCTTGGAAAGGATTTTGACTTTGACCAACATACTGCTTCCTTCAGCGCTTACACGTGATAAGGTAAATAATATTTGGTGAATCACAATGGAGGGGGTCTCATAATGAGGTCATCTCATAATGATTTTTCGTTTGTTCGGAGGAAGATTCCTCTTTCTGATCAGGCATAAAAGTATGCAATCTACAACGAGGCTTTTTGCAATTAAATACCGCGTCACAACCATTCTCCAACGGTCTGTTGTGTTCAATTTTCAGTGGTTCGAAATCAGTAGTTTCAGCTGGACTTTCGAGCTTCTTCAGGGTTTGGGATTTCAGGCTACGCAAAAAGCGCAGTGAGTACCCCCTCGACCTGAGGGCGCCAAATAGGGTAGAACAAGCCTCATTGAAATTTACCTTGTCACTTGAATTGCGGTGGAAACGAATGAGCTGTGATTTGATGATCCCTTTAAAAGTATGTTGAGGATGAAATGATTTTGTCTGAAATTGCTTGCCTTTACACACGGTCACATCGAGAAAATCAACAGAACTTTCACAGATAGTAGCTTTTAATTTAATGTTTGGAACATGATTGTTCAATATTTCTAAACATTGATCAAAATCTACTTTTGAATTTGTGTGTGTGTGTGTGTGTGTGGGTGTGTGTGTGTGTGTGTGTGTGTGTGTGCGTTTCTCTTACCAACTTGACGAGGTTACTAGACAAAAGAGTTTGCGTGTTTCGCCTTACCGAGGTACAAAAGACAAAAGAAACCCTTTACCTCGGTTGTTTTCCCAGAACTGTACCGGAAAAACGAGGTTGAAACCGTTAGTCCACACAAAGGACAGACAATGGGGTACCTCGGTATGTAGGGAAAACAAGACTGTGTGTGTGTGTGTGTGTGAGTGTGTGTGTGTGTGTGTGAGAACAATTTTCTAATTCCTTTTTAACAATTAGGATAAGCGTGACGCTAAAATTTACGTTCCCATGACGCGGTATACATTGGTACGGCACTTAACGTAACGGAATATGAATTAGTCCAAAATGAAAGCCGCTTAGAAGGGAGTAATATCCCGAACATGACGGCGTCACTTGTCGGAGGTCATAAAGCAATAATTTTTCTGGAAATCAATGATGTGTTGGATTACTCCCTTTGCAGTGCATCACTACTCGTCTGCTTTTGCAAATAAATGTACGCCGATAGGAATATTTAACAAAAATATAAACGCTTTCCAGACCATTATTATGCTTGCACAGTTAGTAAATACGTCGCGGGGCGTTTAGTTGGTAGATACGGTGCCATATGAGACTCTCGAGAACAATATTAGGCTCCACTCCCATTGGCATTGGCAAACGTAGAGTACGTAGATTATTCGACGGTTTCCTTGTCACAGCAGGTCTCAGAGAGGAAAGTCTTTTCCACTAATATGAATGTCAGACGAAAAAAGGACACGAGCTGCAACCATTGTTGCCCTAGTCTTGGTGCAAGGGAGCGGCTGCTAACCTACCCCGCCCCTCCCCTAGTCCCCCCTCTTTTTCGGCACCCTTGCCTAAATCATACCTATGATACACAGGATACATAACCCATCGCATCAGGCGTACATAACTTTTTGGCTAAATTTCATATGCACTTACCCAATGCTTTATACATCGTTGTTGGTCCATTTGCAGAATTCCCCAGCTCGCATGTTTGATTTTTATATGAATACATCAGGCATGTGCCCTCTTGCTGACATACCGTGGCACATTCTATTTTGGATCTGCTTTTCTGTATATGTGAATAACCAGTTCGATCCCTGATCTCCGTACCTGAAATGCTCTTCAGGAATCTTCCCTCACTGGGTTCTCCAGCGGCATAAAGTGCAAGTAGAAAGCACAGAAAACAGAGAAGGAAAATACTGATGTACGTGTGAGTGCGGAGTGTGCCCATCTTCGTACTAAACTTATTTAGTATGGTCGAAACAAACATAACGAACTCGTTAGTGTTGCCTTGGAGCTGTCTAAAACATATTGCAGGCTTGAATTGATCCATAAATATACACTAACCAGCTAAACTCTATGCACAACATTAACCTGTCACGCATTTTTTCATTTGTCAAATCCCTCTTATGAAAGTTTCCTAACATTAAAAAACGAAAAACGACGTGACGTTCCATTTGCATTTTCGGCAACCAAAAACCTGTTTAACATTTTTCATGTGAATGTCGTCACAGATGTAGAAAATTTCTAACGAGGCCTGGCGAGTAGGGTGTTAAATTACTATGAGATGTAGAAAACAATGGTCACAAACTTAGAATCCATGGTTCAGAGGATAAATTGATACATATCGAACGGCTCTACTATGAAATTTGTTCTTTAAGTTTATTGACTTCTTTATTAGACTTACAAGAATGGCCATTGTTTTTCGCCTTGGAGACACAGTTTGTAAATGATGTTATTGAATCTGATTTTAACAAAAACAGCAGCTTAGGCCAAACAAAATTAAACAACTGATTCTCGGGCAATTTTGTTATTAAAACGTATGAGGGAGGGCGGTTTTCATTTTTATTTTTTATTCCCGATGGAATGGTCGTCAATGCCTAAAATCCAGTTTGTGAGAGCCTAAAATTAAGTACTAGAGCTTCCACGATGATTTCACTGATAGTTTTCTTTTGTAACAGTCATCATACAACACAAAATCAATATAGAACAACTAAATGGAGATCAAAAAATGAGTTTTAATTGAGTACTAGAAGCCGCAATCAGGCCTTTCAATAAAATGAGGGTAGCAGTGCAAAACCCACCATTTTCCTTACCCATGTATCGTATTCAGTCAAACGTAAATAATAGTTTTTTATACTGCTTTGTTCTATTACAATTTATTGGAGAGCGCTTGTTGGCACTCTCCAATAATTTGTAATAAAACAATTTTTGATGAACATATTGAGACCACGAAAACTAATCTAGCCCTCAACCAGTTAAATAAATAATTATTTTATACATACATACATATGAGAATCGTATCGCGAAGAGAATAACAATAGTGTATCAATGTATATGATATATTGTATCGCAAATCGCGATGTGATACCGCTATGATAAGTTTATACATTTTGAATTGTGCCTCCGAAATAAGTATGACGAACGCGGGCCGAAAAACGAATGTGCCGCTGCGTGAGAATCAAAAGACTAATTTTCTTTGACCTAATGCATGATGGAATGTTGGATTTTTTCAAAAGGGGTGGTGAGCAATACCTATCAATGATGACATCCCGAGAGTTGACGCGTAACCAAGATTATACAATAAGAGGTGACCTACCCTTTCTTTGTGAGCTGGATGGGATGGGATGGGGTCAAGTATTATATTCGAAATGCTATTGTGTGGGGTTGCAGGGGCCTCTTCTATTCCCAACTAGCTGGAACCTTCCGGACGTCGCCCCTCTTCGCTAGGAGGAGGGGCAACGACCAGAGAGTCCTAATTAGGACTAACCACCCACTAGAAAAAAGTGCAAAAATTAGTTCTCTGAGGGCGAATCTGCAGTATTTGTAGCCCTAATATTGGAGACCATGTTAAGACTCTATGTTGTGAAAGTTGCATTGGAGCAATGTTTTTAAGGGGGGAGTGGCAAGGCTAATGTTTTTTTTTTTGGGGGGGGCGGCGAAAATTTGAGGGGAGTGGCTAAGCCCATTGCCAGAGTGTGCTGGGCACAGATACTCTTGATAAGACTATAATAGAAATATGAAAATTTCATGGATGACCGGATCTCTATTGTTTGTGGAAATTTCAATGACATTTTTCAGACAATATTCTTCTTGACCGAATCTAATGATAGAGTTATGTTCACACTGAAAAGATGTGGCAATTAAAATTCAGCATCTTTACTTTGATGAGCTACAAATATTAAGTGACATTTCTCCTTTCGTGCCACTGTGATATTTGAAGAGTATTTATGGGTAGGTCTAAACCATGCTACTGGCCAAATCAATCAGATCACGTTCTTGGGGTCATATCTGGGTGTTTCAAGGATTGAGTCGTTTTCAACACAATGGTACTGGTACTGTGTTAATACACAGCTGTGACCTAAGATTGCGCACCTAACGCTCCGATCGCCATTCACTGAGTGAACGCATGATACAATTTCCTAACAGATTAACAAATGGATAGAGCAACTATTGATCTCTAAAACTGTAGAAATAAAATGAGGTTTGAAAATAATTAACAACGAATGTAAGCAAAAGGATGCACTCACCCCATGTAATCTGCCATCAACTGTTGTGTCACCTAACATTGCGCACTGAAGTACCTCCGATGTTTCCGGTCTAGAAAATCACTGTACGGTGGCCCAGAAGGTACCATCACCGGCCACAAAATGTTAGTCTATATTCAGTTAGTTATCACAAATCCATCGTGCAACTTTTAGTGATGGGCCGAGGATCGGTAATGACAATCGGAAGCTGCCGATTTCGGGCAATCGGAAGTCCTTGTCAAACATCGGTAGTGCTGATTGCTGGGGTCAAAAATCGAAATAACGCTTGTCTGCTTGTCGCCGACAAGTAATTTCTATCCGTGACAGCCAGAAATTAAAATCGTTTGTCCAGGTATGACAGGAATGATAGTCCGTGGGAACGTTAGTCCCTCTGGACTATTATTCCACGGAATTATAGTCCTAGGTCTAACATTCCTAGGAATAGTAGTCCGCAGGACTACTATTCCTAGGAATGTTAGACCTAGGACTATAATTCCGCGGAATAATAGTCCAGAGGGACTAATTTTCCTACGGACTATCATTCCTGCCACACCGGGCGACAAATGTTTGTTGACAGAATACAAAAAATATTGCATGCGCAATGTTCGGTCATGCGCAATCTTAGGTCACTCGACTGTACTGTCAGAGAAAACATCATTGACTGAAATGGCTCGCCATACTTTCATGTACCAGACAAAAACTGTCCCCTTCACCAGCAGATTTTGTTTACACGAGCTTCCGTCACTCTCACGCTTTATTTCTTTTTGACACAATATATCAAAATGTTCAGTTCTCAACTCATATACATCAGAAAAAGATAGAGCTGTTAACCCTTTACCTAACATGAAAAGCAGACGACACTTGCAAAAAAAATTCTTGAACAACTAATTTTTTTCATTTTTTTGTCTCAAAAACATAGGTTATGACCCCTCGTTGGAACGAGCTCGACGAGCTCGTTCCAACGAGGGGTCATAACCTATGTTTTTGAGACAAAAAATGAAAAAAATAATGAAAATTAATTGGCGATTTTTGAGAATAGCGCTGGCCGGTTTTGGCCATTACGTTAGGTAAAGGGTTAATATTGGTTCTGTCGAGGTCAGGCCCCACGAGGATGAGAATAAATGCCTCGAAGAGAGGTCCTCGGTTCGAATCCCACCTGCGGCAACGGCGTTGTGTCCTTGGGCAAGACACATCGCCCCCATTGCCCATGTGGGGGCACGATGACGTTATGCACTAAGGTGTACTGCACGTTATAGGCGTGAAGGTGTGTAATAAACACAGAACGACACGTTCATGTGAATGGGTTAATCGATATGGCACGTGTGCCATCGCGCTTTCCGCGCTAGCACTCGTGTCCTATCGATTAATCCGTTCACATGCGGTGTCGTTCTGTGTATTTACGTCATGAAACGTCATGGATTGATTTGTCGCCCTCTTGGGGGAGGGGGCGGGCTAGTTTAAGGGGACGACGTTGATCGCTGACGTTCCAGCAATCCAGTTGTATAGAGATCAGAGGGACATATTGAGTTGCGACGTTTGTCGTTTTCGTTTCAGTAATCCATATTTACAGAGATCAGTGGAACGTCCTCATGTCTTAAGTGAGCCCAGAGTTGAACTTAACTCTGCAATCTTGATTCTGAATTTAGGCCTTTTGGAAATATTGACTCTTGGTTTAGTTTTTAACTCCTGGAATGTGTTTCATGAACCATTATGTGGATGCTCTCGCTTGGCCTATTTCTGTTAGAGATCATTATTCATATATACATGTATATAAGAATGTGGGGCGTGGTGGTTCAATTGGTAGAGGAGCAGGCTGCAAGCCAAGAGGTCCTCGGTTCGAATCCCATCTGCGGCAACCGAGTTATTTCCTTGGGCAAGACACTTCACCCCCATTGCCCACGTCGGGCCGTGGTGGCGTTGTGTACTAAGGCGTACTGCACATCGATGGTGCACCTCTCTTCAACCAATGCTAACCCTGCATGTGTGGAGTTAGTATCTTGGGGAGCTTACAGTTGCTCGCCGTTGCTCGGTGGTTCTCACCGGGTACTCCGGCTTCTTCCACCCGTAAAATTGTTGTGGTCATGATTAGCCATTGTGCAGAAATATGTTACCTTAAACACCAATAAATAAATATTTAAGTGCCTCGAAAAAATAATCAAAGGTGAATTTATTGAATATTCAATCTCGTGACTGGAAGGGTGTTCAAATATTGTTGGTCATCAAAACTGGTTCACATGTATTTCCTTTGTAACAATTTATGGGAGAGTGCCTTAGGGCACTCTACCATATACTGTAACAAGGCAAATCAATACAGACGAAATAAGTTCATTTCAAAGAAAATCGGAAGCTTACCCGCAAAATATGGAACATTTAAGCTGCAGTACATGTAGCTCAAAATAAAGCCCAGATTTGGGCTTCCAGCAGTCTACCAGTTAAAAACACAACTGCAGCTCTCAGCATACGTTATCTTGGGTCTAAAATGCAGATGAATTGAAAATAAATCACAAACTAGAATTAATAGCCCATGTTGCCCAGTTTACTTTTTTGTAATTTTCTTCACATTGTTTCAGCATGTATTCCCCTTAAATGCGAGTAGACAAACTTCGGACGAACCTTTCATCTCAGTCGAACGAATTTAATTGTTAACGTGTCTGGAATACGTATTTGCAACTGACGACGTACTGCAGAATTAGATGTACATGAGCTGTATCATGGCAAGCTAATGAAGAAATACCCATCAAACGGAAAAAACAAACAGTTCGTGACAAAAATGCGATTTGTACCATTGTCAACAGTTAATTTTAGAACCCTGACGATGGCCCAGTACCGTCAATCAATACAAGATGAAACAAGAAAATTAAAACAAAGGGGAGTGGAAGGGGCGGATCGGGGAGTTCTTCAAACGGTTTACATCGATTGGAAGATTCAACCCGTTCGCGGATCGACTTTAAACGCAGTGTTTATTGACATCATCTCTGGTCTTGGGCTCATTACATAAACATGTCTTCCATTTTCGTGCAAGCTCTGGACACAACTGAACACAGAACAGGCAACTACAGTCGTACCAGAAACGCCCCAAATCTTTCAGAATGTTTGTATCTATTTATTTATCTCTTATTTTTTTATTGGTGTTTAGGTTATTTTCAGCATATATATACGATAATACCATAGTGTGTTTTGATATGTTTGATATCTCAACGAGTTGAAAGTGAGTTTTTTTCGCGAGGCTTGCCGAGCGAAAAAAACTCACTTTCAACGAGTTGAGATATCAAACATATCAAAACACACTATGGTATTGTTGTATTTATCTTATACCGACCATTTTTGTTCTTTTCTGCATTTTTAAAAGGGTTTTGGGATGATTTCGTGTCAAAATGTCGACTCATCTGGAGTCTCCAATCTATATGACATAGGGGTATGTGTTATAGATAATCTATAACACATGGGCTATATCTTCAACAGGTATAAGATAAAAGGCTTTATTATGTCTCAAAGTTAGTTTGTCCAATCAAAATGCTGGAATACCTTCTAAAGATTCCACCGTATCGGGTTACTCACCTGATATTAATTAATATCAGGTGAGTAGCCGCCATTACTATTTTGATGCAATTCCCCTCACTTCGAATTTTCAAAATCTGAATTAAAACAAAATAAGAGAATTTAGGTTCCGAAAATATTTTCAAGATACCGTATTTTGTGATTTAAAACATTAAATATGTAAAAAGATGGGCAGAAGATAATATTTGTAGTCTGAAAAGTTCTTTGTTTTACGACTCCTTCAGTCACTGTTTGGATCGGGTTTGGCAACATCAACATCACTATAAATAATAAATGAACAAACTTGTTTTTGAAACATTCCGATCAAACAGAATTAACAGAAAGTCGGTGTGCGTTTCAGATTCAACTTCAAAGTTCAAGTTGCGTTATTGTTATTGTTTGCTCTACAGTAAAAAAGTGATTTTTAATGTTCAAAACTGCTTTATTAGTCCTTTTTAGGTAGTAACAACAGTAAATGTACGCAAGGGGCCTCCAGATTATGCCGAGTTGGCAAGCAGCACTGATCTCAGTGGCAAGCAGCGATTCGTTTCATTTGTAAACAAGTACGGCAATCGCCCTTCGCAAAGTGATGATTTGTTTACAATTACCATGGTTACACGTACCGGTGCCTGTTACTGTTCATGATTCTGCGCGGTGCTATCAATAGTGGTTCCTGAAAAATAAATTCCGGGCCGTTGTTTGTTTATGGAGAAAATTATTAATCGCTTGATTTACATGGACTTTCGACATAATAAATATGTTACATGGCGTGTAGCTGGCTGATACATTTCCATACAAGGCTCTGAGTGTTCATATCAGGTTCGGCTTCGCCTCACCTGATATGAACACTCATCGCCTTGTATGGAAATGTATCAGCCAGCTACACGCCATGTAACTTATAATATCAGGACCACAACACAGAAACGAAGTAAAGTATAGCCAACCGTTTATACCAGTGCTGCCCATTGTAGAGGACTGCCACCCCAGATGTTGGTGACCGGGACCTATTTTAGTAGTAAACCAAAACTTGTTTACCACTATACAGAAACATTGCTAAGCTTCCCTTGTCCATGTACTCTTAAATTGTTTAACCCTTTACCTAACATGAAAAGCGGACGACACTTGCAAACAAAATTATGGTATAACTATTTTTTTAATTTTTTGCGTCAGAAACATAGCTTATGATCCCTCATTGGAACGATCTCAACGAGCTCGTTCCAGTGAGGGATCATGAGCTATGTTTTTGACGCAAAAAATGAAAAAATAATGAAAATTGAATGGCAATTTTTGTGAACAGCGCAGGCCGGTTTTTGCCGTTACGTTGGGTAAAGGGTTAAATGAGTTCTAAAAAGTGGAGGTGTCCCATTTCAACTTTACACAGGAAAGCATGCAAGGTGGGCAATACACAATGTACTTGTCTCTGCAGGCGTCCGATTCATCCCATCCCTCTCTTAGTCCATTGGCTGGGAGGGGTTTATGTGCACTCTCGCCACAATCCTCCCTATTTAGTATTTTCATGTACACTGGCGTCTAGTCATTGGGAAATGAGTTGTTAACAGCGAATGTTTTGGGTCTCACTATATTTTCTGGGTCAATGTTTAATGGTACCCAGATATTGAGCGGTGTAAATAAGGATGGGGTAGGGGAAATTCAAACAGTTAATACAAGGTCATTGAGAAAGATAATTCTGACAAATAAGACAGCATTTTGTAGGTAATTGAATACCCTAACGTACCAATTTATTTTATTTCAGATTATTGCATCTACGACGTTACCAAAGGTCAAAAGGTCACATGACTGCAGCGAAAATACAATGTTAGCTCCGAACAATGCTCTATTAATAATTTTTTTCGTTTACTGTTGGCAAATGGTCAACATGCCTGGTGTTTTTGTATATCCTTGTGGGTACCAACTACAAAAATAGTTCTTAACATCATATTTTTTGAGAATCAATGTATCCTATTAGATAAAACCTAATGTTCAAAAATTCTCTGCAACCTAAATATGGTGGGGGTGGGGTACATTGAAATGGCCAAATACGACTGATGGTTGGAGCAATTACTACAAGTAAGGTATTATTTTAAAGGTAATTGGATGCTACAGCTGATTAAAAAAGTTTAGCCTCCAGATTTTTTTATTGATTAAGTCATTGAAGGTTGAAAGGTCAAGTTACTGTGAAATATTCAAATTTTAGTTTCACTTTCTGGAAGAGCTACTGCAGGGCCACAGAACTGATATAAGCCCATTTTAGTCTGTTTGCATCCCCGACATAGAGTTTCTCTTTCGTTTCGGGTTTGATAGTAAATTAGAAATGTGAAGAGAATGAATAGAAAGAAGAGAAGGAAGCTTGACGATAGCGAGGAGAAAAAAACTGTTGGAGTTTACATTGTACGTCTGATATACTCAGGTGAGGAACTTTTTGTCTTAATCAAGGATGCTGCAAATCCTGCTGAACGATTTGAAAAGATTGCCGAAATTAAGGAGCAACGGCAATCACAGCCTATGGATTCTCCTTATCGTATGGATGATGCCTGTGCACAAATTCCTATTCCACCTGATGTCATATACAAATACCATCGTAAGTGCTATGATTCACATCAAATCTTAATCATTTGAAACAATTGTTAACTGAGCAACATTCTTGTTTAAAATCGTACAAAGTGACCAGAGATTCTTCAGCAGACAAAGATAAAATTATTTTTAATCCAGACCAGGGACCGATCTGGGCATGCGCCAGTGCGTATTTGGTTCTGAAACATCAGGACCTGGCTCTTAAATCTCAGAAATAGGCTTCGCAGTTGGCGCGTATCTTCTCAGATCATATTTTGATATTCTTTCGATGGATAATCGAGAGAGACACTTTTACATGTATTATATATATGATTATCATTTATCATTGTTGTAGAGTGCTTAAGTTAATACTTCAAGTCTTAATTACCAAGCATTAATCTTCACTGTGGTTTCTGATCAAGTCTTGGCTGCCTAAATAGGCAGCCAAGACTTGATCAGAAACCACAGTGAAGATTAATGTTTGCTATAGCGTACTAAATGAAAATGATGAGAGCTATTACATACTTGCAGTGTGACTCCGTAAATTGAAATCTGGCCCATGAATTGAAGGCTAGAGCGTATTTTAAATAGTCCTGATCGGTCCCTGCCAGACTGTGGCAGTGAAAGCAGAAAGAATGTAAGGAGAAATCCATGGGCTGTGATCGTTGTTACTCTTGATTTCAGCAATCTTTTCAAATCCTTCAGTTGGATTTGCAGTCTCATTGATGAAGACAAAAAGTTTCTTCAAGTATTTTTTGTGTTCAATTTAAATTGTACACAATTTAAATATTCGCTGTTAACAGCTCATTTCCTAATGACTAGACACCAGGGTACATGAAAATACTAAATAGGGAGGATTGTGGCGGGGTGCACATAAACCCCTCCCAGCCAATGGACTATCTGGGATGAGACCGAAGGAGGCTTGGAGGGATGTGAAGTCAAACACAGACTAAATTAGTACATTCTGTAAAACAAACCCAACGAGGAACACAATAGAATAAAAGAAGGCTAGAAGCAATTGTGTGGGAGTGGGGTGGTGACGTTATTGACCTTATTTCAGGGATTTTTCTGCACTCTTTGGAAAATGGTGCGAGGCCCATGTCATTGGAAAAAATTATGTCATGGGGGCTCCAGTTGGGAATTGGTTTTGGAGGGGAAGAAACATGCCAAGACTTGGAAATTTTAAATTTGAATTGAATAGAGAACATAAAAATCGATACCTAACTAAACAACTGTATGTATACTACAAGTGAATAATAGAACAGAAAGTCACATGGAATCATCTTAACCTCACTCTGTTTTTATCAAACTATTCTTATACTCTTAAAGAAGAACTTGCCATTTGCCTTTGAATTTAGAACTTTCTAAGCTTTGTTAGGGAAGCAATTTAAATGTCAATCCACAGTTGGTGTCCTAAACTGGGTGTTCGTAACGACCACCACTGTTCAGGACACCAATTGTGCATTAACCCTTTACCTAACCTGAAAAGCAGACGACACTTGCAAAAATAATTCTTGAATAACTAATTTTTTTCATTTTTTGTCTCAAAAACATAGGTTATGACCCCTCGTTGGAACGAGCTCGACGAGCTCGTTCCAACGAGGGGTCATAACCTATATTTTTGAGACAAAAAATGAAAAAAATAATGAAACTTAATTGGAGATTTTTGAGAATAGCGCTGGCCGGTTTTGGCCGTTACGTTGGGTAAGGGGTTAAATTTTTCGTTTAGTTGGGACTGAGAGTGGGAATTTTTTGGTTTGGGAATTGGGCAAACCATACCCAAATGCCATTGGAAGAGGGGTCCATATTCGGTCTTTGTAGACACCCAAAACAATCCCGGTTCTGCTCTCGGAAAATGGGCGGTCGGGAAAATAATAGCGCCCCGCCACCCCAATTTGTTTAAATAATTAGTTTCGCCTACTAACACTTTTCACCACCCAAGTGTTATCCCTGCATGCATTGCATTTCAAAAGCATAAGGTAAGTACTATAGAATCGAGCTTTTTGTGTTTTTATGCACGCCCCAATCAATTAATTAAATAATTAACTATTCAATTTAAATTGAATTGAATTATATTCAATTTTAAAAATATAGCATTTCGTTAAAGGGCTTAACAACATCGTATATTTTACACGAGTATTGTGATGACCCCCACCCTTTAGACCACTGATCAGGCATCTCTCTTGTCTCCAACACTACACCCCTGCATGGTACAATCCGAGATTTATAGAATAGAATTCGACGCGACACAAATGCGACGTATGTCTCTAAACACAAAATTTTGAATTAAACTCGACTCTAATTAAAATTGAATTCAACGCAACCGCTCCGAGCATCAGGAACGACGGAATATTTTCGTGATCTGATGGAGGAAGGGAGGGACTTATCATGGAATATTATTAGAAAAATGCGCGGCGTTGCACGTGAGGCATTATAGGGGATGGGGAGAGCTTTAAGGGGGATATGCTAATTGTGTTGCCTCTCCTATACCACTAGGGAGCAAATCAATTGTTTTGGGTTTTTTTTTGTTGTTGTTGTATTTTGTTTTGAGTTTCTTGTTTGTGTTTTTTTTTTGGGGGGGGGGGGGGTGAGTGGGGGTGGGTCGGGGTCATAAGCCGGTGCGTAGGTGGCAGGTCAGTCTTCTAACTGAATACATGAATGTCTCAGGTTTTTTTTGGACACATTTCCAGGCTCCCAGAAATCAGATAGCCGGTGAACGAGTCAATAAGGGAGACAATGAGAACACAACATATTCGCTCCTTTGCCGGACAGACTAACTAACAAGTGTCCATAGGGGCAGGGTTGGGGTGGGGTGGGGGCATTAGTCCAGTTACGTCACAGTAAGAGAGTTTTGGCAGTTTATATACAATCACGGAGAAACCGTTCGGCCGGTTTCAGCTGGATTTTGCGGTTCAGTTTTCCATAAAAACCGAAACCGAACCGGAAAACCCCCCAAACCTCCCAGCTCTTATACCAAGCTCACTTTAATCCTTTATCCAACGTAACGGCCAAAATCCGCCAGAAATTCCATTTTCATTATTTTTTTCACTTTTTGTCTCTAAAACAGAGCTTACGACCCATTATTGAAACGAGCTCGTCGAGGTCGTTTCAATGAGGGGCCATAAGCTATGTTTTTGACGCAAAAAGAATTTTATTTGCAAGTACCATCTGCGTTTCTTGTTAGGTAAAGATTTAAGTCTGCCATATGATATAGACTAATTTTTTGCATGAACTGACAGCATTGTTGCGTTTAGGGACGATGTAAATCTAGAAACTCAATAAGCCTGTACATATAGCAGTGTGTGCTGAACTATGGGGTGTTCAAGAGCATCTAACTGATGATGAATAATGATAGAATTGACACGTACAGATCTAACGGTGCATTTTGAGGTACAGTGTGGTTGGGATTGAGCTTAACTGCGTTGAAACTCCGCTGGTCTTCGCCAGACCTCTCACCAACCAGCTCAGCGAAACTAAGTAAGTGTAATTTATGAGGATAAAGGGTCATCTTACAATAACGCCTGCACATTTTAGAGCTGCAGGGGAGTGGGGGGGGGGGGCGCATTCGGTTTCGGCTTCAGTTCGATTCCACGGAGAAACCTTGGTTTCGGTTCAGTTTTTCTATGTGTTATGTACATATCGTAAACAAAACTTTAGGCTCCTGAACTTGGAAATATCCCCAATAGTCTGTACGACACTACTCAATACAAACAGTCTTGACTGTAAATACCTCAATTTGGTTTGGGCTAACATTTCTTTGATCATTCTTAGGGGTCTGGTGCTCCACCGATTGACACAAAAATATTAATTAGGGCAACAAGCAAATATACTACTCTAATCCATGTTATCATTCATGGGCGCCGGAAGCTCGATAAACGTGGAGGGGCACACATTTAAAGGCTACTATGGTTCAGCCCAGTGGGAGAAAAGTTACAATCGTATATCGGTAAATATAACATGTCGCGGTGTGGTCACTGTACTGTCCATTTCTTCTACTTCAATCATCTTCCAACCCGAAGGCTGGCCTTCGGGTTGGAAGATGGTTGAAGTAGAAGAAACGGACTGAAGCGACCCAAGGTGGAATTCTTTGTCCAGTTGTTGTTTGGATTCACAAATAATACATAACAGGAATGTTTGTATATTGACACGTTTTTGCGCCCATTTAACTCATTGTGTAACCGCGCTGCTGGTCTTTGTAAAAAAAAATGGAGGGGCACGTGTCCCATGTGCCCCCTTCCTCCCCCCCCCCCCCGGTTCCGCCACCTCTGTTATCATTATCGCATTCTCCTTTATTGACTCCCCCAGTGGACGAGTCGATAAGGGAGGAAATGAGACTACGGTGTATTTGCCCCTTTGCCGGGTAGACTAAGGGGAGATATTCCATGGGGGCCACTAGACCAGTTTCCGCCCAGTAGCATAGATTGATCCGTTTTGCACAAACAAAGTAAAGCCATTCCATTCGGTCGGATTTCGCTGGGACTTGTGATTTGCCGCAAAACGAGAAAACTAAAGAGCCGCCCAGGTTTAGCACATATCCAATATTAACACTTACGCTGCCGAAAGCGACTATTGGCACCAATTTTATGATGATTATCTGTACGTTCTGGTGTGCGTAGATAAAACATACCATCTGATTAATCAGGTGGAAGAGTTTCAAGAAGGTCATAAATGTTATTAAACTTCCTCGCGTGCAGGCGTACATAGATGTCCTCCGTATATGGCTAAAGTGGACGTGGCAGTAAAGGGGTTCATAGACATGGGATCATGCATAGAATTGTGCGAAATATTACGCATTTTCCGTCCATTTTTTGGCGAGATGGAAGACTGCTGGCGGGGATCATTTCCTTGGAACCATACAAGTATATAACCTTTAGATTCCATTCTCTTCCAGTTCAAACCCCAATAAATAAATAAATATTTAGTGGGATGTCGGTGTTTAGGACGACCCAATATATAACGCGTGATTCTCTCGATTTACAACTTTGTGGACGAACTGTGATTTGAATGAAGTTGTGTTAACTGTCCTCCTCGTTCCAACATGGAGAGTATTGAAGAATGTAGGATAAATGTTGTATTTTCGTTGTTGTTTTTTCGACAGTATTTTGGACAAAGTCAACTGCGATTTGAATTAGCCTGAGTCGCCATCGTGTGTTGGTCTGTCTCCAGTTGTAGTGAACTCCATCTACCAGTGACCAAAAAGTGTTTAGTGTAGAGTGTAGTTTACCATTCAGTTCTGAAATGCGACCTTGTAACTACAACATACCTTTGAAACGATTTCTGAGAGGTCGTTAGAATGAAATGAAAATTCATAATAACTCTGAATAACTTGCGTGAAAAGTGTGGAATTTTCTCTTTTCCATTTGTTTGGCCTCATCGGTCCATACGGGATATTTGTATGATGAATACATGCTTGAAGCAAAAATTGTCTGGATTCTCGCCAGGTCGATGAAACGCCTAACAGGGGATGTCCAACTGACGTCACTACTTATGTGAAAATACTTCATGTAGGAATTCCCATGTTTTTTCGTTAATTTCTCGAAAACTTTAAATCTATGAACCCCCAAACATGTCGAGAACGTTGCTTCAAAACAAACACTAAGGTTCAGTGCAGAAATTTCTGGCGTTTTTGCTGTCAGAAAAGCGAAAGATGGTCTACAAAAAAATGTTTATTCTTCTAGTATATTACATGTGCTGTAACTTCAACTTGAAACCCATAAGGTGTTGTACGTATAGTTAAACAACACAGAATCATGGTAACAACTGGACCCTTCAAGAATGTTGCAGCCTGGAATGACCTATTGATATAGCTGGTTGATGCAATCCAATGTGATAATGAAGGTGTTCCATCCAACCTCATCCTTATGATAAGTCCACACCAATAGCTTGCCACACAATACTATTTGACGATAGGGCCCTGCGAATCACATTTTCGATTCGCATCGAATCTCGAATCGAATCACTGGAGTCTTGAAGGTTACCAGTGGGGGTTGGGGTACTATAAACCTAATTTGTTCTGACTGTTGTGGGTCATGTCTCGACTGATCAAATAATCCAACTACATCATCAAGGCATGCCTTCGTCGAAGGCATGCCTTGATGGTGTAGTTGGAATATTACCCTGAAAGGATTATAGTTCATCGTTGATATTGCTTGGAAACCTTAAATTTGTATTTAACAGTGGCAGGGACTAGTGATATAGGGAATTAGCGTGAATGGTTGCATGAGTGAAGATGTCATTTATGTTAACGTATCGGAAGTTACACTCAGTCTTTTATTTCAACATTATTTATTTACGACTTCCATCTGAACTATACGTATTGTGAGACGATGAAGATGACGGATACACCAAGCAAAATTCCTATGAAAAGGATTCGAGAGGAAACGAATCGGGCAGCCGATTTCGAATCGAACTGAACTTCTTCTTAAGATTCGAAATCGAATCGAATCGAATCGAATCTCGAAGCTTCGCATGGCCCAATATGACGAGTATATAACGCATAATTCATACCTTCTGTCCATTATTGTTTATTTTAAACATTTATATGGATGATATACAAGGATTCTGAATTTATACAGTTGAAGTTATTTCTGGGCAGTGTAACTACTTATCTTTATTCAATTGGTAAGGCTATGTTGCCATGGTTTATGCCGATGAGTAAATTACAAATTGTGGGTTATCCCGATGAGTAAATTACAAATTGCGGGTTATCCCAATTTGGGCTTCTGAGAGCCTACGGGGGATTTATTTCGTGCACATATCCATACTAACAACTCTACTTTATTGTAAAAACGCCTTAATGTTTTTCGATTACTTTGAAACAATTATATTACAAAAGCAAAATTATGCGAGGAAAGGCATATTATTATCCAAGGAATCAAAACTGATTCTTCAGTTTGTCATGGGAAGGGAACCAAATTTGGTTACATGGAACTAAACCATATGTTTTGGTTCTTCAATGTTTTGCATAAACTGAACTGCCAAGGCCTCTGGACGTTGTATACATTGTAAAATATACTACTCAAAGTTTGCTAAGCACCAAATATTTGACATTTCATTGTGAATTTTGCTTGTGACATATTTGCGATATTTTTGGTGGATATGATTGAGGAATGTATTGAGATGGTCCCCAGTGTTTACATTAGCTCTCTTGACTGGCAGACTTTTCGTGACAGTCATAGAAACCAAGTACCCCTTGATTTCCATGATGTTTTCGTGTACTGTCTACATGTATATGACATGTGTAGGGTATTCAATCATCACTTCAACGCAAACCCTTGCGATTTAATGATTGAATATGGCAAATGCAAATGTAAGAAGACATTTGTCTGAAGCAGAAATGTGGCAGGCTGTAGGGATGATGGAGCAAGGGACTACCCATCGCCAGGTTGGTAAAGCCCTTGGTGTGCACGACACGGTGATCACCAGAGTCGGACAAGATTTCAGCAGTATGGCACACCAGTAAGACGGCATGGTGGTGGCAGAGACAGGGCAACATCTGCAGCTGAAAACCGGTTTTTGATCATTCAGACCCGTAGGAACCGCTTTGCCACAGCAACCCAGCTTCGCAGTGACCTTTAGAATACATCCGGTGTAAATGTTTCGGCGCAGACTATCCGGACAAGGTTGCACGAAGGTGGTCTCCGATCGAAAAGACCATGTATTCGCATTCTGCTGTCCCAGAACCACCGCCAGGCACGATATGAATGGGCTATGGACCACGTTGGATAGACCAGCGAAGATTGGCGACCTCTCATTTTTATAGAAGAGTCAAGGTACTGCCCAGACCACACAGATAGGCGTTCTTGGGTTTGGAGACGACCAGGAGAGCAATTCCATGCAGCCAACATTGCTGAGCATGACCACTGTGGTGGAGGGTCAATCATGGTATGGGGCGCCATCAGCAGGGGTGGACGTACAGAGCTCTGTGTCCTTGAACGTGGTACATGTACATTGACTGCACATCGGTATATTGATGATACCCTGGATGTCCACGTCAGATTGTATGCAGGTGCAGTGGGTGATAGATTCATTCTGATGGACGATAATGCCCGTCCTCATGCTGCCCATGCTGTCACAGAGAGAGGGGATTGTGCGTATGGACTGGCCAGCAAGATCCCCTGGCCTCAATCCAATCGAACATGCCTGGAATGAGTTGCAGCTTGCAATTTCAGCACGTCCAGTCCAGACAAGAAGTGTCCAGGAGCGTGGTGCCATGCTGATCCAGGAATGGAACAACATCCCACAAAGGACCACCAGAAACCTGACTGGGAGCATGAGAAGGCGTTGTCAAGCTGTAATTGACAGTGATGGGTCTCATACTCGATATTGAAGCCATTCCAGTTCGCTCCGTCAACCTTTTGGCAAATTGAATATTTTCTTCTTTTACCAATAATATCCATTTTTCCATGGTTATCGTGTTCAAAAGCTAAACAATAATGTAATGTCAAACACAAATAAAATCTTAATTTCTGTACTTAAATCATTAAAGATATAATTAAATAAAAAATATATACACTTTTCATTACAATATTTCAACTAAAATGTAAAACAGGTAGTTGGATATACTTGGTGGTTAGCAAACTTTGAGTAGTAAATAAAGCAGTGCCAAGCTAGAGTTTTAAAATTGCGACGAAACAACGTCAGAAACACGTTATCAGTTGTTCCATCACGCATGCGTTAAGTTGTGCAACAACGACAGTTTTTTCGTATAAACAAGACAGACAACTCTATATGAAATAGCCTGCTTCTAGATCGCACGAAGACTCATTTCTTTAGGTTCTTCGGTGGGTTTTTGTTCTATTTGGAACCAAATTTGGCGCGAATTTCTCTGGTGCACTGGTCAGCCGTACGTGTTAGCTTTCCTCACTACTGAAGGTCGAGACCCTTGGACCTTAGTGACAATGTCGAAACGTTGATACACATTCATGTATATACGCATAACTGATAATTATACATTTATCTTACATTACCCCCCCCCCCCCCCGCCCCCATTTAATCGGGACAGGATAGTCGGTACAAAACGATCTTCGTTGTATTTTGTGGAGTATTTAAATACACAAACAGGTTGTAAAATTGTGTTACGTAACCTTTGTGAGGTTTAATTTATATTAGATGATTCACCTTCGCCGTCACAATTTCTTTTCTGGAGTGTCTTTGCTTGGAATACTTCTGTACTGGCATTGTGATGAAAATGGTTAACTCTATATAATTATTTCCATATTCTGATATTATTCACCCATCTGAACACTGGTGGTATGTCCCATCATAGTTCAATAGCGGCAATTGAAAGGGTCCATATTCAATATTTAGGGACAGACCAATTAATATTTTCAACGTGCAGTTTTGGGGATGTACGTAGAAAATGTTGATTGGTCTACCCTACACATTCATATAGCAGACATCCTAATTATGACGTATCATGTTCCTGGGACGGAAAAGCGGATCTCTGATTCAAAGGGTTGAATCAGCTATTTGTTTTTTGTTCGCAATGCAATTAGGAATTGAATCAAATCAGTTTTATTTGACAGAGCAGGTGTTCACGCTTTCGGATGCCAATTTCGCGAAAAAAAATCGTTTGGGACCAAATATACAGTATTTATTACTTTCCAAAGTGTGATTTACTGGGATTTCCGGGTTTGATTATAAACGATAACTTTACAAGTGAATTTTGCAATCAACAATTGTGTCATGTATCCGTGCGCGCAAACGAAGACGCTTTGCCGTAGGTGTAATGGGAACTTCATTGTTTTTTTTCTTCTTTTAACCCTTTACCTAACATGAAAAATGAAAAGCAGACGACACTTGCAAAAGAAATTCTTGAATAACTATTATTTTCATTTTTTGTCTCAAAAACGTAGGTTCTAACCCCTCATTGGAACGAGCTCGACGAGCTCGTTCCAATGAGGGGTCATAACCTATGTTTTAGAGACAAAAAATGAAAAAAATAATGAAAAATAATTGGCGATTTTTGAGAATAGCACTGGCCGTTTTTGACCGTTATCTTAGGTAAAGGGTTAAATAATATAATTATCGTTAATAATGAAAAGTAATAAACAGAGTAATCGCTTGATTGGACTGGTTACGTGAAATAATTCATGCGAGGTGAGGGACGTTGTACATACACGAGTGCGCGAATGCGCACGAGTGTTTCTACAATATAGTCCCTCGCCTCGAATGAATTATTTCACGTAACCAATCCAGTCAAGCGATTACTCTCTATTTCACACCAAAAGTATTCTCTTGGTAAGTCTCAACAACTTTGTCGTTTATTTTGTCAGCGCGCCGTTTTCGATAAAATCACTGTCTGAAGACACAGGTAATGAAGTAATTTAAACAGGTTGTAATAATGGCTCTTTGTTATGGTCAACTGAATTAATAGTTTATCCAGTTAATCTGATTCTTCTCAAAACATTTCTTTGTTACTTAAACTTTTTATATTGCTTTTTTATAAGCCTTCTGAGAGATAATAAATTATTTGTAACTAAATATTTTTATACCTTGCTTAATATTTTTTATGATCCTTCTGGAACTTAATAAATTATTTGCTACTAGTTTATTTTGGCGTGAATAAACAGTGAGTAAATAATCATAAAATAATTTGTGCCAAGTAGATTTTTTAGTGCCCAGTGAAATTTTTGATGTCAAATGAAAGATTTTAGTTCCAAATGAAATCCGATTATAAATAAGGACAATTTAACCATGTATCGAAATTTGAATGCAACAAGGCGCCATCTGCCATGCTAAAGCATGGCAGTTGGTGCCTTGTTGCACTCATATTACAATATTTTAATTTAGCATTACCTTTTCTTTTAGGTATTTTAGTTGCAAAAAACACAAATGATAAAAATATAGATAAAAAACTAAAATAAATAAATAAATAAATAAATAAATAATTTCATGACTATTATTTACTCACTGTTTATTCACTCTAAATAAACTAGTAGCAAATCATTTATTATCTTCTAGAAGGATCATAAAAAGATAAAGCAAGATAAAAAGATTAAGCAACAAACAAATGTTTGATGAGAATCAGACTAAATAGATAAACTGTTAATTCAGTTAACTTCAAATCACCGAAGTTACGCAACGTCGAGCCCGGTTAGTCCTTGGATGGGTGACCGTCTGAACGATCGATTCGGACTCCCGCTTAGTGTTCTTAGGCAAGGCACTTAACCCCCGATTGTCCACATGGGGACACGATGACGTCGTGTACTAAGGCGTACTGCGTACTGCACGTCGATGGTGCGCATGTCTTCAACCAATCTAACCCTGCCTAGGCTGCAGTGCGAAGTTACGATGTTGGGGAGCTGGCAGCTGCTTGTCGTTGCTCGGTGGTTCTCTCCGGGTACTCTGGCTTCCTCCACCCGTAAAACTGTCACCGACACGATATGACCTTGGCTGTTAATGAGTCGTTAAACCCTAATAAAGAAAGAAATAAATAAATAATTCAGTTAACCTATAACAAAGAGCCATGATTATGTCTGTTGCCAACAGATTACTTGACAGGCGTAAATTTTGTCTCGCCTTTGTCTTTTAGACAGCAAGTTCATCGAAAACAACGCACTGTAATAATAATTAACCCTTTACCCAACGTAACGGCCAAAACGGACCAGCGCCATTTACAAAAATCGCCAATTAATTTTCATTATTTTTTTGTCATTTTTTGTCTCAAAAACATAGGTTATGACCCCTCTTTGGAACGAGCTCCTCGAGCTCGTTCCAATGAGGGGGTCATAACCTATGTTTTTGAGACAAAAATGACAAAAATTAGTTATGCAAGAAATTTGTTTGCAAGTGTGGTCTGCTTTTCGTGTTAGGTAAAGGGTTAAAAAAAACAACGCCGTTGATACCTGCCAAAGTCATTTATGGTGCCACTTTTGTGTACCAAATGATGTTTTTGAGTGCCAAACGATTTTTTGTACAATTGGTACTCCACAGCGTGAACATTGCGTGAATCTGTATTGTTTTGTCCTCTGTACACTGATATGAAAATGAAAAAAGTTCCAGCTGAAAATTGTTCCCATAATGCAGCTAGGAATTTAAATAATCTAATCTTGTTTGACAGAGCTTAATGAGCTCTGTCAAACAAGATTGGGTTGTTAAATTCTTAGTTACATTATTGTTCAATTCGCACCTTGGAATTTCTGTATTTTGACATCCGTGTGACGTGGGTTAATAATATTCACAGTTGATATCCACTGACTTTTTAAACATAGTATCCCTTATACCGATATAGAGGATCACCATTCCTGCAAACAGTCCATGTAATTTCTGAGGGACTTATGAGTGACTTATCGCCGTTCGATTCGTGTATATATTTCCCGAAAAATCTGTGCTGATTGTCAATGGATTTAAGCATGCGCTAGTGCCCGATACAGTACGGCCGCCGTTGACAGTGGACTGGTCACTTTCCACGGGTAGTTAATATTTTCACGCATGCAATAATATTAGATTCCGAGCAGTAATTATAGAAATAATCATAAAATATAGTTTAATAACCTGGTGCTTCATTAATTAAAATATGCTGATGATGATCTTTATTACCTGGTAAACGCATGCGCGGACATCACAGCTCAAGCGTGGATTACGACCAGTCCACGGCGACTGTACTGTACAAACCTAGTACACATTTGTATGAAGGGACCCTGATACACGATCATTATATTTGGATAATTAAAGAACAAGCACATACTTGTCTGTTATACAAAAATGGAGTGTGTGGTTCTGTGATTCAGTTACTCCGTTCAGTCCGCCTCGGCGCCCAGTTAGAAATTCAAGCTTTGATTATCTTCCTTGATATGCAATGCAAACAATTTTTTGTATTGCATACCCCGTCCTGGGAGGGGTCGGTCCACTACTTGTATGATAAATACAGATCAGATTATTGCGACAGACAAATTGGTCTGGGTCGTCGTATTCCGTCGATTTGACGAGATCAGATCGGCTTGAGACAGGAGACTGAATATAACAGTTCAGGTTGATCGACGGCATTAATAATGATTTATTACACACTAAAAACTAAAGTGTTAAAACTCACACTTTCAATGTGTTAAACCCATTCTAACTCTTAGGGTTTGATTTTAACACTCAAAGTGCAATGCTTTAAGCACTTAGGCATTACAATCGTCCGACATCTGAAACTTGAATGGATGGCACTTCCCATGTGTCTAGCATTGGTGGTTCTACCAGAATCGTCCATAATTTGATTTGCGCTTGGTGGGTACATAATTAAAAGGACACAACGCAGATGACGCGGATCAGGCTCGAGAGTTCGAGCCTGATCCGCGTCATCTGCGTTGTTTCCTTTTAAGTGTCGCGACATTACACTTGTCAAGTGGTATTATTGTAACACCTGTCAAGTTCTGTGATATCTACACTTGAACAAAGTGCTAGTTCAGCACTTAGTAAGTGTTAAATACAGCACTTCAAGTGTAGTTTTTGACACTTTAGTTTTTAGCGTGTACTATCACAGCGGATATTTAGAAATGTAAAACGACACCTGAAATGTACAGTTAAAACTAGAAGTCCTGTCATGAAAGGCGCACAAATAGCACGTCAATCCGCGCGTTAATCTACGCGTTATGACCATAGTAAGGCTATCAAATTATGTACATATGGCCTATGCACAAGCAATGTTTCAGCCAATGGACCTCCGGGTAACAAACTACTCGGAGCTCTCCTGGCTTGACATTTTAATGATTGTCTGAAACGGCCAGAACACAATTAAACTGTTTACGTTCAAATTAAACGTGAACAATCGCTAATTCAAATCCACGATGGACAGGATAGATGCGTAATATGGGTGTGTGTCCAGAACATGTGTGATGCACAGGTTTCCAGCAATTACATTTTAACTGATAGTAATTACCCAGATAATGACAACCGGAGAATACTTCTTTGAACAGTTATCAGATAGCCTATGTTCATACTTCATTTAGAAGCTCTTGAATTATCGTTAGTTTGACAAATCGGTTTTCGGGGTCCGTCACATACCTATCTTTACGCTTTACATTTAACCCAGGCAGAATTATTATCGAAAATATTTACACTTATAAACAACAAAATCGCAATTGTTAGCTATCACCTTGACACTCTCATTGCGCCCGTACCACTTAGGGGTCATAAGCTATGTTTTTGACGCAAAAATGAAAAACAATAGTTATTCAAGAATTTTGTTTGCTCTTTTCGTCTGCCTTTCGTGTCAGGTAAAGGGTTAAAGATAGCTGGTCTGAGGTACTTTGTTTTCATCTTTTCTCCATCGTATTAAACTTAGTAAAAACAATCGGATTTAACCCCTGTGTCATTTTTAAGAGCCCATTGAAGTAAAAACATAATGAACATTCAGTGGTATTTTTCTGTGAATAGCGCTGGTCCGTTTTTTTATGTTACGTTGGGTAAACGGTTAAGAGCCCATTTTAGGGGCTGTATGGCAATCGTACACACTTTCTTCCTGTCTGTGTTCTTCTTGTATTATAAAGCGCCACCTGCTGCTAGCAAAAAAAAATTAACTAACTTGGGAGAAATCGTTAGGGTCCGTTTTGTAAGGGTAAGGTTTATCGGGCTACTGCTAACCCTTATCCTTACTATTCTGACCTTAAACCATGATGGATATCTCCTTTTGAAGCATTAGTCCACTTCAAGATGGAGATTTTGTTTCTCGGTATGTTATGTTTACAGCAGGATCAGGGTTAAAACAACTAATAAATATGATATTGTTGAACCTTAAACAGTTATTATTTGTTGGAAAAATGATATGAAGTGAAAATAAAATCAATTCTCTATACAACAGGCCAAGTGAGCGGGTAAGAAAAGTTTAGTTCTGTAAGGAACTCGACATTTCTATGGGCTGTTTGTGAAGTTTGCGCGCAGACTATCTTAATGTGATGTTGCGTCACTCAGATAGATATAGAGATATTATTTTCGTGCCCCAGTTATACATATTCCAATCAATATGTATTTAATTCACCTTGAAAACAGAAATATATTAACACAATTAGTGGAACTACGAGAAGTAAATTCCGGCTGTGATGTGTTTTCATTCCTAAGGACATTGTCATCAACAGTTCGGTTAAATCAAGTCTTGATTGAGCAACATTTCTTGCGTTGAATCAAAGAAAATAAATGTTTGTGGTTTTCTGTAGCTCCAATCGTCTGGAATATATACGAGTAGCAGCGTGGAAGGACAGAACGAGATGCCATAGGCCTCGAGTTTTATCCTTCCGTGATGGCACAACTGCCATATTGATTAATCCATTCACACACGCGTGCTGTTCTGTGTTTAATGCACACCTTCACGTCTTTAAAAAAAATTATTAGAAGGACACTCAACAATTTATTTGACAACCATCAACAAAAAGAACACATTTCATCGCCAACCCAATTTGCGAGGGGAATCCGTGTTACTATTTCGTCCCCTGAGTTCCAATGTTTTCTATGTGTCTACTGGCACGATTTTTAGCCATTCAAATTGTAATCGCGATGCACGATTTGTAGAAAATTCCATTGAAATTTCGCTTCTTTATAAAAATAGTCAGTCAGCGATTTTCATTTTCCGCATGGTTTAGTGTTGCTGTACAGTACGTGGAGAGTGGATTGAAACTAAATCACCCGCGGAGTGGAGTTATCACCCACGCTATAACTTTCAAATTTTGTACATATCGACAAAAAACACAAGCAATGTTTCAGCCAATGGACCTCCGGGTTTAACCCGGAGGTCCATTGGCTGAAACTGTGCTTGTGCTGGTTATGCTTGCAACAAATTTGCAATTATTGCTTGGGTGGATTCTCCACTCTGCGGGTGATTTAGTTATAAAACACTCTCCACGTACTGTAGATGGAGATTTCATAGAACAAGAGTGTAATAAATGAATGTTCATGGTATCTTGTAGTCTGGAATATATCAGTTGCTCGGCTAATCCAACCTTAGGTTCGTTTTTCCGGTCAACTGAAATATCCCAGACGAGTATTTATAAACATAGGCGATGGAGTATTAAAAGATTAGACTGGTTCCAGACCATAACAGCATCGAATTTCTTACAGAATTAGACTGGTGGCCTGAGAGCTTGCCGAGCGGGCTATGATTCTGCTGGTATCTTACAATGGCATGCCGTCAGGTCTAAAATCTAAAAAGTCTAAAAGGATCCAGTGACATGTTATTTTGGTATATTTTAGGTTTCAAGAAGGCTGTTCTCATAAAATTAAAGGACAATGCACGCTAATAAAGTGAATGAACAACAGGAATATATGTTGTCGAACGACAAGGTACCCATCACAAAAGAGCAGAAATCGTGTTCAGAACTAGTTAGGAAATATCTGATAGACAACCTAATACTGATTTTGACGCTTGTTGGAGTGGTTATCGGATTTGGAATGGGATTCGCTATTCAACCATTGGAGCCATCGCGAGATACAATAATGTGGTTGGGTAAGTGTCGAAAATTGCATGTGGAAACTCGGAGGTCACCTCGTCCTCTGGCATAATCGTCAGGACATTTCTGGTGTATGAATTTACCATCCGCTCATACATTGCCTGTCTCAATTACAAAATCAATACTGCCTCAGTGGAGGCAGACACTGTGGGGACGGGGGAACCGTTCTTCGTATCGTTTGTCTCACAAATTCTCTATTTGTATGAGCTGCCGTGTGTGAGACATAAGTCCAAGTCATCAAATCTAGTCTGGAAGCAGAGGCCAACTGACCGTATAGCCCATCGGGGAAATTTACCGGTGGGGGCCCTTATGGTCCTCAAAATCGCTGCAGTCCAAAACCTATTGGTACATGAAATTTCATAAAAATGATGAAAAAGCGAAATGGATCTGATTGCAAAAACTACCTGTATATCTAAATGGCATCTACGTGGACTGCCATTGGCAGTCCACATGGATGGCATTTCGATATATCACCATCTAATCTGCCATTGGTCGCTCAGATGCAAGGAACCAGCATTCTTTCAGTTCAAAAAATCAAAATTTTCTTCCATTGCTCCAAACTATGGTCGTCCCGATGAACCCGGAGCCGCCCTTTTGTTGCAACCATTTTAGCATAATGAGCGACGAAACTGATACAAAAGTGCAATGGAAATGCCTTCTATGTGGACTGCATTTGATTGCTCAGATGATAGGATGCAGCATTCTTTTAGTTCGAAAAATCAAAAATTTTCTCGGGATCCTGGGCCTCCCTTGGTGCATTTACGGTAACATTTTTTTTACCCAGTCAGCCCCTGCCTCGAAAGCGGGAATAGTATTAATAGCAAGAGTGTATTGATATCTAGGGCCCCAATTCCCTAACCCCCTCCCCCACCTTAGCGACACTTCTGCAAACAATGGGTTGGGGTATTTTATAAAATAACTATGATATATAGTTATTTAAATGCACGTGTTTACAACAATACATTTTTTAAAACAATATCTTTTTATCTTTTCTGCTTTGTAAACATTCAGTTTGCACTGTTCTGTAGAACATAATTCAAATATTATGTGTACGGTGTTTATTGTTTGAAAAAAGATACATAAATATAACAGAAAATAAATCTATTTCATCCTTATTTATTAACAAATAAAAAATAAAAAATAAAAATAAATGTCACTCTCCCTTAATTCTAAATTAAATGTACAAGAACCATGTGTATTTTTTTTAACCTAATAGTGGAACTGTAATTTTTTTAAAAACAAAACCGGCATGATTAAAATACAGAGTCGCTTTATCATATTTAGTTTATAAACATTTAGTTAAACTCTTCTGCAGAAAATAATTCAAATAGTATGTGAACGGAATATTTTTTCGAAAATGGTGCATAAATATAACGGAACACAAATATATTTCATATTTCTTATTAACATACACAAAAAATTAAAAAATAAAAGCCTCCATCCCTCATTGATTTTAGAGATTAAATGCACGAGAACCAAAAGTTTTGTTTTTTTTGTTGGCCAAACTGTACTTTTTAATTCAATCATTAACCCTTTACCTAACATGAAAATAGGGAAAAAACTGATTGTACTTTGTAAGTTCTTAATAAAACCAGACAAATATGGATGTCATTGGAACTGGCAATGAGCCAGTTCCAGTGACACTCACATCTGCAATATTTTATTACAGATAAATATTAAATTTCCTGTGTTTTTATTTTTGTTCTAACATAACCGAGCAGAAGGTATGAATTAATAATTAAAAATGGGTACTTTTTAGGCATATTGCCTGCTTTTGAGTATTCTTGTTTTTACACCGCGGTTAACCACGGTGTAAAAAAGCTACTGTGGATTGCAAGTTACACCGTACCTCTCAGCCAATCAAAACACAGTATTTTGTTTCATTTGGAAATAATTCGCCTTATCCACTCCTGAAACCTGCTCAGTATATTATCACTTTGTCCGTTACATCTCACAAAACAAACGAACAAACGTATGAGTGGAATTTTTAAACACAATGCTCTCAACATACATAAGTTCTTATTTATTTATTTATTTATTTATTTATTTTAGGAATGCCAGGAGAATTGTACATGAGGGCCTTGAAAATGATGATTTTGCCTTTGGTAACATGCAGTATTTTAGCAGGTATGTTTCTGTCTACATGTTTTGCACCAATATACTCGCATCGAGGAAGGGATGTTCGTTGGGCAAAAACTACATGGTATACAGGAAAATGGCATAGAGAGAAAAATCTTCATACGGCATTTGTTTGACCGAAAAGCTCATCAAAGCATGGTTACGTTCACAACCAAAACCAATGTAGTCCACAGACAAACCTCCGGACACAATCGTCTTGCATTTGTGGACATAATTGGCTAAAGGAAACAAGTTGTAGTGTCCTGCGACAACCCGAAAAACAAATTCAATCTCGAATCAGTTCCGAGATTCGATTCATCTTTGAATCCGTGGCATCGAATATTTCCGAATCCTTTCACGAGGACGTTCTTCCACACCCAGAAAACTGCGCGGTATCGAATTATTCCCATGGTAGCGTGCAGTACAGTCGCCATGGACTGGTCGTAATCCACGCATGCGTTTACCAGGTAATAAAAATCATCAGCAGCAAAATTTCAATTAATGAAGCACTGGGTTGTACATGGTGCTCCATTAATTAATTTTTTAATGATCATTCCTATAATTAGTGTTTGTAATCCAATATTATTGCGTCCGTGGAAATACTGCCAACTTCGTGGAATGTAACCAGTCCACGGTGGCCGTACTGTAGAGCATGTTGTCGATACATGAAACCAATCCGAACCTTAAGAAATAACGTGACTACTATTAACCCTTTACCTAACATGAAAAGCAGACGACACATGCAAAAAGAATTCTCGAATAACTATTTTTTTTCATTTTTTGTCTCAAAAACATAGGTTATGACCCCTCATTGGAACGAGCTCGACGAGCTCGTTCCAATGAGGGGTCATAACCTATGTTTTTGAGACAAAAAATGAAAAAAATAATGAAAATTAATTGGCGATTTTTGAGAATAGCGCTGGCCGGTTTTGGCCGTTACGTTGGGTAAAGGTTTAAAATAGAGTACTGCACAACTATTCTAATATTAGAAGTTTCGATTGACAATTTCTGATTTCCGAATATGCGAATTTCTTTCCAAACAATCAAATACTCGATTGAATATTGAACTTTTCTTTTGTACCTGCTGGTCTCTGGTCTAAAATTTATTTTGCCTCTCGTGGTAATTCTCTCAGGAATTATATTTGGCAGGTAGAAGAATTGTCCTGCGTGTACTTTAGCAATGACCCACTTCCTTGTGTCAACTGCATGCGGATATTCCAGAAAGAGAACAATTAGCCCATCTGGGTAGCTCATTGGTGGATATAGGTGGGGCATAAGCTGAAGGGAGGGATAAAGTTCACTGCATGTTCTGCAGGGAGCCTGTCGTATCTATAGTGATAAGCCCAATGCCGATTCGCCATGTTTGAAGTTAATGATATGCAGGGCCAGACGTCGCTTCGGGTAAACATTTCGATCAGCCTACATGTTAAGACTGTAGAACATGCGATAGAAACAAACAAAATGTTTCGTTTGAAACGAGAAAATGTGCGTTTTCGATTTAATACTAATAAAGATAGAAAAAATAACATACTTTCAACACATCATTTAACCGACAGACCGAAATAATACTGATTTTTTCGTCAAATGAATACCGCAATGAACCCCTTCCCACAAGCGAAGACAGACTCGGCATCGTGGGTTTTTTTTTTTGTTGGCTAGTGACAAAATAGCAAACGACACAAAGTTCACTGCGCGAGTGAAGATTCAAACCCTGGGTATTCAAACAACAAATCAATACAAATATTTTCAAGCATAACACACAGATGTTCCAGCTGGAGGTGGTTGAAGGAGGGGGCGTGGTCCCCAAAAGGTGAAAATCGTCTGCTAGTTGCAGTGTCGCGTGTCTAAATAAAATTTTGTCCACATACCGTACATGTCAAAATGATTTGAAGAATAACCACTACCGGTAAAAACTATAAATGTAATGTTTTCTTTCCTTATAGCACAAGAATCGGACATAAAAATATATAAATTCTTCTTTTGACAATGTTCTCCTCCAACTTAAACTTACATGTCACACAGTGGACAACACCCCCCCCCCCCCCCCCCCCTCTAAAAAAAAAGTCTTAGTACAAAAAAATACCCACAAGGTGGAAGATCCATGCAGGGCCGGGGAAAGGAAATTCAAGCCTTGGTGTTAATTCGGTGACGCCCCCCCCCCGCACCACCCCCCCCCCCTCTCCGCCCCTTTCAAAAATGTCGGGATATTGCACAGATGATAAAGACAAGTGCAGCGAGTGCCAAAGGCGCGACCGACCATAGGGTGGTTAAGGGGGTGTCTCCCCCACGAAAAGTTTGAAGTCAGTTATTAAATGGAGTCTTCTGGCGGCTTCAGGGATAAAAAATCACTCTTGGCCCTCAAAATGACGTTTTTAGCCGCATGTTTCAAATTTCCAAGGTCTTCAGTGAGTATCCAATGACGTAGCGCTAAGCTATTGACTGCACAATTCTTGAAGTGATAATTATTACGTCAAGTGGATTTAACCCTTTACCTAAAATGAAAACCAGACGACACTTGCAAAAAAAATTCTTGAACAACTAATTTTTTTCATTTTTTGTCTCAAAAACATAGGTTATGACCCCTCATTGGAACGAGCTCGTTCCAATGAGGGGTCATAACCTATGTTTTTGAGACAAAAAATGAAAAAATAATGAAAATTAACTGACGATTTTTGAGAATAGCGCTGGCCGGTTTTGGCCGTTACGTTGGGTAAAGGGTTAATGAAGTTAATACTTCAAGAATCATGCAGTTCAGAATAACAGCCGTTGGCCAATTCATTCACGATACAGAATAGCTGTTGGCGCAGGAGTCAGAACCTTGGGGGAGTGGAGGGCCAAAGATGGCTTGAAAGTCCGTATTTAATTTTTGTTTTGTTTTGGTTCGCTCTTTGGTTCTTTAAAAGGACGTACTAACACCCCCCCCCCCCCCCCCGAAAAAAATATAAAATAAAATATAGTCTTTCGGATCATGTTTGGACCAGGAGTTGGTGGCAGGCGTAACTAAGAATCCTTGTCTCCTGGGTCAAGCCTGCCACCCCCCCCCCCCCAAAAAAAAAGTTCAGGCTCGAGGGTTACTACCCCGGCCCCACCCTTTCCCCGGCCCTGGACCCATGACTAAAATGTGTACACATGGATATTGTATTACAGTACAACAGGGTGATTTTGTACTTGTCCTCTAAGTAGGTGGATATACATATATCTCCAACATATTCTAACCACTTTAAACTGTGCATCTTCAACTACACCAATAACACAAGAACCCATCATTTTCTGGAAAGCTCTCAGAGAGCTTTCCGGAAAATAATGTCAGGTTCTTGTGTTATTGGTGTAATGGAAGTAGGCTACTTTGTTTATAGCGGTTATGCTACATCTTATTTTGATTCATACAATATTTGTAGACTTGAACATATGCTTCTACCCTGTACCTTGCATTTATACTCATATGAAGTCTTTTTTCCAGACATTTCATACTTAGCTATTAAATAAATAATTGTTCATTTACAGATTAGTTCTGTTAAAAATTATTGGATTGTAGCGATAGCCACATTTCAATATTTCGTGATTATAAAACAAATTTAAAATAACAAATTTTGACTTGCTGAAATAATCTACAATTGCAGTACTCTGATCACAAAAAGGCAATACAGTATATTTATTTACTTTACTTTTTAAACTTTTACCCACAGATAACA
Organism: Pictodentalium vernedei; assembly: GCA_031216915.1. Lineage (NCBI taxonomy): Eukaryota > Metazoa > Mollusca > Scaphopoda > Dentaliida > Dentaliidae > Pictodentalium > Pictodentalium vernedei. The sequence goes on along the minus strand of CM062297.1, from coordinate 179,081,420 downwards.
TTAAAACTGGAAATTTCAAATTCAATTTTTCAAACTAACACAAAAAGCTTCAAGCAAATCGAATCATGTGACCCTCGGGGGAACAATCTTGTTCCAATGATAGATCACTTGATGTGGTTTGTATAAAACTTTTAAAAAAACATTTTTACCTGCTAAATTCATGAATTATGAGTGTAGTTGCGGTCAGTTTGTTAGGTAAAGGGTTAGGCAGTGAGATGTGTGAATTATGGAGATTCTTATCAATCCATTTTCCAATGTTTGAAAAAAAAAATTAACAGTACCAGAAGGGTAAATTCCCTCTACTCATGCGGCAGGTGTTTTGGCATATCAAAGCTACTTCAACCCAAAAAAATAGTTTTCTTGAAGTAATATTCTTTTGTAGACATTATTAATTACATTTTGAGTTTCTGTGCACTGGAAAATTTACTGCAATAGGAATTCCAATGCAATTGACTCTCTTAAGTGCTGTGTATAAACCCAAAACATGTAATAAAAAAAGTACAGAATGCATGTACATTACTACTCAATATTATATCTCACGTGACTTCCTTGCATTCTGATTGGCTGAAAGATGATACTCTATTTCGTGTAGTTTGCATACACAGAACTAACCAGGCACTACACCCAGGCACTACACGTTTTCTATTTTTAGCACACTACTATATCAGTTTTCTTTTCACACTGGGCGAATAAAACTAATCAGGCTAAATTTAAAAATCGAATCACAGAGGCACAACATCCACAAAACGACCCGGAAAGAAATCATTGTGGAAAAATCTATCGCTTTTCCATTTTTGAAGTCACATTTCCGAGGCGTTCATTTTATTCCTTGAGAAGATGATCCATATCTCGTTTCGAAGAGAAGGAAGCGCGGTGGCTCTGTAGGTAGAGGTGCAGGTTGCAAGCCGAGAGGTCCTCGGTTCGAATCCCACCTGCGACAACCGCGTTGTGTCCTTGGGCAAGACACTTCATCTCCATTGCCTGTGTGGGGGCACGATGACGCCGTGTACTAAGGCGTACTGCACGTCGATGGTACGCATGTCTTCAACCAATCTAACCCTGCCTGTGCTGCAGTGCGGAGTTACGATGTTGGGGAGCTGGCAGCTGCTCGTCGTTGCTCGGTGGTTCTCTCCGGGTACTCCGGCTTCCTCTACCCGTAAAACTGCCACGGTCATGATTAGCCATTGTGCATAAATATGTGACCTTAAACATCAATAAATAAATAAATAATTTCGAAGAAAATGATCCATACCTGGGTACAACATTCATGAGAACGCGTCCGGATATGAAAAATCGTTTGTTTCGCTGCTCATATTATTTCGCTATTTAATTGTATGCTTTGGGCAGTAAATGAATAAATAATGGAATTCATTTGAATCTTCGGAGTTTTGCATCCCGTACTGACACATTCGGTAATGTATATGTGTGACAAATGCGTGGAAATTAAGAAAATGCGTTGTCAAATTTCGAAAATTTTAGCTTTCATTCGCGAGTTGAGTGTTTTGGAAGAAGAAAATGTTTTTTGAAAACTACATGGTATTTTTTTCTACATAACGCTGGTTGGTATGGCTGCTACCTTGGTAATTGATTAATAAATTGGGCAGATGTTTTTCTTGATGGGTGTTCGATATAATATAAGGATTAGTGCATGTCTTGTCGTTGACTACGCCCATATAGTGCCCAGTGAGGTGGTGTAGTTCCCTCCGCTTCGCGGCGGAAACTACACCACCTCACTGGGCAATATATGGGCGTAGTCAACTCCAAGCCATGCACTATTCCTTAACAATAGGTTGTAATAAATTAAGAATCCTGCTGCTTCTGCGCCTACACTGATAATACAAGAATCTGACATCATTTTCCGAGAAGCTCCCTGTTAAAAGATTCACAAAAGTGGGCATCCGATTCTTTTGCCATTAGTATAGAAAACATTACGTCTATAGTTTTACCGGTCGGTCGTGGTTATTCTTCAACTCATTTTGACATGTACGGTATGTGGACAAAATATTATTTAGACACGTGACACTGCTACTAGCAGACGATTTTCACCTTTTGGGAACCACGCCCCCTCCCCCAACCTCTTCCAGCTGGAACATCTGTGTGTTGTGCTTGAAAATATTTGTATTGATTTGTTGTCTCAATACCCAGGGTTTGTATTTTCACTCACGCTGTGAACTTTGTGTCGTTTGAGTGATCTATCTGCTATTTTGTCAATCGCCAACAACCCCCCCCCCCCCCCCCCCCACGATGTCGAGCCTACCTTCGCTTGTCTTCATTGCGGTATTCATTTGACGAAAAAATCAATATTATTTCGGTCTGTCGCTTAAATGGTGTGTTGAAAGTATGTTATTTTTTCTATCTTTATTAGTATTAAATCGAAAACACACATTTTCTCATTTCAAACGAAACATTTTGTTTGTTTCTATCGCATGTTCGACAGTCTTAACATGAAGGCTGATCGAAATGTTTACAAGAAGCGACCTCTGACCTTGCATATCATTAACGTCAAACATGGCGAATTTTAGCTTTACACCAACCGTGGTGAACACGCCAGCTATGGGATTTCAATAGTTTTACACCTACAGTGGAACTACATCCAAGCTCTCAGAGAGCTTGGATGTAGTTCCTGAAGTCGACCTGAATGCAACTTGTCTAAATTTATCGCACGTCACCTCACGAAGAGTGAAATGAAAGTGACAATTATTTATTACGTTTTTAAATGAGTTTACCCCATAAGACACCAAAACTCAACAAACATGCATTGTCTCATGTTAATAAAGCATCCATAACTCGAAATGGTATGTTATTATGCTATTAAAATGAAAAAGGCCCCGTTTCATTTTCCATTTCGTTTCGGCGATAAAATTGACAGCGAAAGTACTTCCCACCGATGCTCGTGTAAACAAAAACAAATTCGGACGTATGTACCTCTGGTGCTCAGTAAAATCGTGAAAAAAGTAATAGCGACTCTTAATAATCTGACGATCATGGTATAAATAAAATATACCGAAAGTAGCTTGGTGTACCATATGTTCACCACTTGTGGTGAAGTGGTGTTAACCGCGCGCCAAAGGCTCGCGGTTAACACCACTTCACCACTCGTGGTGAACATTTGGTACACCAAGCTACTATGGGTATATTCTACATGTAAATGTCTTGACCCTTTACACCCGAAAGCATGCTTTTCAGGCCCATGCTACGTCTGCTTCGACGGAATAGCATATCTTCTTGCTTTGCGATCCGCGACCTCAGTGTACAGCAGTGGGAGGGTGGATTGCTACTGAAGAATTTTCCACCCTCTCGACGCTCAAAGAACGGGAATCATCAAGCTGGCAGGTGTTCAGACCATGGAATAAAGGTTTGCTGGTGATCGGTATGCTTGAAACTGGTGTGGAGGACCCACCTCGTGTATTCAGGCTGGACCCGCTTGATACACTTTTATCACATAATCGCCATCAAATAGCTCATTACGGAACATATCGTTCACAACACGTTCAATACGAGAATGACGTCGACGTGGTAATGTTGTGAGTGAGTTGGTTTCGGGTGTTTCATTAACTGCCGACCTAATACAAATTGCAGACGACATCTGCAGAAAACATTTTTCGCATAACCAAATAGTTTCAATTTTTATCTCGGAAACATAACTTGTGACCCCAGTTGGACTGTCGAGATCGTTCCAGTGAGAGGTCATAAGCTATGTTTTTGCGACAAAAATTGAAAAAAATAATAATAAAATTTGGCTCGCGATTTTTATGAACAGCACTGGCAGGCTTTTAAGCCTTTGAAACAGTAAAACTGATTTTTCTGTCCAAGGCATAATTTCGTCCCATTTTTGTCTTATTATAAGAGGTATATACACGGGGCATTGATGATAAAATAATAACCGTAGTCTGCAGCCAGACGGTTGCAGACTGCAGTTATTATTTTATCCTCCCTGTACATTTATATTGGACTGATCCATCTGACTGTAAGTGTACACACAGGCGATACCATTCCAGCAAATGAGGTTTCAAAGGGTAAAGCTAAAAGGTTTTAGACATTTAGTGATTTCAGTGGGTGTTATAGTATTTTAGAAGTGGAGTCAATATTAATCGTCATGTGAGTGCTGAAAGGTGTTGTTACACTCAAAAGACGATTTCCAACCCCCAAACCCCAAAACCCCAAACGTCATATCTTTCGAACAAAAGGGGAGAGGGAACATGAAATTTCTTCAGCAGTTTAAAATTCATAGGTAGCAGTTGCAATTTTCTCACTCAAGAGTGGAGACTGTAATTGGTTTGTCATAAGTTGAATATTCGGCAGGTGGTTGGGGGCAGTTGGAAATTCAGGGGGGTGAGGGCACCACTCGAACCAAAACCCTCTAGCCACGTTGCCATATACTGTATGTGGAGAGTGGATTGTAACTAAATCGCACACGGAGTGTAGATATCACCCAAATAATCACTTTCAAATTCTGTACATATGGACAAAAAACACAAGCACAGTTTCAGCCAATGGACCTCTGGGTTTAACCTGGAGGCTCATTGGCTGGAACTTTGCTTGTGCTTGTTATGTTTTGCAACATATTTGCAATTATTGCTTGGGTGGAATCTCCACTCTATGGATGAATTAGTGATAAAAACACTCTGCACGCACTGTTAAATCTTAAGTTGTAAGTCCCACTAAAACGATCGCGGTGAGCTCATTCCAAACAGGGACATAAACTACTGTTACAAAGTTAAATATTAGATAAAATGACCCGGTAAGCTATTTTTGGTGTATACCACTGGTTCGGTAGGTAAAATATTTATACTCAGGGTCGGCCTGAGTGGAAGAGAAGGAAACCGAAGGAACAAAACAAACCAAGTATGGTTTACACCAATTAAATTAAGTATGAAGTAGACTGAAGAAAATTAATCTTTTGATTCTCAGACAGCCTGCGCATTCGTTTTTCTCGGCCCGCGTTCGTCATATTTATTTCGGAGGTAAAATTCAAAATGTATAAAACTATCATGGGGTGTGATTTTGTCGGTATCACATCGCGATTTGCTAAGCAATATGTCATGCCATGTATTTATTTATGTATTGGTGTTTAATGTCACATACTTATGCACAATGGATAATCGTGACGGTAACAGTTTTACGGGTGGAGGAAGCCGGAGTACCCGAAGAGAACCACCGAGCAATGACGAGCAGCTGTCAGCTCTCCATCATCGTTACTCTGAACTCTGCACCGCGGCACAGGCAGGGTTAGATTGGTTGAAGACATGCGCACCATCGACGTGCAGTGCGCCTTAGTCCACAGCGTCATCGTGCCCCCATGTAGGCAATTGGGGTTAAGTGCCTTGCGCAAGGACACAACGCGGGAGCGCGAATCAGTCGCTGAAATGGTCACCTGTCCAACTACAAACCGCTCTCGACGTTGCTTAACCTCGGTGATCTGACGAGAACCGGTTACCGCGACGCCACCGCGCCCCCTATGTACATTGATACATATAGTATTGTTATTCTCTTCGCGAAATGCTGCACGACTCTCATAAGCATGTACAAAATAAATATTTATTTAACTGGTTGAGGGCTAGATTAGTTTTAGTGGTCTGCATTTGTTCATAAAAAATGTTTTATTGCAAATTATTGGAGAGTGCCAACAAGCACTCTCCAATAATTTGTAATAGAACAAATTTGTATTAAAAAAAATATTATTTACGTTTGACTGAATACGAAGCATGGGTACGGAAAATGTTTGCTTTTGCACTGGTACCCTCATTTTTTTGAAAGGCCTGATTGTGACTTCTAGCCCTCAGCCAGTTAAAACAACTCCTTATTATTTTTGATCTCCATTTTAGTTGTTCTATATTGATTTTGTGTGGTATGATGACTGTTACAAACAAAAAAAACTATCTGTGAAATCAACATCAACATGGAAGCTCTAGTATTTAATTTTAGGCTCTCACAACTGGAATTTAGGCATCGGCGACCGTTCCATCAGGAATAAAAAATAAAAATAAAAATCGCCCTCCCTCATTCGTTTTTTTAAAAAAATGCCTGAAAATCAATTATTTCATTTTGTTTGACCTTACACTAGATAATCTAAAATCAAAACTTTCTGGTGAGTTGTTAAAATTGGGATTCTTTTATATTTTAGGAACGGCTGCGTTAGATCCACAGTCGAATGGTAAAATCACTCTGATAACGCTGATATACATATTTCTAACGCACGTGATCTGTGCTACTCTGGGAGTAATGTTGGCTCTTATAATAAAGCCAGGTAAAGTTCCAGCTGTATTTATTTACTTACTTAATCATCTTCGTGTCCTGGAACACGTAAGCTGTTCACACGTATCTTCCAGCCAGTACTGTCGTGTGTGATTCACTCCAGTTGACTGCCTATGTATCTGTGTTCTTTCATCTGCGCTTCGATATTCCTTCTGCATGTGTCCATCGCAGTACCTTTTCAAATGTCTGTTGTTCCCAATTCTCAGAACATGCCCGATGTATTCCATTTTCTTCTCTTAATCTCATCATTGATGTTCCTAACTCAGAGGCGGCGGAGCCAGGGGGCACAGGGGGCTCGTACCCTCTCCACTTTTTTCCACAGGTATGTTTCGCAGTTACAGAATGAGGTAAAATGGGCGCATATAAACGTGTCAATATACAGGCATTCCTGTAACATTATTTGCAAATCCAAACAATATTTAGCCAGAGAATCCTACTTTCGGTCGCTCCTGTTCGTTTTTTCTACTTCAATTATCTTCCAATCCGAATTCAGGCCCTCGGGTTGGAATATGGTTAAAGTAAAAAAAAAAACAGACAGTGACCACACAGCGGCATATTCTAATCTAAACGAGAGACTACAGCGAGTCATGGTACATTTACCGATATACGATTATAACCTTTTTCACACTTGGTGGAACCAAGGTAAGCATTGTGAAATTGTGACCCTCCACTTTTATCGAGCTTCTGCCGCCCTGTCCTAACTCCTATTCTGTTTGATAACTGGGAGTTTGACTATTACTTTTCTTACGTTCATGATTTTCCAAAAGAAACGACCTTCAAATCCTCGTAACTTACAATCTAACTTTTAATTTATCCCCCGGCTACAGAACCATACAGCAGGATTGATAGTACATTGCTTTTGAAAATCTTGGTTTTGGTCTTTCTTGAAATTTTCTTACTCTTTCACATGTTCTTCAGCTTCTTAACCCTTTACCCAACGTAACGGCCAAAACCGGCCAGCGCTATTCTCAAAAATCGCCAATTAATTTTCAAAATATTTTCAGTTTTTGTCTCAAAAACATAGGTTATGAACCCTCGTTGGAACGAGCTCGTTCCAACGAGGGGTCATAACCTATGTTTTTGAGACAAAAAATGAAAAAAAATTAGTTATTCAAGATATTTTTTTGCAAGTGTCGTCTGCTTTTCATGTTAGGTAAAGGGTTAAAGGCACTATGCGGATGTTAATCTCTTCATCGATGTCATCTTCACTATCCAGTGTACCTCCAAATTAGTGAAATGATTGTGCCTCTTCAATTTTTTCGCCCTTCCAATTCATGGTGATCGTACTCCTAATTCTTCCAAAAATTTCATCAATTTTGTTTTCCTCATATTTTTTTCCAGAGCTATTTTGCTGCTTCTGCTGTTGCCTTTTCTAGCTTTTCCGGCTGGTGTTCCTGCGATTGAGATTGGAGGCTGATGTCATCAACAAAGTCCACATCTTCCAGAAACTATCTTAATCCGCACTGTATTCTTCGGTTCGCAATTGTTGACTTCTACATAACCCAGTCGGCAATTAATAGAAATAAAAAAGAGATATTATACAGCCTTGTCTGCCCCCTGATGTGATTTGAAACCATTCGCATGTTTTCGCTTCATTCCTAACGTTGCATTCAAAACTTCCGTCCATGTCTATAATGATACTGATGAAGTTTTGTAAAATGCCATACTTACGCATTTATTTATTTGGCCTCTCAAAAATAATTCTTGTTTTCAGGCAGGTTTTCTCGAATAATTATTTATTTATTGGTGTTTTAAGGTCACATACTTATGCACAACGGCTAATCGTGACCGTGACAGTTTTACGGGGTGGAAAAGCCGGAGTACCCGGAGACAACCACCGATCATAGACGAGCAACTGTCAGCTCCTCAACATTCTAACTCTGTTACTTTATCCCAGTTGCCTACATGGGGGCACGATGACGCCGTGTACTTTGGCGTACTGCACGTCGATTGTGCACAATCGACGTGCAGTACGCCTTAGTACACGGAGTCATCGTTCCCCCATGTAGGCAACCGGGATAAAGTGCCTTGCCCAGTGCCACCGCGCTCCCTTTCTCGGATATATTTTACGATGGGTGGTGTTTTTTTCTCCTCTTTTGAAGTGCCAACATCGCCCTACCAGTACACCTATAGGATGAGGTATAGTGGAAATTCTTGAAAAGGGTAAAACCGCACTGAAAATAGTTTGAACTGTCACGGCAATTGGTAATTTTACCACCAAAAAACATTTATTAGCAACGAATTAAACTTACAAAGCACACTTAGGGCGGACAACCTTGTTATTTATTACTTTCTTCAATGCTTGCGAACCTGACATGGCATCCATTATGCAACAGCTTTTAATATGAGGGATCGAGGCCATAAAATTTATGATAAAAGATATTGATGTAAATCTCTGTCAGACCTTAAAATTTAAAGTAGAGGTTAGCCGTACTTTCGATTGCTTGTGTCTAGCGGAGGCGCGTATCCAAGATATCAATGTTGGGGGTGGGGGGGGGGGGGGGGTGTAATATCTAGGGGAGCCAGTTTAGCAGTCCGAACGTAATGGCTACCCCCTACGAAGGGGGGGGGGGGGGTAGTCGCTACCTTCAGATCGCTGAACTACTAGGGGGCATACAAAATAGGATGTGCAGCATCATCCGAGCCACGTGGCGACGAGATGGGGGCGAGCAAAGAGCAGGACACCCCCTTTCCAAAGCCAGGGGGTCTCCCCCGGGAAAAATGTTGAAATTCGAGACAAAACACGCAACGTCCTTGAGTCCGTTTGTGTTCATAATTTTAAGTTGTGAAAGACATCAATAATTAGGTCACATCACCTGGGGGGGAGGGGTGGGGGTGGCGGTGGACTAAAAGTTGGGGAATGACTAAAATTTGGGTGCATGCGCCCCCCTCACCCCCCTAGTTACGCCACTGTTGTAGCTGAAGTTTTATGGCCTCGACGTCACTATTTCTCTTAAAAATGTACTGTCTGTAACACGAGGTGGGGCTACACGGGTGGTGTGAAATGATTATATAACTCTCCACCAAGCACAACTAACGGACGATGGCTGACAATTTGCGTCATTGGAAGACATTTAGCTCCCCTTAAATTTCTAAACTTGTCAATAAATTTAACACTAAGGGAATTTCATATAAAAACTGAAATTTCCAAATGATAGCAGCGTTGTATCATCGATGCACGTATCATTTCACAAACTTCGGTCATTTTCTTGTAGAGTAGTATAAAAATACAGAAGTTGGCTTTTTACATTTTTTTTCGCCAATCAGTTTGGGCTGTTGACTATTAGGCCTATTCTCTATTTAAACCCAGTTAGAAATAGGAAAACGGCACTTTCTCCATCTTTTTGATGTTTTGTAACTTTCTTTCTGTTCATTATATCAATAGTGCGCGTCGTAATGTATAATATAGACACTACCCTTTCCATTAATATATATTGTCCAAAAAACGTTAAGCCCCTCCCCCCCCCCCTCCCTACCACCACCCTACAATACCAGTGGGTATACAGTAAATGGGTAAATTCTCCCGAGAAAACCTGCTATTTGCAGTAGGGGAATATGCCTTATTAGTGAAGCAAGGGTTTCTAGAGTATTCGTTTTTATTGAATGAATATTAGGCACCGCCGACGTCATCACAACGTTAAAAACGTCACGTTGTTCAGTACCTGATGGAACAGCCACAAGCATATCTAACAATCTTAACCCTTTACCTAACATGAGAAGCAGACGACACTTGCAAACAAAATTCTTGAATAACTAATTTTTTTTCATTTTTGTCTCAAAAACATAGGTTATGACCCCTCGTTGGAACGAGGTCGACGAGCTCGTTCCAACGAGGGGTCATAAGCTATGTTTTTGAGACAAATAATGAAAATTAATTGGCGATTTTTTGAGAATAACGCTGGCCGGTTTTGGCCGTTACGTTGCCAAAGGGTTAATCGGCGTGGTATGCTGTCCATGACCTTCCGAATTTCTCTCACTGTGATGTTGTCTCATTTCTCTATAAGCACACGACAGTGAAGTGGTCAATAGCCAGCAAATATTCACGTTTTAAGGATGTATGCCCGATCCGATAGAGGAATGCAGAACGTCACAATATGAGCTATTCGTATATCCACCCGCAGGTATTATAGGGGGGGGGGGGGGGTGCTTAACTTGTTTTGGACAGTATATTAGGATAGGGGGTAGGATTCGCTATTTTTTTCCCGGGAAGAATATATATTTATAAATTACTGTAAAAACACATTCGCTAAACAAAGAGGAAAATTGAACAGTTACTTAGCTACTTCTAATTTTATAGCTTTTAATGAACGAAAACAACAGACAGCTCTGAGAGCTGTCTGTTGTTTTTGTTTATTAAAAGTAACAAAAGGAAACTTCGCTTCATTTTCTGTTGGTGTGATAGGTGTTTTCTCAACAAAAGCACGTTTCCTAATTGGACCTACGTCTCCGGTGTAATCATTTTAGGGCAGATAATTTTATCAAAAGTCGATTTTCATGACTAGGATAAGTTAGGGATGCATTCTGAAAACATGTTCCTGAATTATTTAAAATGTCATTTTCGGCCTTAAAAACACACCTAGGACCCCCTCGCTGGAACCAACTCAACATATTTGAGGTTTTGTTTGGCTACATTTCCACATGATGTCTTATTTGACATTCAGACAACAAGCGCAATATATTGATTTAAATTCATCCATTAATCCTTTACCAAACATGAAAAGCAGACGACACCTGCAAACAAAATTCTTGAATAACTAATTTTTTTCACTTTTTGTCTCAAAAACATAGGTTATGACCACTCATTGGAACGAGCTAACACTCTAAAATTAATTGGGTTACAAATTAGCCCAAATCAACTGGGTTCAGGGAATGTGAACCCAGTTTGTTTCATATTCACTCAACCCAGTTCAAGACCCAACTGTGCATCATCAATATTCATTGTCCACAGATATCGAAATATATTCTTTAAAAGGCGATTCGCGCCTGTGAGGCGTCTTGAAATTGAAAACCTCCCAGAATTATTTTTATTTTTAGTGAACATTGTTTATTTATAGCACCCCCCACCCCCACATACGCACACATACCCTCGCACAGGCAAGATGGTGGCAATGGAGACACATTTACATGTGACCAATGGGCGTTCCAGCATTCCAGTTGTATAGAGATAGGTGGTCTCGATCTATGTGGCATGAGTAGTGATAGTGGGTAGGGCGTAGAATAAAGTAGCGATCTTATTGGGTATTCTTATAATTGGACGAGGTTGAGATCGGAACAATCAACTTTTGTCACCTTTTATAATTTTGTAGGGTGAAATAATAAGGTTCATTAGATTTTCAAAAGGAATAGTGTATTATAGCGAAATCGTAAACAATCAACAAAAACGACCCAGTTACTGGCTATCACTGTTCCTCTCAATAATTATTCGGCTGTATTTTTTCTTGTGTGAATATTGTGTCATAAAAGAGATAGAGGAATTTATCTCAGAAATAGTCACTGGTAACATCGTACGTCACGCAACAAACAGCGTTGTATCCAGAGGGAGCTGACACCGAATCAGATCAGAGAACCTTATTAAAAAAATTTCACGCTGAATTATACAGAATATATAGTGATTGTTTGATAAGATATAGTCCCGCGACAGTTTAATTCCATTGACGACCAAAGAACCGTCTTAGTTACAGTGAAGGGAGCACGGTGGCTCAGTGGTAGACTGTTGGACTTCTATGCTAGAGGTCACGAGTTCGATCCCCGTCCTGACGACCCGCGTTGTGTCCTTGGGCAAGGCACTTTATCCCTGTTGCCAACATGGGGGCACGATGATGCCGTGTACTAAGGCGTACTGCACGTCGTTGGTGCACATGTCTTCAACCGCTGTAACCTTGCTTGAGCGGAGCTTGAACAGAGTTAGAATGTCGAGGAGTTGACAGTTGCTCGTGGATGCTCGGTGGTTCTCTCCGGGTACTCCGGCTTCCTCCACCCGTCAAACTGTCACGGTCACGTTTAGCAATTTTGCATAAGTATGTGACCTTAAACACCACTAAATAAATAAATAATAATAAATAAATAGTTACAGTGAACCTGTAAAATGCACTGATGCCCTACTCGTGACGTGGCTAAATGATCTTGGTTCGGGGGTATTCCCTTCTGAATTTTCAACTGTGCCCCCGTCCTCTCCTGGCTTCTGAACCTTCAACGTTTGATATAACAATTTGCAGTCTCTACCTCGGGAGTGAGAATTTTCCAACTGCTACACGTGCATTTCCAACTGCTTAAGAAAGCATCCTCTCTCCCTGTGTTCGAAATGGTGTGGGTTCTCGAGTTGGAAATCGTCTCTTGGGTGCAAGATGGCGCCCTTTGTCTTTCACGGGACAAAAAATGGCGACAGTTAAAAAATCACATGATGTGGTTCAAAACGCCTTTAATGTCTGTTAGAGACAGTCACAACTATTGTTAAAATAGCACGAAATCTATCACCACAGGATATGAAATTTACAATTGTTGATAGTTTGAGGCTTCAGCTTCTTAACTATTAAACAGTTTTCCCTGGAGTGAAGTTGAACCCCCACTCGTGTACTCCTCCCCCCCCCCCTACACCACGCCGTAGCAACGTCCCCGGAGTTACTTGTGTAAAACATATCTTTTCTGCAGGTGCTAAATACTTGGTGTTGTGTCTTTCGTATGGATCGCACGCATCAGGTTTAAACTGGGGGAGTTCGTCCCCTGAGTTCTAATGTGTTCTATGTGCCTACTGTCACATAGAACACATTGGAACTCAGGGGACGACTTGTAATCAGCTCGATAGGATACATCCTCAATCCAACAGTTGTGGTAATCATGTGTTTGTGTTATCTGATGGGTATTCTAGAATTCTAAGAGTTTGAATTGACAACTGAAGCGATATTTGGTTTTCCTAATTGTAGGAGGCGGAGGTGGTGACGCTACGTCGAAAGTAACAGCTCAGAGATTTGAGACACAGGACATTTTTGCGGATCTCTTAAGGTTTGTGTCGGTGATTTACTCCGTTTTACGATACGTAAGATAGATAATTATTTTTCCCCAAAAGTCAGGTTTAACAACTATTTCTGACATGAAATCCTACTGGACAGGTAGAGAGGAAGAGTGTTGAAGCCTGCATGGCGTTGGACCCAGCCCTGTTTAAGTGTAATAAGCACACACGATGTGCAGTACAGTCATCGTGGACTGGTGGTAATCCACGCGCGGACAGTGATGTCCACGCATGCGTTTACCAGTTAATAAAAACCATCAGCAGCAAAATTTTAATTAATGAAGCACCAGGTACACACCCGGTGCTTCATTAATTAAATTTTTGATGATTATTCCTATAATTAGAGTTTGCAATCTAATACTATTGCGTCCGTGGAAATACTATAAAGTGACCAGTCCACAGAGGCCGTACTATAAGGAAGTTAGTGTCTGAAGTTCTGTTCCACCTGTTACTATAAGATCGGCAAATCCAGCAGGAAACCGAAAAACTACCCCAAAGCTATCATACAGTGAGAGCTGAGTTGGTTGACAAAAAGCTGTAGCATTGCAATTACATCATCCAGAAATCACGGCGAGGACTTTTTGAAGCGTTTGGACAATTATTATGGTTGCAACAGATCGAGAGAGAAGCATGGGGGTCGAGGCTTGAACCGTTGATCACTAGCACACAAAGTTGGCAGATGGCCTTTATACCCCGACTTCTACATAGTAAATAAGAAAATGTCTTTTGTTGGGTATTCGTTTTGGTATTCGGCGTCGTCGAGAGAAATTTTGGATTCTGGGATGCAATTGTTACAGTTTTCGGAACCTTGGAGTTCAAGGTGTCGAACATATAGCACTTGTCTTTGAGCGGCGAGAGCAAGAGTATGAGAGAGGGTAACGAGCATCAGCAACTTTTGCAGTCCGAATTCTGACAATTTTCCGGAATTTGACATCCCGGGAAATTTTCCGAATTTGGATTGCAAAAGTCGCCATTTCCACGAATTTCTGCAGGAGATGATTAATCAGATTTGGTGTCTCTATGAGGCCTTCAGGTTTCATCTCTAAATGACAGGCGTTTTTTTTTTTCTAATTGGCAGGACAAGTTGTGTTGTTAGTCCTGGCCCAGCCACCCCCTTCCCGAGTTACTACCTTGAAACCACAGCCCTCTCTACGGCCCTGCTGATATTATGCAGTGCATCATTCTGATGGAGCATTGCTGCTATAACGTTGAGATTTTTACGATCATGAAAAGTTTCCGATCATTTGCAACAGTTCTGCTTATTGACCACTTGATACATACCCACGATGCCTCAGCGGAAAGATGGATAGTGACTTTTTTTGCGGAGGGGGGGGGGGGGGGGTATATTTGGGGGGGGGTTGCTTTATCTCAGAAATTGTAACTGTTTAGTCACTGAAAAATGTACCCACACGGTGCTCCCATGCTCTCCATGCGATCTCCACAACTTGTCGACAAAAAACTCGATTTCTTCTTGAATAAAATCTGGTGATTTGATGGGCTTAAAAAATAATTTTCCGTTATTTCATCGCTTCATAGAAAGTGTGAATTAGGCGGAAAGATGGAATAGCTTGGGTATATAATGGAATTAACTATCTCAATAAGCAGGGAGCTCAGTGACTCAGTGGTTACGGCATTGTATTTCAAATCGAAAGGTTCACGGTTCGATTCCTGCAATGGGAAACTGCGTGGTCTCCTTGGGCAAGACACGATTGCCCACGTGGGTGCACGGTGGTGCTGTGTACTAAGGCGTATTGCACGACGACTGGGGCACCTCGTCGCCTGAGTGCTAGAATGTCCTGTGTCCCATTGGGGACATAGGACATTCTAGCACTCAGATGACGACCTATCTTCAACCATTGCTAACCATACTTTTGTGGAGTTAATAAGCCGGGGAGCTGTCAGTTGCTCGTTGCTGCTAGGTGGTTTTCTTCGGGTTCTCTTGGTTCCTCCACCCGTAAAACTGTCCGGCACAAGGTGATCCTGGCTTCGAAAGTCCTGTTAAACCTCAGTTAATAAATAAATAAAAATCTATGTAAGCAACTATAGTATCTTTGTCTATGGTGTTTTTCTTTAGCGACATGACTGACAATTTTCGTCATTGGAAGAGATTTACAGGAAAGTTCGCCATCCTTAATTTTGTAACGTTGTCAGTACTTTTAACATTAAGGGCAAAGGAAATTGTCATCCTTTTTAAAATTGGCGGTTTCAACGAAAATATTGTCTTTTGAGCCACCAACAATTTTTTCGACAGCCAACACAATTTTTCAACCTACATGGTGATGGGAGGACCATCCCTACCCCGATACACGCTAGCTTCAAGCCGGAGGTGTACCAAAGATAACAGAATGAGTTAACAATGAGCTTTTTGAAAATATAAATGGTTTCGCTGGTGAACAGGCTAAATAATGTAAAAAGACGTCTTCAAATGCGGAGCAAATTAAATTTGGAAAAGGAAAAAAATAACAGTGATTGCTAACTATACACGAAAATATAGCTCCATCAGTTGTTCCAGTTTGTCTCAGATAATATAATCGCGAAAATATCAGTCTTAATATTTATTTATTTCTTTTAATAGAATTACAAAGTTGATATAATCTTTTACACATACAATTCTAAGTTTTCATATTCATTAGTACTGTATATAAATTAATCACTTTCTCTACATGTTCATGTTTTACACTAGTTAACCCTTTACCTAACATGAAAAGAAGACGACACTTGCAAACAAAATTCTTGAATAACTAATTTTTTTCATATTTTGTCTCAAAAACATAGGTTATGACCTCTCTTTGGAACGAGCTCGACGAGCTCGTTCCAAAGAGGGGTCATAACCTATGTTTTTGAGACAAAAAATGAAAAAATAATGAAAATTAATTGGCGATATTTATAAATAGCGCTGGCAGGTTTTGGCCGTTACGTTGGGTAAAGGGTTAAGTGCACCGAATCCAAAACAGTGAGAGGAATGGAGGTAGGAAAGATTTTATTCAGTTCAACATGAATGCATATAGAGTATGGTAAAGGATAGCATTGACTATCCTCATTTACATGGCGCCAGAGTGAGATAGCATTGACTATCCTCAATTACATGGTGGCACCAGAGTGAGATTGCTTCCTCCATTTCCAATATAAAATAGAGGTTTGCATAATCACGACAGCAGCGTATTTTCTCTCCCCCCCCCCCCCCCCCCCCCAACTTCCTATGCAAGATATGCGTGTCTCATTTGAGAAGGCCATGTGAGATAGATGTCTCTCTCACATGACCCACGTGAAAGGCTTATTAGAATATTTAATGAGCACGCGAACTATTTAATCATCGCGCGTTCTTCCGTAAACAAACAACATGGTGTCACGTTTCGGAAATATTAGCAGACGAACGGGTGTCGAAGAAAATAGAAATAAAAACACGGACCGCAAAACCAAAGGACACTTGACTTCTTTTATATGAATTTTTGAGTGAACGCCATTTTGAGTGGAGAAAGTTCATTTCAATGTTCATTTCGCTACAAATCTTTAACCTCTGTCTTGTGGGTGTTAGGATTTAATTTCGTGGTATGTACAGAACATTTGTGCGCTCTTTCCGATGAGCAAATCAGTTTTTTTTCAGACATGGGCAACAAAATTGTTCGATATAGCCGCACGTGCCTTGGATTAATTTTGATGACGTCAGAGTGTTTTGGTAGAGGGAGAAAAATTATCCCTGATGTGGGTTGGTATGAGGTGGGGAAATCACACCCTCGGAACAAGATATGTGGTCCAGACACTCGACAAGCCTCGTGTCTGGCCCAAATATCTTGCCCTTGGGTGAGATTTCACCATCTCACACCCTCACCCACCAGGGATAATACTAATCTCGTTATGAAAATCGACTTTTGATAAAGTTATCTTCCCTGAAATTCTTAGACGACCCAGGAAGGTCCATTTGGGAAGCAAATAATTGCTGAGAAAACAATTCTTACATCAGTAGAAAATAAAGTTTCCTATGGTTACTTAATAAAGGAAAATAATAAACGGCTCTCGGAGCTATTTTCATTTATTAAAAGTCACAAAAGGAAACTTGCCTTTTTATGGCAAGCTAATTTGAAGCAACCAGTTCACAGATAATCCGTCATTAAGAATATCTATCAGTATCACACCTCCCAACACCTTGTATCTGTTTGGCTCATTTGTCGCAGGATTACAGAGGTTAAGTGATGGAGAAAAATTTATGTTCTTATCAGTGCTCAGTCGACAGCCAGTGACTGTCGCACCTCCCAACACCTTGTATCTGTTTGGTTCATTTGTCGCAGGATTACAGGGGTTAAGTGATGGAGAAAAATTTATGTTCTTATCAGTGCTCAGTCGACAGCCAGTGACTGTCGCACCTCCCAACACCTTGTATCTGTTTGGCTCATTTGTCGCAGGATTACAGGGGTTAAGTGATGGAGAAAAAATTAGGTTCTTATCAGTGCTCAGTCGACAGCCAGTGACTGTCGCCTGAACCCCAGTTCGAACGTAAACCTTGCCACCTTATCAATGCCCTATCCGCTTGGGACTCTCAGGATTCCTGAAGGTGCCTGTGGCTTACAGCGACAAAGGGTGATCAACGATAATTCACTGAAAGATTATTTATTAACATGTACGAAGAAATATAATATGAAACAAATTACTCACAAAATTATCCACAAGAATACACAAATTGCGCGAAAAAAAGTTCATTCTTTAGGGCCCTCGACGTCTCCCACAGCTAGCCGTGTCCGCTGGATCGACCTCACACCATCTTCATCTTCTCACGGTTTGTGATGAATACAAAGTGTCTATTCACTTCTCGTTGCTTCCTCCTCGCAGGGTTAACTTCACCGTCAGTCGGGCTCAACACATATAATGTTCTGCTTGTGCGAATCTATCAGCGTTCTCGCAGTTCAACCACAATTCAATCGGCGTCTACCACAGTTCACGATCACTTTTCGCTTTGTTTGTCTCTCACGGGGTTAAGTTATTCTTCGCCTTCAGATATATACTAACAAAGCTTACATAAAAATATTCTGCAAAGTGTTCTCAACATCACCAATTCTCGCACCGCCTAAAACTATTTTAACTAGCGAGCTATTCAAGCGCTTACGCAAGCTCCTAATACGGTTCCTAGACCTCAACGTTACAGCTTTTACTTCTTTGGCTACTATACAATCGGTTCCTTACAACCCTCACAGGGTTACGACAATACGCGGACTTTCAATCTCAGAGCCTATGACCCTCGACGGCCAAGGCTAAATTCGGACCTTCTCTGAGTGTCCTCATGCCAACTGCCTCGCAACGACCCACATCCTTATACACCTTCCAACTGGAATTGGCTGGAATGAATTTTTCGAGAAATTCCCCGATTTTTATTCAGATAGCCAGAACATTTATTCTCAGTTAATCGCTTCTCTTGATCTTGGTCGCTCAGATCTATCTTAATTTAACACTCGCTTTAATGTTCCTTTGAAAGACTCGCATTTTGGTATCTTTTGACATTTCGGAGACAGGATAGATGCGTAATATGGGTGTGTGTCCAGAACATATGTGATGCACTGTATTCTACAATTAGAAATATTATCGAAAATATTTACACTTTTATACAACGAAATCGTAACTTTTAGCTATCACCTTGACAACCCCCTACCAAGGAACATACTACTCTCAGTTGTTCCAAAACACCAAGGGGATAGCATTCACGTGCATCAACTCACACTTCTCGCTTAGAGCTAACTCACAGTCTTGCTCTACTATTACACCAATATACTCGGAAATTTCACACACAGTCATACGCATGCGCACACTAATGCGCACCACAAATAACTCTCAGTACTTTGACTTGGTTCCTCATTGGAACGGATGAGTCCATACTCATCTCACGTCACCTTTGCGCGCACACTTTAACTGGTGCACAATAGGGAGTGGTCCCCCTATACACTCACTCTCCCTCTCAACATCGCAAAATATAATACTACTCTATCATACACACAACTGTATCTATATACACTCACGCAACACCTGCGTAAAAACTTAGAAAGGGGTGTCCACCCTGACCCAAGCCAGCCTATGAGCCCCTTGCCCCAACTTCTGTCATCTCACTAACTTGCCCCATCCTTGGATAGGGTGTCCCGCCCGGCTCATGCCCGTCACCGGGTTACCTGCCATATTAGGCGCCAACTTTAAATCCTCCCATTTATGGTGGGACCCTTACTATTCCCTAGAGAGCCCTTCTGTCCCCTCCACCGGGACCTATTACTTGGGCGCGTCCTCCACCAAGGACCCCACTCATCTTCACGCCCAAAACCTACATGCCCACAGACGATGCATGCCGTACCAGAGCTCGCTGCCTCAGATGCAACGCTCTGTAGATTGACTCCTGCCAATCTCTCTTCGGGTGCCCCACAGCAAGTTAGTGGGCCCCTCCTACCTCTACATCTCTGATTCATTTTGCGGCTATTCCGGCCATCTCATGGGGCCTCTCCTGTCCCAATGTACCTCCCTCCGCTGTTCGTGTGGGTTCAGTGTCCTTCATACTTTGGCATCTACGCAAAAACCTTGCGCGGTAAACCACTCGACATCCATCTATGTCCACTCGATAATGTCCGTTGCCCATTATTTTTGTTACAGCGTATGGCCCCTCCCACTGTAACCGCGGTCTACCTAACCGTGTCGACCGGAGCACGGTCACTTTTTGACCGACCCAAAAGTTTCTAACCTTTGGTCTACTCACGTACCGACCCTCATTATGCCCCCTCTCGTCCACATACATTGGCTGCTTCCGTTGAGCCACTCCCTTGACTTCCGTCGTCAAAGGGTTAACCTTTGGAGCCTCCATTGTGCACTCTACCTGTGCCTCTTTTCTCAACTCCACTGGTTCCTCCAGTGATTTTACCGGCCGCTTTGCATCTGCGGCTTGGGCTCGGGTGAACGCCCCCGATGCCCTTTTGGGTGCCTTCCTCGCCGACCATGTCATGTCGGGTTCTGAACATACCCCTGGTATGTTTCCAAGTACGAGGTCATAGATGGGCGCCTCAATACACATTGCCTCTACTTCACCGCTATAGAAAGGGGTATCCACCCTCACCGTCGCAAGGGGAACCTCCTAATCGTCCCATCTATTAGCATGCACATGTGGTCGCGTCCCAACAGCTGGTCGTCCTTGACTAGTTGCCTTCGCACTGCTACGCTACTGCATCCTGTGTCGCGAAGCATCTGCACTTCATGTTTACCCACATACCCTGGGTACACGGGCATTTTCCCTCCATCTTCTGAGGATGTGACTTCCTCGCACATTTCACTAATTATAGGGAGGACCTTTCCAACACGAGCTCCCCTTTTCCAATAGCATCCCGGAGTGGGCTACTTTCTGGCCCAACCGTGTGGAAGAACGCGGCTGTCTGCCGTTTGTCCCAGGTCGGACCAACGCTACTTCCGTTTCTCCAATTCTTTGGTGAAGGGTCTCGCCTTCCATTCCTATGGGGCCCGCCATTCGGCTTTGTGGGAGGAGTTTTCTTCCAACAGTCCCTCGCTAGGTGCCCCTTCCGCCCGCAAACAAAACAAGACAAACCTTTAGGGCTCTGTGGCCCAGTATTACTCCTGTTACCAGTCGGCTCTGGGGGGTTAATCCTAACCGGTGCCTTTGCAACCTGGTTTCCCCCAAATCTTCCCGGCCGGAACTGGGTTATACTACCTCCATGGGCTTCCAAGTACTGTTCGGCTACCTTAGTCATTTAATCAACACTGTTTGGCCTCCTCTTCTTAACAAAAAGGGCCAACTCCGGGGCGCAAGTTAAAATAAACTGCTCTCGGATGAGCAGATCTTTGAGGGACGGAAAGTCTTCGTCGATTTCCGACATCTCAACCCAGCGGTCAAAATATCTAGTAGACCGCGCCACAAACTGGAATAGGCTTTCCCCTCTCTGGGGCTTACATTCCCTGAACTTAGTCCGGAAACCATCTTCGGTGAGCTGGTACCTCTTTAAAATAGCTCACCATAATCATTTGCCAAATCAGGAAGCACAGTTGCATATACTTGCAAGGATTTCCCCGTTAACAACGGGCTTAAGTTTACACCCCATGAATCCTCAGGCCACTGATGACACGATGCAAACCTTTCAAACCTTTGAAGGTATGCATCGATATCATCAGAACCCTCTGAGAATTTAGGGTGTTTTGGGAAAGGGGTCCTACCATGACCACCCCCGTTCGTTTCCCCTTGCCTCCCATTGGTTTCCTGAACTTGGGCCCTAGCTCTTATCAATTCGAGCTCTCTCTCTCGTGTTCCTGTTCACCCCTTTCACGCTCTACCTGAATTTCTTTCTCTCGCTCTGCAGCTCTTTGTGCTGCCTCTCTGTCAGCTCTTTCTCTCTCAACCTGAATTTCTTTCTCTCTTCCGCAGCTCTTAGTGCCGCCTCTCCCTCTCTCCTTTCTCGCTCTAACGCAGCTTCTCTTTCAGCCCTTTCACGCTCTACCTGTATTTCTTTCTCTCGTTCGGCTGCCCGTAAGGCAGCCTCCGCGCGCTTCAAAGTCACCTGCCGTTCCAATTCGGCCGCGGCTTCTTTCGCCACTCGCTTTTGTTCGTCACTGACAAACTTTTGCAGCTCACTCCCAGAAAAACCCAGGCGTTCCCCCGCCGAAATTAACTGGTCCAAAGTCATGGGAGCCTCCATTATTTCACTTGTGAATACTTAAAATCTACACAGTTACGGTAAATAACAATTTCATCGCGCCTATCGTCGCGCTTAACCCTTCTACGGTGGATAATTATTTAGCTACCCTGTCATTTACTTCTGAACCCACTTAAATTTAAAAATTGCAAAACTTTAACCCTTTACGGCCTCCGCTATTTCCCCAGAGCATGTTGATAACAATTTGCAAAAAAAACACATATGTAAACTTCAAAAAGCATGCTCCATGAAATAAATTATCTTTGAGTGGATCGTTGATCTTTACCTTTAAAAATGTTACCTTTTAGAACATCCTGTGTACGCCTCGCCAGTGTCGCAGGATTACAGGGGTTAAGTGATGGAGGAAAATTTAGGTTCTTATCAGTGCTCAGTCGACAGCCAGTGACTGTCGCCTGAACCCCAGTTCGAACGTAAACCTTGCCACCTTTTCAATGCCTTATCCGCTTGGGACTCTTAGGATTCTTGAAGGTGCCTGTGGCTAACAACGACAAAGGGTGATCAACGATAATTCAGTGAAAGATTATTTATTTACATGTAAGTAGTATATCATGTACCCGATCGTGCCTGATTACCCGGAGCTTTGGGGGAGCAGCTAGTGTTAAATTCCTATAGGAACCGGAGCCGTTTGGGGGAGCATCTTTGGGGGAGCAAAAGTACGGTTCCTTGCAGCTAGATCCGCCAAATGGTGTAGGTACTGTATATATAGTATGCTATGGCATCTATAGTGATATATTTATGCGTGGGGCTATAGGTATATATTATGGGTAAGTGGTGGAAAAATAATGGGAAAATTGGGTTTTCTTGTAAGTTTTCCCGCGAAACGTTTTAAGTTGCAAATGACGCTGTCCACTCTACACTCCGATATAATGTTATTCGAATCAGGGGTGTCGGGCTTCTCGTTTGGGGAGAGGGGGTGATATGGTAGTAGTGGTATATATCCATGTTGGTATACTATTAGCCCTTGGGTCTTCATATTATGCTATCTCTGCTATAGCTAGGTCAAGCAGTGTTGTGGGCATGGGAGTCATGTATGGTCGGCCAGTGCGATATTGTCATTGGTGGTTTAGTTTGGCAGTACAGGTTGAATGGTCTTCTGGGTTATCACCTCCTTAGTACTATTAACCTATCGAATCATTTATAGTATCTAATAATGGCTGGTATTGGTAGTATGGAATTCCAGACCAGGCGGTATTATACTAGGTTGTTTTGAACAGTAGTAAAGGATTAACGACCTGTTGGTCTATTATCCACCAAGTTCTAACCTATTAGCTCGTTTCGGGATGGGGGCGGGTGGAGGTGGTATTGGTAGTACGAAATACGGACTACTAATGAAATGAGGTTAGCCTTTGTGGTGTTTCGGCAATTAAGGCCAAATTTGGGGGGGGGGGGGGAACTTTCGGAGACCGAACAAAGAGCCGATTTATGGACTATTGGGGGCGCTGATGTTGCACTTGTGTAGTTTGGCTCCTGAATCCCAGAAAGGCCTTCAGGCCTCTTACTTTCAAACTCCTACAAAACCTATTTATGGCTCCTATATGGCTCCTATTTCTATAAGCGTCCTATACAATAGATAACAGAAGGCTTTTCAACATTCAATACATTTTATTCTATACAACATAATAATATTACAATATACATTCATTTGACAAAACACGATTTAATTGCAGTTTTCAAATATACACGACTAATGAATGACGTGTAACACAAAAAAATGAATTTTTCACATCAAGATTGCAGTGACAAAACAGCTGATGGTCAGAGTACATTAATGTCTATATATCCAGTGCTTTGGTCGAGGTTCCATCTTCTTGAACTTTTCTTTTCGGGTAAAAATATGGCAGTCCATCTTTGATCTGACTATAAGTGTACATGTGATTATTGTTCACCACAAATCCACGGTTAACTCCTGTTCCACTCTGTTGCGTTTTCAACACATGCATATAGTTGTTCTTCGTTAGGTCGTTTTGGCGTTTCTTTATTCCTTTGGAACTGAACTTGCTACTCGGGCCGAAACAGTAGTAGGTTTTGCTACAGAGACCCACAATTCCATCTCCGCTCCATTCAACCTTGAAAAGGCCAGGTGTTCTTTTATCGAATGCTTTCCGGTCGCTGCAACATAACCCCTTCGGTGAGCATATATCTCCTCTAATCTTGGTTTGAACAAAGTCTTCTCTGTGCTCATCGCATGATTCTGACGGTAACCATTGATGATACTCTCTATAAAACTGTTCTTTCTTTTCCGGTTTTATTACTTCTTCCAGAGATGATTTGGAGAATGAGATGTATCCAGAATCGGTATCCATGAGGCAGTACTGAAAATCACGTCTATCCACGAAGATATCAATAAAATCATAGTAAAACTGCAACATCTTCATCTTTGCGTATTGGTACACGAAGAATCCGATATGAAGTGGTAAGTTCAGCTTGATGCGGTTCTTATTCATTTCCAACTCGTATACTGTTTCGCTCAAAGGGGAAAATATATCTAAAGAAGAATACATCTACTGTCAGAAAGTATGGAAAGACCACGAGATGAACACCTTTCGCGATTTTCTCATCTGGTACAACAATCGTGATGTCCAACCATTCCTAGAAGCACTAGAGAAACAATTTGCCTTCTACAAAGAGCGCGGGATTGATATGATGAAAGATGGAATGAGTGTACCCGGACTGACATTGAAGTATTTGTTCAACACGATCGACAATGAAACCCATTTTACCATTTTCAACGAGAAGAACAAAGATTTACATCACCTGGTAAAAGACAACATCGTGGGAGGTCCTTCGATAATTTTTGACCGTCATCAAGAAAAAGGACTAACAAAAATTAGATCTTATCAGTATGGAGAGGAAGCTAAAACGTGTGGGAGTGTAGTTGGTTATGACGCCAACGCTCTTTACTTGTGGTGTTTAATGCAAGAGATGCCAACTGGGATGTATATAAGAAGACGTAAAGAACATGACTTCAAACCGGAGTATTCTCACAAATATGGCCGAATGACGCAGCAGTGGTTAAACTATATCTCCAGAAGAGACAGTCTTGAAATTCGGCATCAGTTCAATGGAGAAGAGAAAAAGATTGGAAGGAGACATCTGCCCGTAGACGGCTGCAAAGAAACGCAGACGGTGTACCAATTTCACGGCTGCTTCTGGCATGGCCACAATTGTCGACTGAACACCAAAAGAAATGGAGAAGCAATTCGTTTCAACAGTGTTCGAGAAAAACAAATGGAAGATCTTCACAAAGAGACTATCAAGAACGCCAAATACATTGCTGATCAAGGATACAAACTTGTTGAAATTTGGGAATGTCAGTGGTTGAAAATGAGAAAGGATCCTGCAGTAAAATGTTACCTAGAGAAAATTGGGGGCAACACTTTAACATGGACAATGGACGAGAGTGAAGTAACGCAGCATGTGATTTCGGGCAATCTGTTCGGATTAGTTGAGTGTGACATTCATGTTCCAGACCACCTCAGACATCACTTTGAAGAAATGACACTCATCTTTAAAAATACCACCATTAGTACAGACGACATTGGAGATCACATGAGAAAGTTTGCAGAGAAAAACCACGTCATGCGCCAGCCGAGAAGAAGTTTGATCGGGAGTTACCATGCGAAGAGGATATTGCTTGCAACGCCACTCCTGAAATGGTACCTTGATCACGGCCTCGAGGTGACACAAATTTACCAAGTCATACAATACGAACCAAAAGCGTGCTTTAAGAAATTTGGAGAAGAGGTATCACAGGCTAGAAGAGACGGTGATCGGAATCCAGATAAGGCAATAGTTGCTGACACAATGAAACTCCTTGGGAATAGCGGGTACGGAAAGACAGTAACCAACAAAGAAAAACACAGAAATATTATTTACTGTAATGACGACGAAGCTTCTCGCTTAATAAACAACGTGCACTTCCGACAAATGAACCCTTTGAGCGAAACAGTATACGAGTTGGAAATGAATAAGAACCGCATCAAGCTGAACTTACCACTTCATATCGGATTCTTCGTGTACCAATACGCAAAGATGAAGATGTTGCAGTTTTACTATGATTTTATTGATATCTTCGTGGATAGACGTGATTTTCAGTACTGCCTCATGGATACAGATTCTGGATACATCTCATTCTCCAAATCATCTCTGGAAGAAGTAATAAAACCGGAAAAGAAAGAACAGTTTTATATAGAGTATCATCAATGGTTACCGTCAGAATCATGCGATGAGCACAGAGAAGACTTTGTTCAAACCAAGATTAGAGGAGATATATGGTCACCGAAGGGGTCATGTTGCAGCGACCGGAAAGCATTCGATAAAAGAACACCTGGCCTTTTCAAGGTTGAATGGAGCGGAGATGGAATTGTGGGTCTCTGTAGCAAAACCTACTACTGTTTCGGCCCGAGTAGCAAGTTCAGTTCCAAAGGAATAAATAAACGCCAAAACGACCTAACGAAGAACAAATATATGCATGTGTTGAAAACGCAACAGAGTGGAACAGGAGTTAACTGTGGATTTGTGGTGAACAATAATCACATGTACACTTATAGTCAGATGAAAGATGGACTGCCATATTTTTACCCGAAAAGAAAAGTTCAAGAAGATGGAACCTCGACCAAACACTGGATATATAGACATTAATGTACTCTGACCATCAGCTGTTTTGTCACTGCAATCTTGATGTGAAAAATTCATTTTTTTTGTGTTACACGTCATTCATTAGTCGTGTATATTTGAAAACTGCAATTAAATCGTGTTTTGTCAAATGAATGTATATTGTAATATTATTATGTTGTATAGAATAAAATGTATTGAATGTTGAAAAGCCTTCTGTTATCTATTGTATAGGACGCTTATAGAAATAGGAGCCATATAGGAGCCATAAATAGGTTTTGTAGGAGTTTGGAAGTAAGAGGCCTGAAGGCCTTTCTGGGATTCAGGAGCCAAACTACACAAGTGCAACATCAGCGCCCCAATAGTCCATAAATCGGCTCTTTGTTCGGTCTCCGAAAGTTCCCCCCCACCCCCAAATCTGGCCTTAATTGCCGAAACACCACAAAGGCTAACCTCATTTCATTAGTAGTCCGTATTTCGTACTACCAATACCACCTCCACCCACCCCCATCCCGAAACGAGCTAATAAGTTAGAACTTAGTGGATAATAGACCAACAGGTCGTTAATCCTTTACTACTGTTCAAAACAACCTAGTATAATACCGCCTGGTCTGGAATTCCATACTACCAATACCAGCCATTATTAGATACTATAAATGATTCGATAGGTTAATAGTACTAAGGAGGTGATAACCCAACAGACCATTCATCCTGTACTACCAATCTAAACCACCAATGACAATATCGCACTGGCCGACCATACATGACTCCCATGCCCACAACACTGCTTGACCTAGCTATAGCAGAGATAGCATAATATGAAGACCCAAGGGGTAATAGTATACCAACATGGATATATACCACTACTACCATATCACCCCCTCTCCCCAAACGAGAAGCCCGACACCCCTGATTCGAATAACATTATATCGGAGTGTAGAGTGGACAGCGTCATTTGCAACTTAAAACGTTTCGCGGGAAAACTTACAAGAAAACCCAATTTTCCCATTATCTTTCCACCACTTACCCATAATATATACCTATAGCCCCACGCATAAATATATCACTATAGATGCCATAGCATACTATATATACAGTACCTACACCATTTGGCGGATCTAGCTGCAAGGAACCGTACTTTTGCTCCCCCAAAGATGCTCCCCCAAACGGCTCCGGTTCCTATGGGAATTTAACACTAGCTGCTCCCCAAAGCTCCGGGTAATCAGGCACGATCGGGTACATGATATACTACTCATGTACGAAGAAATATAATATGAAACAAATTACTCACAAAATTATCCACAAGAATACACTAATTACGCGAATAAAAGTTTATTCTTTAGGGCCCCGACGTCTCTCACAGCTAGCCATGTCCGCTGGATCGACCTCACATCACCTTCTCACGGTTTGTGATGAATACAAAGTGTCTATTCACTTCTCGTTGCTTCCTCCTCGCAGGGTTAACTTCACCGTCAGTCGGGCTTAACACATATAATATTCTGCTTGTGTGAATCTATCAGCGTTCTCACCGTTCAACCACAATTCAATCGGCGTCTACCACAGTTCACGATCACTTTGCGTTTTGTCTGGCTCTCACGGGGTTAAGCTATTCTTCGCCTTCAGATATATACTTAACAAAGCTTACATAAAAATATTCTGCAAAGTGTTCTCAACATCACCAATTCTCGCACCGCCTAAAACTATTTTAACTCGGGAGCTATTCAAGCGCTTACGCAAGCTCCTAATACGGTTCCTAGACCCCAACGTTACAGCTTTTACTTCTTTGGCTACTATGCCACTACGGTTCGCAACCGTTAACAAACTACAATCGGTTCCTTACAACCCTCACGGGTTACGACAATAAAAGGACTTTCAATCTCGGTGCCTATGACCCTCAACGGCCAAGGCTAAATTCGGACCTTCTCCGAGTGCCCTCAGGCCAACTGCCGCAACGATCCACTGCCTTACACACCTTTCGACTGGAATTGGCTGGAAAGAATTTTTCGAGAAATTCCCCGATTTTTATTTAGATAGCCAGAACATTTATTCTCAGTTAATCACTTCTCTTGAACTTGGCCGCTTAGATCTATCTTAATTTAACACTCACTTTAAAGTTCCTTTGAAAGACTCGCATTTTGGTATCTTTTGACATTTCGAAGACAGGATAGATGCGTAATATGGGTGTGTGTCCAGAACATATGTGATGCACTGTATTCTACAATTAGATTTTAACTGGCTTTAATTACCCAGATAATTATTACAGAAGAGAATATTGTCTCTCTTACTATTGATCTGTTATCAGAATAGCCCATATGGTGTTCAACACGTGCGCCATAATGGACATTAAATTTCATGCCTCATTTAGAATCTCTGACAAACCTGTTTTCGGGGTCCGTCACATATCTATCTTGCTTCCATATCTATCTTGCTTCACATTTAACCCAGGCAGAAATATTATCGAAAATATTTACACTTTTATACAACGAAATCGCAACGTTTATCTATCACCTTGACATCATTCTTTAGCGATTGTGTTTTTACAGTAATTTGCGACGATCATTCTTTCAAGGAAAGAAATAGCAAATCTCACCTTCAAGACGTCCACGATAATGGAAAGGACAGTGTCTGTATTATGTGTCTCGATATACACACTGTTGATATAATAAACGAATTAAAAGTTACAGAACATAAAAAGAAGGTGAAAACACCGTTTTCTTATTTTTAAATGGGTTTCAACGAGGAGTAATAGTCAAACTTTCAAATTCATTGGGGGAAAATTGTGAAAAGCCAGGTTCTGTATCCTCAAACTACTCAACAGAAAAAAGCCTCAAATTTGTGAAATGACGCGCACATCGATAATACAAATTCACTACCATTTCGAAATTTTAATCTTTATATGAAATTAGTATACTCTTAGTATTACATTTACCGGTAATTTTAGAAAATTAAGGGGAGTTAACCCACTTGAAAATCTCTTCAAATAACGAAAATTGTCAGCCATGAGCATCACTTCCGGGGATATATTCTATTGAATCTATCATCAAAACAAATATTAAAAAACATTTGTATGAAATTCACAACTATAGAATAACGTAGCCTAAATTAAAAACAATCTATTTAATTGATAGGAATTTGGTGCCGTCAAATATTATGGAAGCCTGCATCAGACAGGTAAGTATATGCATGTATTGAACCTTCTCTTCACTGCAGGCACTGCATCCAGTGGAATAGCTACGTAGGGGCTGGGTCGGGGCTTGGCCCCTAAAAGTTTAGATGCCCCCTCCTCAAAAAACATTGGCCCAATGCAACTTTCACATAACATAGGCCCCTAAAAGGATCCCCAATGTAGGGACTGCACACTCTACAAATGCCTTAGATTCGCCCTTGGAGCAGTCAATTTTGCAAAATCTTCTAGGGAGTGGGGGAGAGGTGATAGTCTTAACTAGGACCCTCCAGTTGTGGATCTCTCCTCCCACTTCCCTTCAAGGAAGTGGGAGAAGGGGGTCAACGACAGGAGGGTTCTAGTTAGGACTATGGGAGCCCCCCCCCCCCCCCAAACTCCACAAAACAGCCTTCCAAATACCATCTCCTCTCCACCCACCCCCCCCCCCCAAAAAAAAAAAAACAAACAAAAAACTGGCTGGGTCACCGCCTGTTATAGAATCCTGGCTACGCATCTGTCAAATATATCGTTTATACCTGATCTAGAGACTGCGCGCGATGGTTTATTGGTAAGCGCATTAGGTTTCAGATCGAAAGATTGACGCTTCGATCTAGACCCGCCTAATCTGCGTTTATACTTGGGCACGACACTTAATCCCGATTGCGCAAGTGTGAGTGCCATGCCGCCGTATACTAAAGACTGCAGTATGTTACGCTGGTTCATCCTGTGTCAGGATACTACGTTTCCTACGGTCTCTCGGTGGTTCTCGGTATCCTTTACCTAACATGAAAAGAAGACGACAATTGCAAACAAAATTCTTGAATAACTAATTTTTTTTCATTTTTGTCTCAAAAATATAGGTTATGACCCCTCTTTGGAACGAGCTCGACGAGCTCGTTCCAAAGAGGGGTCATAACCTATGTTTTTGAGACAAAAAATGAAAAAATAATGAAAATTAATTGGCGATATTTATAAATAGCGCTGGCCGGTTTTGACGTTACGTTGGGTAAAGGGTTAAGTGCAGTGAATCCAAAACAGCGAGAGGAAAGGAGGTAGGAATGATTTTATTCAGCAGTTTAAAATGAATACATATAGAATATGGTAAAGGATAGCATTGACTATCCTTAATTAGATGGCGCCAGAGTGAGATAGCATTGACTATCCTCAATTACACGGTGGCGCCAATAAACCCCAATAAATGAACTACCAAACGAACAATGAATCAGTCTTTCATCTCAGTTCTTGGGGGCGCGGTGGCTCAGTTGGTAGAGGTGCAGGCTGCAAGCCGAGAGGTCCTCGGTTCGAATCCCACCTGCGGCAACCGCGTTGTGTCCTTGGGCAAGACACTTCACCCCGATTGCCTACATGGGGGCACGATGACGCTGTGTACTGAGGCGTACTGCACGTCGATGGTGCGCATGTCTTCAACCAATCTAACCCTGCCTGTGCTGTGGTGCAGAGTTCAGAGTTACGATGTTGGGGAGCTGACAGTTGCTCGTCGTTGCTCGGTGGTTCTCCCCGGGTACTCCGGCTTCCTCCACCCGTAAAACTGTCACGGTCACGATTAGCCATTGTGCATAAGTATGTGACCTTAAACACCAATAAAATAAATAAATAATCTCAGTTCTTCTGGACATGCTTAACCTGTTACCAAATAAATTGGTGGAATACATTCAACGCTATACACAATTCAAATGTGTGTGTTTTTTTTTAAAGAATGCCGAATTGTTGTAAAAACATAGAAAAAGAAATTAAATAAGAATTCAACTGAATTATCTGTCGATTTATCAGAGTATAAATGTGGGATGGGCGTGTTAAGTTGCAAGAAATACGTCGCACATAGTGTTACAGGACTGTGGGGGCCCTCTTTAGTAGCACGTGAGAATGTAGGGATGTCCCTTGATTGTATAAGAGTATGACTAATTACAACAAGCAATCCGTCTACTACATATAATCACCAAAACCTACCTCAAATCGCCAAGGAGCCTACCGGTATATATATAGCGTCGTGGAGGTGGGTGGTGTCGTTCTATGTGCTGCATGTGTACACGTTACATGCAGCACATTGGCGAATGTTGTATCTGCGGATATGTGATTGTGATACCACTCAATGTGTGCAGATCGCAAGCAGCACATGGGCACTTCTAACTTCAAGTCCCTCATATCCACATCCAGATATTTGAGGATATTTACGACATGGTAACCTACTTATTAGAGGATACGAACCAATGGCTTCTACACATTTTTCGTATGCGGCCATGGGGAAATTCCTCAGTGGGGTAAATCTATCATTCCTCATATCCTCATCCAGGTATCTGACGATGTGAGACTATGAGGGTTATGAGGAAATCCCTCACTATGGTATAATCTATCACTTTCGTATCCTCGTCTGGGTATTGAACGGCCTCATTACATCCTTATGGACTGTCCAAGCTTGCAGAATCGATATTTCGCCGTGTGAGCCATGAGGGCTATGAGGAAATCCCTCAGTGGGGTAAAATCTATCATCTCTCGTATCATCATATGGGCATTGAACGCCTTCGTTATATGGAATCTCACTTAGGGGATTCCTCATGGTCTGTCTGTGCTTGCAGAATCCATATTTCGTCGTGTGAGGCCATGAAGGCCATGAGGAAATCCCCCAAGGTCTACCCTCAAGTTCCTCATATCCTTCTCTGGGTATTTGCGGATACCTACGACATCTGTAATGAATACTTCTGCTAGGACCTATCAGCCTTATGCTTGTCGACCACTACTAACACTACTAACATCATTAGTCTATTCTATTGATAGTCTTACGACCACCACTAGCAGAATCAAGGAATCGGCTAGGAATTCCTCTTATGAAATACCACAGAAGGAATCTCACTATAGGAATCCCTTCTTATACCATGATTTCCTTTTCTATTATATATAAAAAGTCTATGACATAAATTTTAGCTTTACACACAACTGTGGTGAACACGCCAGCAATGGAATTTCAGTAGTTAAAATTTGCACCTACAGTGGTACTACATCCAAGTTGACCTTTGGTGACCTCGTCTTGAATGTAAACTTGTCTAAATTTATCACTCGTCGCCTCGTGAAGAGTGAAATGAAACAGGCAATTATTTATTACGTTTTTAAATAAGTTTACCTCATAAGATACCAAAATTAACAAACTTATGTTGTCTCATGTTAATAAAGCATCCATAACTCGAAATAGTATGTTATTAAAATGAAAAAGGCACTGTAATTTGAGATTTCGTTTTCTATTCGTTTCGGCGATAAAGTTGCTAGCGGAAGTACCGCCCGCCGATGCTCATGTTAACAAAAACAGATTCGCACGTGTGAATATTGCTTTATTTAACATTTAAACTCGTGGTATGATGTATGGATCTGGGATCAACCCCAAATGAGTCGACACTCGATGGAGATTCAAACTATGGGACAAGGTCAATAGGTCACTTAGGGGTCATTGAGTGCATTTTTCATAATTGCTGGAAATCACATTTTTTGACCCCTTATAGCATTCCTGACATACACACATGCATTTTTTACATTAAAAAAGTGGGCGTGGCCGAATTTTCGAAAGTGGGTCACGCCCATATCTCAGGCGTGGTATGTCATATGGACCTGGGATCAACACCAAATGAGTTAACACTCAGTGGAGATTCAAAATATGGGTCAAGGTCACGGAGGCCACCATTGAGTGCATTTTTCATAATTGCTGGAAATCACATTTTTTTACCCCCTAAAGCATTCCTGACGTACACACATGCATTTTTAACATTTAAAAAGTGGGCGTGGCCAAATTTTTAAAAGTGGGTCATGCTCATATCTCAAGCGTGGTGTGATGAATGGACCTGGAACTAACACCAAATGAGTCGACGCTCGATGGAGGTTCAAAATATGGGTCAACGTCACGGGGGTCACCTAGGGGCCATTGAGTGCATTTTTCATAATTGCTGGAAACATATTTTTTTACCCCCTAAAGCATTCCTGACGTACACTCATGCATTATTACATTAAAAAAGTGGGCGTGGCCAAAATTTTTGAAAGTGGGTCACGCCCATATCTCATGCATGGTGTAACATATGGATCTGGGACCAACCCCAGATGAGTCGACACTCGATGGAGATTCAAAATATGGGTCAAGATCACGGAGGTCACTTGGGGTCATTGAGTGCATTTTTTTCATAATTGCTGGAAATCACATTTTTTTTACCCCCAAAACATTCCCGAAGTCCATACATGAATTTTTACGTAAAAAAGTGGGCATGGCCCAAATTTTTGAAGGTGAGTTATTCTCATATCTCAAGCATGGTATGACGAATGGACCTGAAACTAACACCAAATGAGTCAACACTCAATAGAAGTTCAAAATATAGGTCAAGATCACTGAGGGCATTTTTCAGAATTAATGGAAATCACATTTTCTGACCCTCCTAATGCATTCCCGAAGTTCATACATGCATTTTGACTTGAAAAAAGTGGATGTGGGCAAAATTCTTGAGAGTGGGTCCCATCTCAAGGATGGTATGACACATAGACATGGGACCAACACCGAATGAGTCAACACTCCATAGAGGTTCATAACATGAACAAGGTCACTGAGCTCGCTCAGGGATAACTGAGTGCATTTTTTAGTATTGCTGGAAATCACATCTTTGGACACCTAATGTATTCTCTTGACAAACCCTTTGAATGCTGTGCACATATATGCCTTTTCCGGTTTCTTAGAAGAATTGTTCTGATTCCTTTATGAATATCTGTAAATACTGTTTACGAAAATCCCTTCCTGATTTGTTTAAAAATATGTTACTCCCAAAATAACCCTCCATAAATTCTCTTTCTATATAGTTTTTTCCCGATAGATATTTTAACCCTTTTCTTACAAGCTTGAATTTACTGTATGCAGTAAATTCTATTTCTCTAGTATTAACATTATTTTCTATTTCAATGATTTTTGTCTGATGGATTCTTTACTATTCTACTGAAATTTGGCACATGTGTAGAGCTTCATTAGAAGTTTCTCACCTGGATCATGGCATTTCTGAAGTTTTTCGTTTCCTGCCAAAACCGTGCAAAATGTTGTCACAATGTTACGTTTTGCCACAATTCTCAAACAAGGCCCTGGACGATTTGGATGGAGCTATCATAATATTTGTAGCATGACTTACTACATCTAACTACATAAGCTGTATTACCCACGTTGCTCCCTTTTGACCTCAAAATTCCGAGCAAAGTGCAATTTTGGAGAAACTGGTCAATTTTCACATGCGATTTCTCAGCTCTGCGGCCACATTTTATCAAAACGTTTCCAATGAGAAGTTTGGGAATTCATCCAAGAATAATTTGGCTGTTATATATTCTATTCAAAGTTTTAACCTTCAAGCTGTTTTCGAGCCTTGAATTCGAGTACCCTTAACTTGTTCATACAAATAGCTCATTTTTAGTTCATTTTTCTTCCTATACAAATGCATATTTTCTGTTGTACGTTTGGTTGTAAAGTTTAACCATATGCCCATTCCTTTTGCATAAAGATAGATGCTGTCCAAAAACTCACGCTTTTTCAGAATTTGGTACAATTAAGTGACAATTTTCTAATTGATTGAGTGCTGAATGTTTTCAATGGCTGCATGCAGCAGTCATAGTATGAAAACTTTTGTTTTATATGTGAGTATTAAAAGTTTAACCCTTAGCAGATTTGAGACCCCCATATGGGTACTGTCTGAATATGTGTGATTTCCGTAATATCTGAAAATTCTGTTGACATTCAGATTCACAGTTCAAGTCCAAGAAGATTTTCTGTTATAAGGTAGCTGTAAAGTTTAATTCAGTCCCTGTTTCGGTTGCATAAAGATAGGTGCCATCGGAAATAACTTGATTTTCAGAATTTGGTAAGTTTAAGTCGCAATTTACTCCATTCCTAATTGGTTGAGTGCTGAATGTTGTCCATGGGTGCAAGCGGCTAGCAAAATATGACAACTTTTGTTTTACATGTTATTATTAAAAGTTTAATCCTTGGCAGATTTGAGAGTTCCCAAGTGGGTACTGTTGAAATAATTGTTATTTTCGTACAATCAGTCCCTGAATATTGGTAAGCATGCAGTGATCTTTCGGTCCTATATAAAGGTGCAAATAATTAAAGTTGAACAGTTCATCAGACAGACATAATGCCAAACTCTGCCGTTGACAGGTAAATAATGAATGGAAATTGTCATTACATTGAAAATAAAGTGGCAACGAATCGTTCCCATGGTTTCCACGCGAGGCGTGGTGTTTTTCACACGGCCAGAACACTCGATTTCATGCCCAAATGTCAGCCAGGCTTCGTAGAACAAGTTCTGAAAATTGCAAGTCGCTGCCTTCAGCGGTCTGGTTACAATTGACGTATATCTAACACTGGTGTCTGTTAAATGTTTAAGTCAACTCAGCCAAATGACAGCTTTTTCGTCATAGTGTCCAGTTGTCAGTTTCTGTCGGGACGACCTAAAATAAACAGTTTGAGTCCAAACTGTCGGTCCTATATAAAGGTGCGAGTAGTTAACAGTAGTTAACATTGAACAGTTCATCAAATAGACCAAAATAATGCCAAAGTCGACTGATGACACGTAAATATTGAATGGAAATGTCATTGCATTGAGAATAGAGTAGGGACGAATCGTCGCCTCGGTTTCCGCGCAATCCAGGATGTTCCCTCAGGGCCTCGGCACTCGACAAAGATACTCGAAGTGTTGAGCGGGGATAATAGAACAAATTCAGGAGATGTCATGTAGTTGCCGTCAGCGGTCTGGACACAGTGGGCGTATGTCCGACAGTATTGGTGTCTGTTCAATTTTAATATAAAATTAACCACATTACCACTTTTATAATGCAACTGAGTTCAGCCGAGCTTCAAGAACAAAACACTGAAAGTTTGGAGTTACTGCTCTAAAAAACATTCCCCACATTCTATGATACCTGATACGCACAGGTTGTTATTATTAGTCTTTGTGAAACAAACAGACTATTGTTTTTTGTACGGTTTCTTTTATTTTTTTTTTATTTTTCTTCTTCTTCTTCTTCTTCTGATAGACAGTCACAATATGTTTTTCAGATTTCCTGGGCGTTAGGGGTGTCCATAGGGTGTTTTGAATGTGGGTCACGCCATTATCTCAGGCACGGTAGGATGTTTGAACCTGGTACCAAACCACAAAGTCGACACTCGATGAAGAATCAAAATATGGTCAAGGTGACTGGGGTCACCAAGGGGTTATTGAGTGCATATTTTCAGAATTGCTGGAAATCACATTTTTGGATCCAAAATGCTTTTCCCGAAGTTCATACATCCATTTTACATGAAAAAGTGAGTGTGGTCAAACATTTTTTGAAAGTGGGCAGCACTCATATCTCAAGCATGGTATGATGTATGGACCTAGGACCAACACTAAATGAGTCAGCACTCAATGGAGATTCAAAATATGGGTCAAGATCGCTGAGGTCACCCAGGGTGATTGAGTGCATTTCTCAGAATTGCTGGAAGCCACATTTTGAACCCCCTAATGCATTCCCAAAATCCATACATGCATTTTTACATGAAAAAAGTAGGAGCCGCCAAAAATTTTGAAAGTGGACACACTAATATCAAGCATGGTGTGATGAATGGACTTGGGTCCAACAACAAATGAGTCGATCCCCGGGGGGGGGGGTTAAAATATGGATCAAGGCCGCTGAGGTCACATAGGAGTCATTGAGTGCACTCTTCTGAATTGCTGGAAAACACATTTCAGGCCCACTAATGTATTCCCTTGATCGAACCCTTTTTTGCTCTGTACATATATTCATTCTCTGGTTTCTTGGAAAAATGTATCCAATTCCTGAATGAATATCTTTAAATACTGTAAACGAAAAATTTATTTCTGATTTCTTTAAAACTATTTTATCATCGAAAATAAACCTCCAAAGTATTCCAATTACATTCATAGAAGGAACTCCGTGGCTCAGTAGGTAGAGGAGAAGGCTGCAAACCGAGAGGTCCTCGGTCAAATCTTAGCTTTGGTAACCCTGTTGTGTCCTTGACATACTTCACCCCCTTTGCTCATTTGGGGGCATGGTGGCAGTGTGCATTAATGCGTACTGCACGTCGATGGTGTACTTGTCTTCAACCAATGCTAATCTTCTTGTGTGGAGTCATTCTGTCGGGGAGCCTGACGGTTGTTCTCCGTTGCTCGGTGGTTCTCTCAGGGTACTCAAGCTTCCTCTACCCGTAAAACTGTCCGGCACAATGTGATGACCTTGGCTGTCAATAGTGTCGTTAAACCCAATAAATAAATAAATAAATAAATAAATAAATAAATAAATAAATAACATTCATAGAAGGCATGCCTTGATGGTGTAGTTGTAATGTCTGTGTCTTCTATGCACTGTTTGTCAACATGATAACCTAATACAATCAATCCTATCTTAATGTTTTGTTATACTGATAGACTGTACTTGCAAATGAATTCACTGAAGTCAATAGCCATTATTCATAACTTGATAGAATCTCATAAACAAAGTGGTCAGAATTGCTGGAAACACCTCCCCCCCCCCCACCCCCACCCCCATGCTTTCCCTTGATCAAACCCTTTTTTGCTCTATACATATATGCTTTTCTGGTCTCTTAGAAAAATGTATCAGATTCCAGAATGAATATCTTTAAATACTGTTAAAGAAAACCTGTTTTTGATTACTATTTTATCTCCGAAAATAAGCCTCCAAAGTATTCCAATTACATTCATAGAAGGGACTCCGTGGTTCAGTAGATAGATGCGAAAGCTGCAAACCGAGAGGTCCTCGGCTCGAATCCCAGCTATGGTAACCCCGTTGTGTCCTTGACATACTTCACCCCATTGCACACTTGGGGACATGGTGGCATTGTAGATTAACGCATACTGCACGTTGATGGTGTACTTCTCTTCAACAAATGCTAACCTGCTTGTGTGGAGTTGCTCGCATTTGCTCAGTGGTCCTCTCAGAGTACTCCAGCTTCCTCCTCTTATAAAACTGTCCGACACAAGGTGACAGTGGCTGTCAATAGTGTCGTTAAGCCCAATAAATAAAACATACATTCATAGAAGGCATGCCTTGATAGTGTTGTTGTAATATTTGTGCCTTCTATGCACTGTTTGTCAACTTGATAACCTAATACAATCAATCCTATCTTAATGTTTTGTTATACTGAAAGACTGTACTTGGATATGCATTCACTGAAGTCAATAGCCATTATTTATAACTTAATACAGTCTCTCATAAACAAAGTGGCCAAATAGAATGCTGTAAATTGTATATGGAATAGCATTGTATATTTATTTAATGTCATGTTACAAAATTAACCATGTTGAAAATAGAACCCTTCACATTTCAAAACATTTTAAGATTTATTCTTCTCAATCATAACTCAACAGGTTTCGGTATGGGGTGGTGTGTGGCTTTCTCAAAACACCCATCACAATTATAAAGTAATGAAATGGAATATTTGAATGGCCTGTTTTTAACCCTCTTAATACTTCAGCGTGGGTACAAACACCCTTCATATAATTCATTGCTACAGTATGTTTTTACGCTTTCCTTTTTGTAACATTTAATTCTATATGGAATGCTACACCTTTTCAGGTTTACCTTTCAAAGTAAGGCATTCTTAACCCTTTCCCAACATACAGCGAAAACCAGCCAGCATTATTCACTGAAATTTCCGGTCAATTTTCATTTCGTTCTTGCTTGGAAAACATTGCTGATAATCTCTCATTGGAATGAGCTCCTTTTTAAATGGTTAAAATGGAGTATTTAAAGGGATTATTTTAACCCTCTCAATATCTTAATATGGGTCCCCAAACATTTACTTTTGCAATGCAGGAAAAATGATAACACTTTCTGTTCTCACAATGATGCTCTAAACTTGAGTGGGCTCTTGGGGCCATTTACCTCTATATTCCAACATTACTGAATTCTTTTACTCGTAATATATTTTCCAGAGGTACCATGTACCTTAACTTTTTCTTGGTAATATGAATATTTGCTACCATCTCTAAACATGGCATATCCGGAGCCAATATTTTTAAAGTGGGATACGCTTATACTTCTGGTTTGGAATGACTTATAGACATGGGACCTACACCGAATGTATTGAAACCTTCTGGAGGTTCAAATGGGGTCCACTTCAGTGCGGGCAATGGTGGTCATTAAGCGCATATTTTCCAGAACTATTAGGAATTGCATTTTATAACAGCTAATGCAATGCTGAAGATTATCCATGTATCTCATCATTCAAATAATTGGCAGAGCCAAAAATGTCCATTTCTGATTCGTGTGTCGAACCCTTTGAATGCTGGTCACATATATGCCTTTTCTGGTTTCTTATAAAAAAAATGTTCTGATTCCTGTATGAAAATCTGTAAATACTGTTAACGAAAATCCATTTCTGATTTGTTTAAAAATATTTTATTCCTGAAAATAAGCCTAAACGAGACAATAAACAGGATGAAAAAGGTATCCACCTTTTCGTATTCTTCACCCTGGACAATAATCAAGAAATAAATGAACCAATTATAATTTCAAATGAGTTCAATAATTTTTTTGTTAACATAGGAAAGTGTACAAGTGAACAACTAAGGAAACTCCGTAAACACTTTTCGGTACTCATGAATATAAATGTTTCAGATAACTTTTTCAGAACCCCAACATCTCCCAACGAAGTAATGGAAGTGATTAAATCCTTGAAATCCAAGAAGAGCGAAGATAGTGATGACCTAACAACGGGCATTGTGAAACAATCTATAAGAATCCTGACCCAACCCTTACCCCATGTAATAAATAACTCATTTATTATCGGGATAGTCCCTGACAAGATGAAAGTTGCGAAAGCAATCCCTGTCTTCACGAGCGGTTATGAGCACAAACTGAACAACTTTAGATCACCAGTATTTTACCTACCTTCTCCAAAATTTTAGAAAAACTCATGGTAAAAAGAATGATCAGTTACATGACAGCATTCGAAATCCTATACGAACATCAGTACAGATTTAGATCGTAACATTCTACTATTCACCCTATCTTGCAACTACTTAAAAGTATAGGACAAGAAAACAACAAGCAAAGTAAGGATATTACTCTTGTAACATTTATTGATCTCTCTGAAGCATTCGACACCATAAACCACAGCATTCTTCTGACAAAATTGGAAAAATATGGGTTCCGGGGCATCAGCAATAGCTGGTTCAGAAGCTACCTGACTAACATATTACAGTTCGTACGGTGATAAAATTTCAGACTGAGCCCATATCACATGTGGTGTACTCCAAGGCTCTATATTAGGACCAATTCTCTTTCTATTGTACATAAATGATACATCTTCGTCTACGTCGCTAAATGTCTTGTCGTTTGCTGATGATACTGCTACATACACAACAGCCAAAAAGGCAAACATGTCAATACTTTACTTTAACAATAATTAGATACATTATTTGAATGATAATCCGCTAACCATTTAGCCCTTGACGCGAAAAAGTCTCATCTCGCACAAGAATGCAGCCAAACCTAGACATTTATATAAATAATGTAAAAATCGAAAGAGTAGGAACTAACGAAGGTGAAAATTCCCTACAATTTCTGAGCATTGATTTCGACAGTAATCTAACTTATTGCAGTCACATTTCGCAGATTAGCGCTAAATAGGAAAAGCAAATTACGCCCTGAATAAAGTTAAAAAATATTACTACACAACACAATGAAGTCGCTCTACTATTCCCCTGTGCATTGCCACTTGGTATATGGCATTCAAATATGGGGAAGTTCAAAAGCTGCTAGCAAGCACTCAACTCTGCAGAAACGATCACTCCGAATTATTAATAATAAAAGTTATAATGCCCATAGAGACCCATTATTTGCAAGAGATAAACTTCTTAAGATAACTGGATTATTCAAACTTCAGACCTGTCTCTTTGTGTTTGATTGGAAATATGGAAATCTTCCTGACTCCTTTAACGATTATTTCCAGTTCACAGTCAATTCTTCAAATTTAAATTCTAGGCAATCTCAACTGCTTCACATCAGTAGAAGAGGACAAAAGCTTTAGACAGATTGTCAATATTTGCCTTCCCAAGACTTTGGAACAACTTAAACCAAATTATATGAAATATCACAGGTAGAGCCGAGTTCAAGAAAAAACTCACATCATAATTTCTATCTTTATATTATACAGAAGTCCAATGTGATAATCCCTATTGTCAGGAGTATAATCGCTAATGTCCTTAGTGTCATCCTAGTATTCATCAATCGGCAGGACTACTAACGATATTGATTGCAGTCTCATCGTAGGTCTGTCCAATTGATCTTCCACTGATCCATAATATATTGCAATGTATGAAATATCAACCCAAGACACCGACAAGATACGACTGGTCATCTTGTCCATGGTTGTTCCCTGCCATCTATATGCCACCGGTTCTTTTCAGTTGCATTTAATTCCATGTAACCAATACAAAATGTTATCTATGGTCTGTAAACAGTTTTACCAACTCACTTTATTGGGAGATGCCAGGTAGACAGCCAATCTGACTGTGGCATATCCCAACGGAAAAGAGTGTTATGATTAATCAGAATGTCGCAATGTATTTATTGTTTACGCTTTTACCGTTGAATGAATTATCTATCTATCTAATCTAATCAAAGAAGAGGCAAAGGATCAAAGAAGAGATATGATTTTTACCGTGATAGATTATTCCCACAATTACAAGTTGGACATTTCTTACTCGGTCCTAGCTGAAAACGGTTGCATGAGTTTACTGGTTAAAGAGAGATGGCTTGCATAATGACTATGTTAACTGCAGTACAGGGGCGGCGGAAGGATTTTGAAAGTGAGGGGGGGGGGGGGGGGGGCTGGATCGGGCGATGGGTGGTCGTCGGTATGACGGGCCGGCCATGGCTCGGCCCACCGTACGAATATTTTAAATTCCAAGGTCCCAAAACCCCCCATTTCCATGCATCTGAGCGGATATTTTGAGATTTTTCAGGAGAGGTATTGGAAAGATTTCACACTTTGAGAGCCGTTAAAAACGTCGGTAAAGCATACAGGTGAGGTCTATTTATCAGCTTTGGTCGTAACGACCAAAGCTGATAAATAAACCTCACCTGTATGCTTTACCAGACGTTAACAGCAATTATACTGTCTGTGGATTATTTTGTCTGGGAGTGGATTTGATACTTGTATATCTGTAAGATTACGATCTATTGCAGTTAACCGATTTTTTAACAGACTGTACACATTTTAGCATTTGCTGCCACTTACTGCAAACAATGATCCGAAATCCATCGAAACTGAACAAGTACGAGAGAAACTTAGCTGGTGAAAATATGGGGGAGGCTCTTGTTTCAACAGTCATTGGTTGTGTTAAAATATATGCATGCAAAAAACATGGCTCGGCAAAAAAAGTGGGTGGGCTGAAGCAGTCCCCCCGCCACCCAGCCTCCCCCCCCCCCCCCCGGTTCCGCCGCCCCTGCAGTACCATTATCCCCACTAGATCTGTTTTCAAAG
The DNA here is from genome assembly GCA_031216915.1 of Pictodentalium vernedei. Classification (NCBI taxonomy): domain Eukaryota; kingdom Metazoa; phylum Mollusca; class Scaphopoda; order Dentaliida; family Dentaliidae; genus Pictodentalium; species Pictodentalium vernedei. Next base: position 179,038,170 of record CM062297.1, on the reverse strand, counting down.
GATGTATCATATCTTACTGCATGACTTTATTGTATAACATCAGAGGCGGCGAAACTTTGTTCCACAGATTGATTTGTTTCATAATGTCACGATGATTTTTCAATTTGAGAGCGAGCAAATGCGTCAATGATCAGTCAGTTCCGCACTTTTTATTGTGATTTAACGACACTTTCGACGGACCGGGTTATCTCGTGTCGGACAGTTTTACGGGTGTGGGAAGCCGGAGTATAGGGCGAGAACCATCTCGCAGCGGCAAGCAACTGTTAGGCTGTCAATTACTAACTCCGCAAGTACTAGACGAGGGGCGGATCGAGGCCCATTGAAGAATTTCATAGTAGCCCGCATGTTGTGATATCATTCCTATGGTGATAAGCGGTGTTGTATTCTGCATTTACGCACACCGGCTTGTTCCGGTTGCGGGTCCCACTTTTGTACATGCGTGACTGACACGTTTCCGCCCACCACTTTTGATAAATAAATGATGAAATGAACAGCAGATTTCATGTGGTTGAATCCGTTAATAGTACTTCTGCTGCAGTTAAATCTGTGGGCATCTGTCGATGCCAAGATAAGATATTTCAGTGGCGACGAGTGGTGTTCCTATTTTGGTGTGTATTTTTGCACAATGGCTCAACATATTGAATTTGGTGCTATCGGTGGTATTCAAACTTTTGATTGCAAAGGCGATCAGACCAGCGTTGCCCCTCGTTGGAAACGATGGAAACGAACGTTTGAATATTTTGCAATGGGAAAAGGGGTAACGGACGTAACACAAAAAACGGCATTATTGATGCATTGTGCTGGTGTCGATGTACAGGACTTGTTTGAAACTTTGACCGACCCAGGCCCGCCCGAGGGTGAGACGACCGTGGCAAACCAGTACGCAAAAACTGTCAGAACGTTAGATGCCTATTTTATTCCACAATTAAATGTTCCATACGAACGTCACATCTTTAGACAAATGCGTCAAAATGATTCTGAAACTATCGATCAATTTGTGTCTCGGTTATCACGTCAATCTGACAATTGTGACTTTGGAGCCAATAAATCCGAACAAATTCGAGATCAGGTCATAGAAAGGTGTAAATCATCATATTTACGTCGTAAATTGCTTGAGAAGGGTGCTGATTTAAATTTGGAAAAACTACAAACGTTTGCTCGAGCTATGGAGGCTGTTGATATTCAGGCTGGAAAAATGGAACATGATTTTAAGGGCGTGACTGTGGACACGTCATCTGTGAATAGTGTCAAATCGGGTAAACCGAAAATCCAACCGAAACGTAAAATTTCTAAGTGTTTTCGTTGTGGACGTGAGGGTCATTATGCGAATGATAAACAGTGCCCCGCTCGTGAAGCATTTTGCAATAAATGTAATTTGAGAGGCCATTTTGGCGTTGCTTGTAAAACGAAGACAGTTGTATCTCACAAAAAACCTAAAAGTATTTGGTGTAGTAACTGTTCAAGAAGTGGTCATGTGACGTCCGCATGTCGATCTGAAAAACGTGAAACACACGTTAAGAATATTTCGGAAATGAGCCCGGATGCTAGTCAGATCAAATTTGGTGACAGGGTGTTTGATGTGAATGCGGGTGGTGATGATATCTTTGAAATTTTTACTATTAATTTAACTGATTCAAAAAAGTACATGGCAACTGTTAACATTGATAATGAATTTGTTGAAATGGAAATTGATACTGGTAGTGCAGTCAGTATCATATCAGAAAGTTTGTATCGCGACAAATTTGCGTCCGTTCCATGTAATAGTGCCAATGCAGTATTGAGGTCATACTCTGGTGACATGTTACCATTGTTAGGTAAATGTAATGTAACTGTGAAACATGAAAATAAAAGTGAAACTTTACCATTGTATATTGTAAGGGGCAATAAACCACCATTGTTAGGTAGAAATTGGCTAGAAAAGGTTAAGCTACCCTGGGAAAGCATTTTCAGTGTAAATGCCAACAGTAAGTCTGAAACATTCAAGGACTTAGAGGCACTTTTAAAAAGATACAAATCGGTTTTCAACCCTGGTATTGGGATGATAAAAGATTTTAAGGCTACGATAAGAGTTAAATCTGATGCCCAACCAATTTTTCATAAGGCGCGTCCGGTGCCATATGCTTTGAAATCAGAAATTAAAGCGGAGTTAGATCGGTTAGAAAGTTTGGGGGTAATTGAAAAGGTAGAACAGTCTAACTGGGGTACTCCCATTGTTGTGGTTCCCAAAAAAGATAATACCATAAGATTATGTGGAGATTATAAAGTGTCTGTCAATAGAGTTATTGAAAAAGATAATTACCAGTTACCCAATCCACAGGATTTATTTGCTACTTTAACAGGTGGTAAATATTTTACCAAAATTGACCTTACACAGGCCTACCAACAGTTAGAGTTGGATGAACATTCAAAACAGTTTTTGGTCATAAATACGCCACAAGGTCTTTATTCATATAACAGACTGAGTTATGGAATTTCCTCAGCACCGTCAATATTCCAGTCCGTCATGGACAGAATATTGAAGGGGGTAGGTAACACGGTATGTTACATGGATGATATTCTGGTGTCTTCGGCTACTGAAACCGAACACATACAAGATTTGAATAATGTTTTGAAGAAGTTAGAACAATATGGTATAAAAGCTAAGCAGACTAAATGTGTATTTTTCAAAACTGAACTTGAATACTTGGGCCATATTGTGAATGCCAAGGGTATTAAACCTACTGATGAAAAAATTGAATCAATTGTTAATGCTCCAGAGCCTTGTAATGTAACAGAGTTAAGGTCTTACATAGGCTTAATAAATTATTATCAGAAGTTCATTCCTGCATTTTCCTCTGAATTAAAGCCATTGTACAATTTGCTTCAAGCTAATAAAAAGTGGGAATGGAACAGAAATTGTAAATTTGCTTTTGAAAAAAGTAAAAAACTCATATTGAATTGTGATATTTTGGTTCATTATGATATCAACAAGCCAATTTCCCTAGCGTGTGACTCCAGTAGTTACGGTTTGGGTTGTGTGATTTCTCATATTATGCCAAATGGTGTTGAGCAGCCAATTGCATTTGCCTCGCGCACTTTGTCACCAGCTGAGAGTAATTACTCACAGATAGAGAAGGAAGCTCTTTCAATCATTTTTGGCTTGAAAAAGTTTCATCGCTATTTGTATGGACGGAAATTTACATTGTTCACAGACCACAAACCTCTCTCGTTGATTTTAGATTCAAAGGCAGGCATTCCTACTTTAGCGGCAGCAAGGCTTCAAAGATGGGCAATAATTTTGTCTGCATACATATATGATATTAAGTATCGTAAATCGAGTGATCATGCTAATGCAGATGCGTTATCACGATTACCAAGCAATTCTGATACTGATAGTGAGTATTTAGAGTGTGATGTATTTAGTTTTTCATTTATTGATGACCTTCCCGTAACCAGTGATAACATTCGGAAGAGCACGTTAGAGGATTCGGTTCTGTCTCAAGTGTTGAAACTTACACTACAAGGTTGGCCTGAACGTTTAACCGACAAAACATTAGAACCATACTTTATGCGGCGACATCAATTAACCGTCGAACAAGGTTGTATCCTGTGGGGATTAAGAGTTGTTATACCAAGTGTTTTTCGAGGCAGATTACTAAGTGAATTGCATTCCGAACATTTTGGAGCTTGCCGAATGAAGGCTCTAGCACGTAGTATTATGTGGTGGCCCAAGTTGGATGCCAATATAGAAGAAGTGGCCAAACAATGTGATGTTTGTGCAAAGACCAGAAATCTACCTTCTGCTATGCCGTATTATCATTGGCCGTGGGCCTCTAGGCCATGGCAGAGAGTTCATGTGGACTTCGCAGAGTTTAAGAAGCAGTGTTATTTTATTTTAATAGACAGTTACTCTAAGTGGATAGAAGTAATTCCTATGTATGTAACAACTACTACCAAGACATTGGAAGTTCTCAGAAAATTATTTTCATCTTACGGTCTACCTGAACAGATTGTATCAGACAATGGTCCCCAGTTTACTTCGAATGAATTCAAAACATTCATACAGATGAATAATATCAAACATATCTTAGTGGCTCCATACCACCCAGCTTCGAATGGAGCAGCAGAGAGAACTGTTCAAATTGTGAAGCAAGCTTTACGCAAACATCTGTTTGATATGCAGACTGCTGAAGAGAACATTACACTATCACATCGTTTAGCAAATTTCCTGTTGATGTATCGTACTACTCCACATACAACCACTACTGTCACTCCATCTAGTTTGTTTTTAAACAGGAACATTCGAACACGTTTTGATGCCTTAAAGCCTGATTTAAGGGTGTTAGTTGAAACCAAACAAGAGACACACACATCGGCTCATAATAAACGTGGATTACGTGAGTTTGAGGTGAATCAGCAGGTGTCAGTGCGAAATTTTAGGACTGGAAGTGAGAAGTGGGTCAGCGGTAGAGTTGTCATGTTCTAGAGATGTTCTTCTCCAAAATACAAGTGTGCCCAGTGAACCCGATGTAAGGGGTGATGTTGATGCATCCGAGCCCCACGGTCCTATTGAGACTTCTGAGAGACGCTACCCTGTTCGTGTACGAAAGCCCCCAGATAGACTCATAGAAAAGTACTAACTCTGATTTCTCAGACAATTTCCATCGAAGGAGGTAAAGTGTTGTATTCTGCATTTACGCACACCGGCTTGTTCCGGTTGCGGGTCCCACATTTGTACATGCGTGACTGACACGTTTCCGCCCACCACTTTTGATAAATAAATGATGAAATGAACAGCAGATTTCATGTGGTTGAATCCGTTAATAGTACTTCTGCTGCAGTTAAATCTGTGGGCATCTGTCGATGCCAAGATAAGATATTTCAAGCGGTGTCGGCTCCCGTGCGCAGAGCGTGTTATTGGTAGAGTGATATGTCTTTTCGGCGTCCATTTTATTTACTTCAGGCACTTGCTAACTGTGAACTTCCAACAATACGGGAGTGTCTACTGGGGATGTCTTCGAATGACCTGGAGTTTCTCTGCCGGCGTGGAATCTACAAGAATCCTCGGTATTTCCTATAATCGCCCAAAACAACATGACAACATATTCTATCTATTCTTATTGCATCCCATTTAGTCTTAACAACCTCTGAGGGGGCGCGGTGGCGTTGCGGTGGCGTTGCGGTAACCGGTTCTCATTAGATCACCGAAGTTAAGCAACGTCGAGCCCGGTTAGTCCACGGATGGGTGACCGTCTGGGCGATCGATTCGGACTCCCGCTTTGTGTCCTTGGGCGAGGCACGTAACCCCTATTGTCCACATGGGGGCGTGGTGACGCTGTGTACTAAGGCGTAATGCACGTCGATGGTGCGCATGTCTTCAACCAATCTAACCCTGCCTGTGCTGCAGTGCGGAGTTACGATGTTGGGGAGCTGGCAGCTGCTCGTCGTTGCTCGGTGGTTCTCTCCGGGCACCCCGGCTTCCTCCACCCGTAAAACTGTCACGGTCATGATTGGCAATTTTGCATAAGTATGTGACCTTAAACACCAATAAATAAATAAATAATAAATAACAACCTCTCCTTCCACCCGTTATCTGTATCTATTTATACAGAGTTATTTCCCTTGCGAATAACATTGCCATATTTGATCCTGAGGCCAAGAGTCGATCCAGTAGCTGTTGGAACAGGCAGTGCTCGAATGCAATCGAGCAAATAAGTCACAGGGTAATGTAATAATTACGCGAATGAGTGACTCATCCTCATTAAAGTATTGGAGGATAGCCATGGCGCGGTGATGTATTATTGGATATATTATTGGAGGATACCTTCTGATGAAACCTTTTAATAATAATAAGAAGAATAATGCAATGTTAACGTCTAGAATCCACCACAGTTCTCTCTGACTTACATTATTATCTAAGTTGACTTCTGACGTCATATATTTATTAGATGCGTTTCGTTCGACATTTACGTAATGAGCTATTTGATGATGATTATGTGAAAAACATAGTTATTCTGTATACTTATTTATATATTAGCTAGGTTTTGCACCGCTCAGTAGCGCATAGTTCGATACGAGTGGAAGACTACTGAAACACCAATTGGGTGAAGTTTCCACCCAGAGTATACTTCTTTATGTGTTAGCTAGGTTTTCTACCACCCAGTAGAACACAGTTCGATACTAGTGGAGCACTACTGAAACACCAACGGTGTGGAGTTTCCACCCAGAATCGCAAAATGCCGCAAGAAGCAACATGGACGTTGCTCAGTGGTCTCGGTCGGATGGGGGTTTGTCCACTCTATATTTCTAATTGCACCCCTTCACGGTCCCGATAGTTAAAATTTGAACTACATAATTTCCAACAAGTGGACAATTCCATCAGCACCCCCTCCAAAGTCAAAATTTTGAACTACAGGTTTCAGCCCGTTACCCAACAAATGCGAGTTAAAGGACAATTTTTCAAAAAACGGTACATGTACGTGTACCGCCATAGGGATTCAGTGTTAAATCGTGTACAAAGTGTAAAAATGTCATTTTTTCATGATGTCCCAGAACTCTCAATTGTTTTTTGACCGCTCGGATCGCACTTTTGATCGTTCAAACAGCCGTTGGCGAATGAGTGCGAATTCGACACATCGCTCGGAAGGCAAAAATGTATAAAATTTGAAGAAATGTAAATTTAAAAATTTTTGTCGACGTTCCCATCGCGGATCAGACATTCGATCTATCGTCGGCGAACGCAAACAAAAAACGCTTTGAGAGTTCTAGGACAGCATCAAAAATGCGTTTTGAGAGGTCAGACACCGACCTTCGCGATCGCATTTCGAGCGGTCGAGGGTGCGATCCGATCGGTGAAAAAACGATTGAGAGTTCTAGGACAGGAAATCGATCTCAAAACGTTTTCCCGACGTTCGCCAACGGCGCGAAGTGGGTGTAAAGCGTAGTTACTCATCGTGGAGTTTTTTTAAAAAAAAACGATTTCGGCCTCCGGTACATCGAAACATGCTGTTTGAGAGTTCTGGGACACCACCACGTTCGCGTTCCGGATGGTCGAGGGTGCGATCCGATCGGCGAAAAAACGATTTGTCGATTCACCTCGCGAGTTTTGTGAGGTGAATCGTGATAGAATCGGTTTTGTCGAGAGGAAATAAAAAAAGTGATTGATATATATAGGAGAGAAAAAAAATATATAAATAAATAGTTATTTAAAAAAATAAATATTGAATCGAAATAGATAAAATATACGTAAATCATGAACGATTCCCAGATTTTGAGAGCAAGGTTTCTTTTAAAAATGCTGATGAGAGCCTACGCATTCTGCGTGAACGAACAACTAGGTCGCCTCTTGAAAGAACGATGTGTCGGGTGTCGGGATCATCTAGACTTCGATCACGAGGATCATTCGTGTCTGACGATGGGAAGGGAAGATATGGTCCTCAAGTATTTCGAACCGGCGTTCGAATGCATTCAAATCGACGACGTGATCAAGTTTTGGAAGAGATTAGTCTTCTGTAGCGGGCAAGATAAGCCCACCAATTCGGAAGAAATGAAATTGGCGCGTAGAAGTCTGACTTTAAAAGACAAGGGATGTGTCATGAAATTATTGCTGAAGGAAGCATACGTCCAAGTTTTCTCGTTGATATAAATAAGGGAGAATAGAAAATAAATACATACATAAATTTTTTTATCTAATATCAGAAAGAAAAAAAACATAAAAATGAGAACCAGAAATAAATTGTATCCGACGTTAGATGATGACGGGGATGAAAAGCCAAACGGCGTTTTGCCAACGGCGCCGTCGCTAGAAGAAAAAGAAAAAAGAGAGAGGTATCGCATCGATCAAATCTGTAGAATCCAATTGTATCTGACTCTAGAGAGAGATTCTCGTCGTTCTCTCAAGAAGAAGTATTCGCTTCTCCTGAAATTCGTCAACGCGGTCGACACGACACTCATCACGATTTCCATGGGTTTACATGCGGCCGGCATCGGATTGTTGTCGACCGCAGTTAGCGTTCTGATGTTGTTGACCATAGAAGGAGTGGCTCTCGCCGCTGGATTGTTTAGCACGCTCGGAAACTTTTTGAGTAGGAAATTATATCTGAAGGCTAGGAAACATGAAAAGATTCGCATCTTGGCCAACTCCAAGATCGACACGATATCCGAAATGATCTCGATGGCGTTGAAAGACGGTAGGATGTCGGATGGAGAATACTCCACGATATTGAGCGAGAAAACGAAATACGATGCTACGAAAGAAGCCGTGAGAATCAAGACTCGTCAGCTCATCAAGGAAGAGATGAAGTATTCTCATGTGGAAAAGGGGAGGAAAGAGGCCAGGGAGGAATTCGGTAAGTTGATAGAACTCAAGAGCAGCAATTGATAAAAATATATATATAATAAGAACAGAATTTTTAAAAAAGAAAATATTAAACTTATATATAAAATAAAAAATAAATACAAAATTAATTTAAATAACTCTCAAAAAATGTATTTCTTAAAGTGTAAGAGAGTTACAGAGATGGGTAATTCTCGAGAAGTACGAACTAAAAACGACAGACAGATGCTTCGCGGAATTTGCAATGTGTGTGGTTTGATCAAGACTTGATTCATCAAAAAAGGAAAACGAGCAGAGGCAAAGGCGTCGTGAATAAAATGATCAATAGTCTACCTTTCGAAATGCATCTGCCGGGTCACAGTTTCACGGGACCCGGAACGAAATTGAACAAGAGACTCAACGCCGATCTGACTCCTAAATCTTGGAGCAAACCCATGAATAGGGTGGATGCGGCCGTGTATGATCACGATCTGTGCAACGCCGGACATCCCGACACCAAGACTCGCAACGACGTCTGCGATAAAAACATGTTGGCGAAATTGAGAGGCATATCGAATCCGACCAGGAGAGAGAAGATAGAACGTTCGCTGGTCGGCAATCTGATCGGTGCAAAACGTCGATTCGGATGGGGCGTTAAAAAAAAAGGCGCTTCGGAAAAGAAGAAGAAACGATTATTGACGAGCGAATTGGCTGAGGAGTTACACCCATCGTGCATAAATTTCGAAAGAGAAGGGTGTTCGTGAAGGGTCTGGATGACATTTGGTCTGCCGACTTGGTCGACATGAGATCGTTTTCGAGGTGGAACGAGGGCGTCAAATATCTATTGACGGTCATCAACGTGTTTTCCAAATACGGTTGGATCAGAGCTTTGAAGAATAAATCGAGACCTTGCGTCACCGAGGCTCTGAAGAGCGTGTTCGACTCGTCTTCTCGAAAACTGAATAAATTGTGGGTGGATAAGGGGAAGGAGTTCTACAACAAGCACGTTCATTGATTAGTCAACCTCTACTCGATCGAAAACGAAGAGAAAGCTAGCGTTATGGAATGTTGGAATCGAACGATGAAGGAAAAGATGTACAGATACTTCACGGCGAATTCGACAAAGAAATACATATACTCTCTGAACGGTCTGGTCAAAGATTACAACAACATGCGACACAGATCGATCAAGATGACTCCCGTGGAAGCTAGCGATCCTCGAAACGAAAAACGGGTCTACGCGAATCTCTATTCCGAGAGATCTAAGATCAGGAAGAAGTCTAGACCGCCGAAATTTGCGGTCGGCGATCGAGTGAGAATCTACGCTTATAAGAAGCACTTCAAAAAGGGTTACACTCCTCGATGGACCTCGGAAATCTTCGTGATAATCAGAATATTTCACACCGATCCGGTGACTTACGAAATCGAAGCTTTGGATGGAGAAGAGATCATCGGAAAGCTTTACGAACAACAATTACAGAAGACAAAGTTTTGATAAAGAAAACAAATTTCTTTTATTTACTCTCTTTAACATTTTCTTGTTTACACACACATATATATATATATATAGGAGAGAAAAATAATAATAAAAATAATTAAAACTATTTTTAGATAAAAAAAAAAGCAAGCTAATGAATAAACAAAAAAAACCAAAAATCCTTTAAAAATGACAAATATACTAGATATCGCACAAAGCATAATGAAAGATGAAAGTATTCAAGAATACGAGGTTCACGAATATGAACCGATAACCAGAACGAGTTTGAACAATGCGGGAGAGATAATAATCAACGTTGAAACCCAAGATCTATTCGTTCATCCTAGCAAGAGTTACATAGTGGTGCAGGGACGTCTCACCAAGGAAGATGGAACCGAATATGTCGACGACGACACGGTTACTTTAGCCAATAATGGCATCATGCATCTATTCAGTAATATAAAATACTTGCTATCTGGACAAGAGATAGAATCTGTGTTTCATCCCAGTCAGGCCACCACGATGTTCGGACTCTTGACGTATCTGGATGATTTTTCGAAATCCAGAGGACTTAATCAGTTGTGGGTGAAAGACACCGTCGGCCCTGCTAACGCTGGCGCCGCCGCGATATTCGACTATGTCGTCAAGACGTCCAGACCCAAAGGAACGTTTTCGTTTAGGATACCTTTGAAACACATCTTCGGGTTCGCAGACGATTACAACAAGATCATGTACGGATTCAAACACAATCTGATGTTGATTGGAAAGGGAAACGATGACGCGATAGTGAGACTCTCCGCGACCAATGCGGGTAAGTTAACTCTACACAAGATATTGTGGTTCGTTCCGCACGTGCAGCCTTCGATCGTGGAAAAAACGCGTCTCTACAAGATCATAGAATCCAAGAGTAAATTACCTGTGGGATTTAGAATGAGACAGTGTGACATGGTTAGCATTCCACTCTCCCTGAATCACTTCAATTGGAGATTGACCATGGAATCAACTTCCGAGAGACCGCAATTCATCGTGGTCGCGTTTCAGACCGATAGGGACGGGTCTCAAGAAAAGAATGCGTCGTTGTTTGATCACTGCAATTTGAGAAACATGCAAGTGTTTCTGAACACCACGAGATATCCAGCAATCGATTACAATGCGTCATTCGACAAGAACGATTTTTGCAGACTGCACGGTGACGCCGCGGATTTTAGAAAGAAGTGTCACGGTCTAGACGAATTGATGAGCAACCCTAATATATCTCCCAACGAATACAAGCCGATGTATCATATGTTCATATTTGATGTCAGTAAACAGAGCGAACGACTCAAGAGTAGCGTCTTAGACATTCAGATCAAGATGCAATTTGATAGGAACGTGCCAAGAAAAACCGAAGCCTTCACCCTGGTCCTGTCGGATAGAGAATTACAATTCGAATTGGATGGAAATAAGATGTCGATCATTCGATGAGAGACGTGTGTGTGAAGAAAAAAAAATATATATATAAATAAAAATTCAAAAATAATTACAAAAAAAAATGAATGATAAAGAAAGAGAATACTTGAGAAGAAACAGACGTGGTTTGATTAAAAATATTTCACAAGATTCGCTAGCAATAATTCTAGACACTTTAGTCGAAACAGAACCTTTGATATTGACTGATTATATGAGACGTGAAATCGAAAGTAAAATCTTGATAGAAGATAAGACCAGAAAACTTTTAGACACGTTGACGTATAGAGGACCGACTGCTTTTTGAGAATTTATAAAAGCTTTTCGAAATGCTAAAATAGATGTCAACGCGTGTTTCAAGATAGGTGATTCAATTTCACGAATGAAACATTATGAGAAATACTGTATTAAAACAAAACAAAACAAACAAAAAAAAGTAATGAGATTTTGAAAGATGTTCAGTCTCTCTAGATCTCATTACTTTATTTTTTTTTTGTTTTTTGTTTTTAATAATCACTCATTATTTTTAATTAATTATTTCCAAGTGTTCACTGTTTGTTCAGAGGATCTAGTTCGATCAGTAGGCTCACCACGGAAGTAGCTGCTTTGGGATTATTGGTTTTTGTAACGAAATTAACCCTGTCTCCTGCGTTCACTTTCAGAGGTGTGCTGAACGTGCTAACATTCGAGTGTTGATTCTCAGTCTTTTCGACACTGTATCTCTTATCGCTCTGTACTCCATTCACCATGAGACTGACGACCGCTCTGTTATTCAAATCTGCAGAAGCCAGACCCATTCGAATGATTTCACCTCCCAACGGCATGGGATAGCCCACCTGACCATGTTGCGATCCACTACTTCCGTTTCCGAAAGACCATTCGGCTTTTCCCTCCTCTAATGTGCCACTCTCCTCGGCCCACACGGTGATCAATTGTCTAGCATATTTGATTTTCTCCACCACCGAAATCAGGGTGCAGGCATCCGACATGTGCACAGGATCCGGTAGATTCATGAGCGCGTGTCCACCCATGTCTTGTTTACCTTCCATGATGTCACCCTTTCTCCAGACCGAGTTGTCATCCACGTACTTCCTGCTGACCGTGCTGGAATCGAATTCGGGATCGTGATCGAGACCGAATATATTTTGACTGTTCATGTTCATGCCACCCTCCATGGTTCCGCCAGATTGTTTGTTCAGGTAGAGATCATCCACTTTCGCTTCTATGTATCCTTGAGATCAGGTTGCGGTGGAATCCACGTAGCCCTTGTTGACTATGGTAGAGTCCGCATCTGCATCGTCACTTTTGACAGATTCAATATCTTGTCGAATCCTGCATTCAGATTTGATTTCATTTCACGTCTGTCAGACTTTCTCTGTTCCAGATCTACGCAGTGTTTGGTCGCCACTTCCTTAGGATTTGTGGGAGTTTTTGAACCACGCCACCCAGTGAGTGCCTACAAGCCGATAAATCGTCTAGATTTAAAATTCCGCATTCCGATTGTCGAGGTCTTCTCTTCGGCAAGGCATCTCTGGAAAACACGCCTAGAAAATCTTTGATTTTCAAATCCTTTGCCGCATTCGACAGATCGATGTTGGATAGGGGTTCGTTAGGTAAGACAACACCTTCTATGGATATCTCTATTTTCTTATTCATAAATGTGTATATTTTTTTTTTATTTATTTTATTATAATTCACTAAATGATGGTATTTTTTTATATTTTTTTTCTTTTTCTTTTTTAAACTAACTCTCTCGATATCTCTATCGACTTCCATAATCTTGAATTTGTCTAATTCCTCTTGATTTTCTGGAATCATATCGTCCTTAATCATATCTGGAATCCTATCATCTATAACCATATCCAAAGTCCAATGTCTGTGTGCCAAATTGCTTATTTTATCGTCTATCGTCGTCGGCCATCAGCGAAATCTTGTTGACTATTTCAGTATACAAGTCATGACTTTCGCTTCGAATCGATTTCATAGCCTTATACACTGGACCACTTCCTAAGAGACAATCTTTATACTCTCGAAAAGAGATGTTTTTCGTCACCACGCACGTTTTAACCCCTTTACACTTCTTGATCTCTTCACCTTCTAGACGATAAGCATACAGTTTGGGTCTCAAACCTACGAATTTGATGATTTGTTTACCGCCGCTCTCGTCCTTAAATTTACCCAACACCTTCTTGTTGTCGTTCAATTGAATATTGGACGGGTGATCAATGGGATAATTGCTCGTGTTGAACCATGCGGCCACATCCGGAGATATATCTCAGTAGACGTCTTTCATCTCTATCTCGTAAACTAAACTGTCCATGTTGGTAAACAGTAGTTTGGCTTTCTCAACAAATTTCCGTTTGACGTAATCATGGTGAAACTCGTACATCAATTGCTTAATGATATCTAAGATGATCGGTCCGAGATAATAGGGTTTGTCGAACTTCAGGTGTGTCTTTTGCATGTGAATGGCCACTAAATTTTCGTTGAATATGGTTCGGTGTCTGTAATTAGGTTTCGCCACTAATTTTTTAGCTCTTTTCTCAGACGTGACGAGTCGAACATCAGTTCTCTTCCTGATGTTTTCCATCGATTTACTGTACACGCAGTTGTTCATGAGTTTGAAGAAATCTTTTTCGAAATCGTTCTTGGCTCGAATTCTGAGATTCATGTTGAGATCGATGTATTTTTTCATCCAAGGCTCTTCGTCGAATCGAATGATGCGATGTATGTCGACTAATTTCATCCCATCATCGACGTATTGTTTCAAATTCTCGCTGTAGATGATGTACTTACATTTGTTAAATAAATTGGGAATGAGTTTTTCCTCGTCTCCTTCGATCGGTTCCATTCGTTCGGGAGCCAGTGGATAATCGTTACGTAGATTGTGTAATTCTTCCGGATAGTTCAAATCAACTTCTAAAATGCAAGGATAGTCTTTTCATTTTTGCATCTCTTCCAGTTCCGTCACCCATTTGAAATTTCCAATCGGTAAAGGACGACTCATAGCCCAACCGTTCAGATTATTAGCGTCCCAATACTGTATGTATTTATTTGATCATTTCGAATCAAAACCTTCTTTCATGTAGGGATTGTTAGCTTCAGAATATCTGTGGGAGATCATCAAGACGCCACCTCTCACAGCCCTTTCGAACATGAGCAACATATCCACGTCGGATAATAATTCCAATTGGACTTTGGTGGTCTTCAACATAGCGTCCCATGCCAGACCGGGTACGGTGAAATACCAAGCCGGATCCAGATCGTAATTTCGATGACAGATGTCTCGTAAATTTTTGTACACGTCTGCCAAGAGCAGAACGTCAGTCTTCAGATAGAGATCATGATAATCTCTCATGGTTTTCATATCGAATGATTTCCACACGTTTTTGGCATGTTCGTAATTGTTGTCGGAAATGTCGGATTCATATAATTTCGAATAAAAATCTTGTTTCGAAGGTTGTGTGGTGTCGTCGAATCTCTTTAGATCATTCATGTAATTGTAAGGATAGACTCCTTTCCTCAACATGACGTCTACTCGTTCTCCGAAATGTTTGCTCGTGATTTTAAATTGATCCTTGCTCATGTTATTGACTAATTTTTCCAGAGCGGTCGACATGAATTTAAAACTGTCGATGAAATGTATGCCTCTATGAATGGATTTCGTTTTTTCTTCCAATGTCTGTCCATCGATTACTCTTTTCTTCTCCATGGGCTTCCATTTCGTGATGGAAATGTATCTTTCTTCACAGTTTGCGATTCAATTTAATTCTCCGACGGAGGTGCCGAGATTTTTCACGAACAGACTACTGCCGTAACCCGAGAGATTGTCAAATATCACCGGATAGAAAACGGTGTCTCGATATTTTAAATTACACTTGCTGTGAGCCGGACTGTGATACAGACCTGTGTAATGATCGTGGTCTCTAACCTTCTTATTTTCCTTCGAATTCTCGTCGAACGATTGTCTGCATATGTGACATTCGGTGGCTTCATTATTTTCATCCTGCTGCTCTCGCGTGATGATCATTTTCGCTGGAGTTTTGAATTTGTCGTATAAAATTTGAATTTTCGATTCTAACTCTTCCACGAACCTTTGAGCCACGTCGTCGTCTTCGCACTGTTTCATGTAGGTGAAGGGACCCATGTCATGTTGCGAGTCGAAATTATATTATTTATGTATTGATGTTTAAGGTCACATATTTATGCACATTGGCTAATCATGACCGTGACAGTTTGACGGGTGGAGGAAGCCGGAGTACCCGGAGAGAACCACCGAGCAACGATGAGCAGCTGCCAGCTCCCCAACATCGTAACTCCGCATGTTGCGAGTCGAAAGCGCATTTCACATAAATGCAATAGCCTGAAGGCATGTGTTTTTGATATCTTTCGACGTAACTTCGAAGAGCGTCAGGTTGGCAGGAACTCATTTTCACGGTGAAGCATTCGAAATCGGCATACATGATGAATGGTACTTTTAACCTTTTATTGTGATTTTGAAAGTTCACGATGGTTTGGTGTTTACGCATTTCGATGGCGACACCTTGATTTTCGTTGTAATATTCCTGATGCTTCACTAACGATTTTTCGCTGTGAAACGCGTTCATGCAGTTGCAACATAAAAATATCTCACCATTATGTTTACTTCTCTGGCTTGACAGTAATCAGCTTGGATGTTTAACCCAACAATAATGACGATTGTCACCATTCGAAATCAATAATAAAATAATCGTCTTTTCTCTTTCAGGATACGAAGTCTGTCTGAGAGGATAAATCATTCGTTTTTCATCGTCGTATCCCAAGACGTTCACCGCTACGGTGGGATTTTGAGCCTCGAAACGTTCGATGTGTTTTAACTGCATTGGAAAAGTCACTCCGGTCCAATCGAGATTTTTAGAAGTCTCCTCGTAATGAGAAACTCTCTCGGGATGGATTTTGATGGGGTATAAAGCAGAGGTGACTGCCCATTTAAAACACTGATCATCTTTATTTCTCACGTTGACCACGGAGTGTTTTTTAACTAAGAAATATGGTAATTCCATGTAGGAAGATGCTTTCAACACAATCGTTTTTAGTTATATGAATTTCGAGTTTCAACACCTCATCGAACATCCAATTACTACCTTCATGTTGATAATTCACGAGAGACTTCAACATCTTGTCTTTCATCGTTTCGAAAACGTCTGATAAATCAGAACCTTGAAATATGGATTCGACGTTAGATCTGAAATATGCATTTTTCACGATGCTCTCGCCGGAATTCACGTCGAATTTATTCATCATGCAATGGAGTATCATCTTAATTTTTTGTCCCACGTCCATGTGTTCGTGAAACAAATCCAATACTTTTTTCTTCACCCATTCCATGAATAATTTTGGATCGACTTTCTTGAACGAGGGAACCACGTCGAAAGTTTTAAAAATGCCTTTGATTGCACTCTCCCATTCCACGGGATTCGATTGGAATGCTTCCATGATGACCCACGCTACATGTTCTTCTCCTTTCCCTTCATCAATTGCTCATCGAATTTCGTTTGATATATCTCGTTTGTCTAGATTCTGAACTGCATCACTCATTTTAGTTTTTTATTTTTCTTTTGAAACTTGAAGTTCTTCAATGGCTTTTTGTTTAGTCGTCTTCTTATTTTTCGCAACCGAAACGTTTTTTTTTTTTTTTCTGACGTCGGCATTTCGATTCCTTTTACTATCTTTTTCTTCATCTCATTTTTCACAACCAAAGCATTTTTTGACGTCGTTGCTATCAATATTTTGTTTGCCTTTTCATCGAGCAAACTACATATCTCCTCTTTCTAATTTCATCATGCTCCACGTTTCGTTTTCTATCATCAGGCATTACTGTCATCAGCTTATTTTTTTCACAATTTGAGTCTGTTTCAGTTTGTCCACTTTCGATCTTTCGATTTTTTCTTTCCATCGTTTCACAGATGATACTTCTGTATGACTTCAATTTTTTTTTGATTTGGTTCTATGATTTCTGAAATGTGGAATGTTTAATTCTCTACACATCTTGTTTAACTGAGGTACGGTTTTCTCATTTAAATTTTCTGTTTTTTTATTTGTTTGCTTCATTTGTAAGAATATTTTTTTTTTGACTTTTGTATTTAAATAATAATTTGTTAAAAAGTTTAAAATAGTTTTTATATATATATGGTTTAATTCCTTCAAAAAAAAAAATTTTTTTTGATGAAATTAATCAATTGTTTTTTTATGTTTCTTAACGTGAAAAAAATTGAATTAATATGAGAAAAAAAGGACATTAAATTTAAACTTTTTATTTATATATAAAGAGAAAAAAACTTTTCAAAAAAAAAATTTTTTTCACATTAAAGAAAATTAAAAATTAATAAACTTTTTATACATATATAGAGAGTAAAAAAACAAACTTTTTAACAAATTATTATTTAATACAAAATTCAAAAATATATAATATTTGCAATAATTCATAAAACAAAAAAAAACAAATAATCGATCATGACAACAACACCTAAAAGATGCGAATTGAAATTGAAATGAGTCGAAACGTGTAAGAAATTCGGTTATAAAATCTATAGATTACAACGACACGATGCCATTGAATTGAACGAGGTCAAGACAAAGGGCTTAGAGCACAAACACGACAAATATAGCATGCCTTTGAAATTGGACGAAGCCATGCTCGATTTGTTTTACGAGTACCAAAGCGATCTACAGAAAATCATCATCGCCAAAGATAGAGAATTTGACAAGGACGATTTGTCATTGCCCTATGGAAGTTACATATATCCAAAAATCTCTCTCAAACTCGAGAACAAATCGGGTGGTGAGAGCACGTTCACCGATGTAAAAAAACTCAAAAAAGTAAAGATAAACATTCAACACATTTTTGAAAAAGGAGAAGACATGACCGTCAACATGCTAATAATGGACTTGGAAATATAAATAATCGAGAGACTGATTTTAGCGAAGAAGAAGGAAAAAAAAGTAATGAGATCTAGAGAGGTTGATCATCTCTAGATCTCATTACTTTTTTTTTGTTTTTTTTGTTTTCCTTCTTCTTCTTCACTATCGCCCATATATTATAGTAACGTTTCCTTTTTTCTCAAATTTCAGCGTTGATTCTTTTTTTCTTTTTTTGTGATATATTACGTTTTTTATAAGAACACATTTGTTTATCTGAATCATAATTATGAATGAATGTGGTGCATCTCTTGGTAACACTCACATCATTACCATTCTCTTCAGAAGGTAGTGCTGATGGTGGAAAACGTCTCATTCTTTTAAATTTCAACCATCTATCCCTCTCTTTTTTCAGTTCTTTCCTAAGATATCCATCATTAGCGTCTAATTGTTTTTCCACATCTTTTTCCCACACTATCCCGCAATATTCATCATTAGCGTCTAATCGTTTTTCCACATCTTTTTCGCACTCTATCCCATGATATTCATCATTATCGTCTAATCATTTTTCCACATCTTTTTCGCACTCTATCCCGCGATATTCATCATTATCGTCTAATTGTTTTTCCACCTTTTTATCCATTTTATATTATTTTTTTATACTTTCTATAATTTATATTTTATATTTTATATAATTATATAATTTTTACATTATAATAACATACTCAAAATCGGTATATTCTTAAATGGCGAATTCTCACCAAACAACAAACCCTTACCAAGTCGCTCAACATTCTATCCACTCTTCAGATAGAGACCGTTTCCACTCAAAGAGTTACCACCTCTAACAGGTTCTAGATACAATCCTTCACCATTCTTGTCTACGTGGATGCGACACACGGCTCCTCCCTTCTTCAAAAACAGTCCGCTGCCACCCATTAATTTCTCAACTGCCGAACTCACGAGTCCCGAGAGAGCTCCCACGCCAAGAGTCTTTCTGAGAAAGGGTAATACTTTTGCGGAAAAGGGTAATGCTTTTGTGTCGATTCCTGCCAATAGCGGTAGGAAACCACCTTTCATTCTCAAATTGTATTTCAATTGAGCGGGACTCAATATCACCGTCAACCCTCTTCCATCACGAATCGCTTTCTCCATCCTTTTGCTTTGACTTCTGGTCCAGGCGATCGAATCCTGACCGCCACTCGCCAGATCTTCATGAGTGAATTTGAATTTCACCGCCTCGCCTCGAGTTGTTAACGCTCTCTTAAGTTTCTTCCTCTGTCCTGCGGATATGTTCACGTTTTTAACCATGTATTGTGTCATGATTCTTTTTTTTTTAAATATATTTTGTTCAATTGTTTTTTTTTGTTTTAATGATAATTATATATATTAAATAATTTTTGTAAATTAATATTGCGTTTATTTTATTTTCTTATTTATATATATACGCAATATTTTTATATTTTTTTTTTTTTTTTGCTTCTTATATTTCTCTTATGTGAAATCGTATCGTCACCCTCTCTCCACGAAGATCTAACAGTTCGCCATTTTGATCCGTCAATGTGGTTTTGAGACTATACAAAGTGTCTAAAATCACTGGTAGATCAACTAAATTTCGAGGTCATTCCATGATCTTATAACCCTGCGACGAGTTTGGAAAGAAGGAATAGATCGTCAGTTTAGCGCTACCATTCACATAGCTTCCAGCAATCACGTCCACGTTCACCAGAATGCTATTGATTGCGAGAATGTCGACCGTATTTTCAGATGCTGTGTGGCCTCGATTCATCTTTCGATTGAATCCCAGCATCTTGCCTATAGAATCGTCCGTGTTGAAATCCACTCGAAAATTATCTTCCAAATCCAACATCGTCTGTACGGTATTAGGGTTGGGAGCGAGTCTGATCTTGTTGCTTCCCTTTTCATCTGACTTCATTCATGTCTGAATGTAATTGTTCAAATCGTCCATGTCATAACTTCCTTTGGGAATTCGAATCTCCAACCAATCCACTCTGTCGGAATACTTGAACGAGTTATTTTTTTCGGTGACGTTGGGAAAGGAATAATAAGTCTCCAGATTCACCAACGCTATCTCGTATCTTTTCTCTCTATTCAATTCGATGGAATGTTCGAATTTCGTCGCGAATCGAGTCGAATCGCCACTCACCACGATTTGAATGGATTGTTTTGCAGCCGTATTCTCGGCTATCCGTTCTAACAATTCTCCTTATTCGAACATTATATTTTAATTTATTTTTTCAAAATTAAATTACTTGATGATTTATTATTATCTAATTTTATTGTCGCTCTCTATCTTATTATCATCAGAAACATAAAACTTGTCGAATCCGCTCCGATATTTTCCGCGATTAAATTCGCTAGTCAAATCGATCATGACAAAATTGTAAAGTCCTCCATCCCAAACCCTCTTGCAGAATCTCCTGAATTCCGCCACGCTCATGTCATTTGCGACGTGATCACCGTAGATGTGATTGAGATTCTTGAGATCCTGGCGAAAGAGACACAGTAAATTAGCGTTCTCCCTTGTCGTCTGTCTGGGCAATCGAAAATAATTCTGCGATAGGTAGAAACAGTCCACGTTGCTGTGACGACCCCTAACGTAATACGATTCGCATCTGTTCTGTCTCTCCAAAAGAAGATCATCGAAAATCATGAGATTCTTATCTTCCGATTTCAATTCTCTAGGATCTGGAACATCGCTAGCGTTCTCATAAAATCGACACTCGATGTTCGAAGATGCATTTCTCTTCATCAATTCCATCGCCGCACCGTCCAAAATGGTCGAAAGAGAAGCTTCACTTTTGTCGAATTCCTCCCTACTGTCAAAGATTCTCGCTATGACGTCCTTGGGCAATCTACGATCCATGCACTCTCGAAGCAATCTGTATTGGGGTTGAAACAAGCTCTTGCCAAACTCGAATAATCTGTCGTAATCCAACCAGTCGGCTTCCGACAACAGATTCATCAACAGATTGGTCTTTCCACAATTCGATTTTCCCACTATCAAGCCTCTTATGCTTTTGGGAAAGAACTCGTTATTCGACCTCTTGGTCGTGGCGTCGTTCCAAGACATATCTTTAATGTTCATCTTTGTTTATTTTTTTGTTATTTTAGATTTTTCAAACACAATTTTATGTTTTTCAAACTCAGTTTTTATAAATATTATTATTTATTTATATTACACCGTCGCGAGTTCTCTTCAATCCAGATACACTCATAATTTTTGGCTAAATCTTGTATGGGTACCACAGCGTCCTTAAAATCTTTTCAACTTTTCGGCGATCACTCTAACGTAGCTCGCTTCGCCGGCAGACTGATCAACTTGTCGATCAACGTGTCGGCTGCCCACTTGCCAGCCACAGAAGCTATCCTACCATTAGCTTCAGAAGCGGCTTTCTTACCAACATCCAAAGCCATCTTCTTACCGACCTCAAACGTGGTCGATGCGAATTTTCTACCTGTATATCTCGTGAACGCTCGCATTGTAGAATCGACGATGCCAGAACCGCCGTGAACGTAAGTTCTAACGTATCCCCTGTTCTTTATCACCAACATATTTTTATTTTATAATATATATTTTGGGTTTTTTTTCACTGGTAAATCGTTTGTTGTTTAAATACTTTTTAATATTTTCTAGTGTAAAATTTACTGTTTTTATTTTATATATTTTTTGTTTGTTTGTTTTTTCTCTCTACTTATTATATATATATCAGTACTTCAATTCGTTCATCAGCCTTTTATAATCGTGTTTATTCAAAACCTTTTGCCTCAACAATTCGTCGCCTATGTTCACTATCTCATTATCTAATCCAGTATTACCAGCGCATCGACTTGCCATCAACAATCTCAATCTCTGAGACAGAGCGTCAGAATCGTTCGGAAGAAAAGTGGTTCCCACTCCTTTGCCAGTCACCGATTCGACGAACTTCTTATTCATATCCCATATGGGTTTCACCACCTTCGTCCACTTGTAACCTCTATTGGCTTTGGGTCTCGTTTCTCTGGCATCGTTATTTCTATTCATGGCGTGGGTCTGAACCAGAATGACGCTGTTGAAATCCCGATCTGTGTAATCTCCAGGCTTGTCGAAAAGGAGCAATTTGCGCAGTCCAGGAGTTAATTCGTACCTATTCGAACCGACGATTACATTATCATCATCCTCTTGCACTTCGGTGTCGCCTACGAAAGTTCTACCACCAGAATCCTTATAAATTCCATACAACAGATCTCTCTTACCACCACACTCGGACGACGCGACGCCATCAGTGGTGATAGTCGAAACCGCATCGTCGCTTTCGCTCACGTCGGTTTCGATCCTCATGGGAACGTAATCCAGCGATGATCTTTGAAAGGAAAACCCCCTCGTAAAACTGCCGGGCAACGAATCCATTCTCAAAGAACTTTCTTTTAAGGGCCTCAATTCGTCAACGATCTCCTTTTTACTTCGTTCCTGAACCTCCGTCATGGGTTTAAATAATTTTGTGGTTTCGCGTTTTAATTCCATTTCTCCAAGTCGCCTGCTTCTGTCACAGCTGATTGAATACTCTTCTTACCACGTTCATATTCGTTGAGAAGTTGATCTCTCCGCTTGGAATCTGTGATGTGTAAAAACATTTTTTCGTTTTTAAAATTATTAATATTTCCTTTAGAGTATGCTAACGTGAGTTATTTTTTTATTCTCAAAATTAAATGTATAATTATTTTTATGTTTTATGTTTTAAGTAAATAAAAATCTTCTGTCTTTAATATATAATAACTAAAACCAGTTGAGGAAAAACATTTTACAAATGAAACCTCGATAAATGCGTTTTGCCCTCGAATGTGTTAAAGATCACATCACCGATTATTCACTCCGTGACGAACAGAAGGACTTTGAAAAAGTTTGAAAGTTTAGCGCATAAGAAACCGGTTTCTGATTTAACGTGTTTGAGAATAATTATATCCGTTAAAAGGGTTCATTCATATCTCCGAGACATTATCACAAGTCGATTAAAATTCGATTTACCTCTTAAAAACCTGACTGAGTGGAAAACGCGATTTTATTGTCCATTATTAAAACGAAATACCTTTCATTTACACCAGAACAAAACATGAAAAGGATTTTTGCAAAGATTTTCATAGTGTCAATTTATAACACAATTTTTATCTCTTAAAACCCATCTAAGTGAAACGCTTTATAGTTGATTTTTTATTTGAACGAAAAAAACTATTTTTATTTACACTGAGTCTACAAAACTGATCTATTAGGATTTACCTTAAAACTCGCGAGGTGAATCGACAAATCGTTTTCGCGATCGGATCGCACCCTCGACCGTCCGGAACGCGATCGCGAACGTGGTGGTGTCCCAGAACTCTCAAACCGCATTTTTCGATGTACCGGAGAACGAAATCGGTTTTTTAAAAAAAATCCTCGATGAGTAACTACGCTTTACACCCACTTCGCGCCGTTGGCGAACGTCGAGAAAACTTTTTGAGATCGATTTCCTGTCCTAGAACTCTCAATCGTTTTTTCACCGATCGGATCGCACCCTCGACCGCTCGAAATGCGATCGCGAACGTCGGTGTCTCTGACCTCTCAAAACGCATTTTTGGTGCAGTCCTAGAACTCTCAAAGCGTTTTTTGTTTGCGTTCGCCAACGATAGATCGAAGGTCTGATCCGCGATGGGAACGTCGACAAAAATTTTTAACTTCACATTTCTTCAAATTTTCGTACATTTTTGCCTTCCGAGCGATGTGTCGAATTCGCACTCGTTCGCCAACGGCTGTTTGAACGATCAAACGTGCGATCCGAGCGGTCAAAAAACAATTGAGAGTTCTGGGACACCATGTAAAAACGACATTTTTTACACTCTGTACACGATTTAACACTGAATCCCTATGGCGGTACACGTACATGTACGTGTACATGTACAGTTTTTTGAAAAAGCGTCATTTAACTCTCATTTATCACCTACTCCCAACTCACACCGAAATCAAATTTTGTTAATTTAATTTTTTTTTTTTTTTTTTTTTTTTTTTATATTTCAACAAAACCATTTCATGTAACCCCTCATTGGAACGAACTCGACGAGCTCGTTCCAATGAGGGGGTCACATGATATGTTTCGGTCGAAAATGTGTTTTTTTTAAATTTCTACCGCCGGTGCGGCTGATTTGTTGAAGAGTCAAGATGCAGAATTTCAGTTGTGTACCCTCATGACTGCTGATTGTCACCATCATCTGCCCTATGATCAGCTTCCACTCTTAACTGCCACTACTACTGGTCTGTACCACTACTGTTGATTACCCCAAGATGCCCCGTGCTAGAGATTCCTACACTATCTACCGACTGCTATCACTTTCAGTACCAAAATCACTATATGATAATCACTATCATACCTGGCTTCTACTAGCAGTCAAATACATCGACTCGAATCTTATCGAGCAAATAAGCTATCGAGTAATTTACTCGAGCGAGTGACTCCTCGAACGAATCTTACCCTCATCTCGGTATTGGAGGATACTAATGACACGATGATTCAGCATTGGAGGATACATTTTGGAGGATACCTTTTGGAGGATACCTTTTGGATGATAGTTATTAGAGTATATCTGGTAGGCACATACCGACACACACCAATTAAACCCTACATATGGGTATTTGGGGGCATTTACTGCTAGTGCTTCTCGGGGCGTTGCCAATGGAGGTGTGGGTGTCTCAACATCCCACTCCCCGGTTATTTGTCAAATTTACAATAGCTGGAAATTTGAAGCCCTAATTTATTAAAAGTTGGAAATTACAGACAGGATGCTTGTGGAATTTTTCAAACATGTCCAGAATTTGTTTGGCCAACATTTGGCGCTTTCAGACTGAAAAGTAGTGAAATCCTCCAAATATTGGTTTGTTGTTGGAATTTGTGACTACTAAGAGTCTTAGTTGGATCATGTACAGTCAAGGGGGTATACAATTGAAATTCGACATCCTAATCCTTCCACAAATCAGCCGCACCGTCGGTGGAAAAAAAATTCAAATAATTTCGACAGAAACATATCATGTGACCCACTCATTGGAACGAGCTCGTCTAGCTTGTTCCAATGAGGGGTTACATGAAATGGTTTTGTTGAAATTTTTTTTTGAAAATTTAAAAAAAAAAAATTAAATTAACAAAATTTGATTTCGGTGGGAGTTGGGTAACGGGCTAAAACCTGTGGTTGGATTTGACTTGGGAGGGAGTGATGATGGAATTCCCCACCTGTTTGAAATTATGTAGTGGTAGTTGGAATTTTACCTAGCGGGAAGAGGGGGGGGGGGGGGTGCAACTGGAAATCTAGTGTGGACAAACCCCCATCCGACCGAGACCACTAATTAACGTCCATGTTGCTTCTTCGCGACATTTTGCTATTCTGGGTGGAAACTCCAAACCGCGCACAACTGGATCATAAAAAACCCAACTAATACATAAAGAAGTATACTCTGGGTGGAAACTCCACTCCGTCGGTGTTTCAGTAGTGCTCCACTCGTATCGAACTGTGCTCTACTGGGTGGTAGAAAATCCAACTAATACATAAAGAAGTACACTGTGGGTGGAAACCCCACTCCGTTGGTGTTTCAGCAGTGCTCCACTCGTACCGAACTGTGTTGCGGAATTAAGTAAAAAGTCTATCGCTCTGTGATCGTAAATTCTGACTTCAAGCGTTGTGATTACTGGCAGTTCCGTGAGGTCCCACCAGCCCGTGGCGTTTTGTGATTCCTTTACTAGACGATATCAGACAAAGGCTCCAGATTCTGGGTTCAGCAAATTCACGAACTTGTCGTGTACATCAGAACGAAGATCAGTTTCAAATTATCTACTATTTTAATTAAACTAAGCAATCAATTATTCTATAATAAATCGCGACTAAACTGTCGTTGTCTCTGGCATAAAATGTACATGGTAACAAACAACAAAGTTCATACCTTCAATCGTAGTGCCGGCATCCTGGGTTTCTTCTTGCAGACCGTTATGAGTTCGTCAGGAGCCCAGAGACAACTTGACTTAGCAGTCAGAAATTGGTGCTTATATACACCAAATTTCTGATGCAATACCTGGGGTACGTGACGACCGTCAGCAAATTCTCCCTGAGTTTTGGGGAATTTAGGGAGAGTCCCTTGACGTGGCGGTCGCCATTTTGTAGACTCTATTACTGCCATGCAGACTGTCCATCAGTCTGCATGCAGCCCATGGAATTTCGGCTATCGAATAGTATTCTGCCGGGAGTCAGTTAACCGGCAGAATGTCCTGGTGACTTGTTTAATTTTGCAACTATGCATCCCCAGATCTCCGGGGAGTCTCACCAGGTACATGTTATGATTTGTTGGACAGTCCGAACACCAACATCCCAGGGAATACTGCCGAATGTTATTGTTCCATCTATCAACAAATCCTACAATGTTACTGCTTGTTGACAATATGGCCTGCAAAGGTATGCCTAATATTGTCAACAGACCATCTGACGTGTACCCACAGAGTACGCCTGTAGTCTGGTCGCCAATTTTTACGATTCCATGTAATTTTCTTGTATTTTCAAATATGTTAATAAACTGTTAAATAAGTTAAATAAACTTGATTCCACTGTGTTTCTAAACAAAACCCCATCTCACTTTCATGAGCTCGAGATCGTACCTCGAGCTTGCGGGCTCAATTAACCCCTGTGGGCTCACTTCGCAACAACTGTACTCTACTGCGTGGTACAAAACCCAACTAATACATAAAGAAGTATACTGTGGGTGGAAACTCCACTCCGTTGCTGTTTCAGTAGTGCTCCAGTCGTATCGAACTGTGCTCTACTGCGTGGTACAAAACCTGTCTGGTATTTAAAGAAGTATACAAAATAACTATGTTTTTCACATAATCACCATCAAATAGCTCATTACGTAAATGTCGAACGTAAGACATCTAATAAATATATGACGTCAGAAGTCAACTTAATTTCATAACATTGTAAGTGTATTCGAAAGTAGAATCGAATTAATCTTTTGCGTTATTTGACGTCACTTTGCGACAAATTATACAGTATGTGAGAAAAAGAATGTAAGGTCACACATTCGTCATGATTTTATATGAAATTTCGGAAGCTCGTTCACAAAAATCGATGTGAGTCTCAATCCTGGGGCCAATACTATAAAACCTTTACAGTTGTATTTTCTAGAATTGTATTTTTTAGTTATGACTTTAAATGGGTTGAAATGAACCATTAGCATTTTCAAAGATGTGGCAATTTGCCAACTGGCAAATTGCCACATCTTTGAAAATGCTAATGGTTCATTTTAGTCAATTATATTAATAGATAGAAAAACAGTTCTAGAAAATACAGTTGTAAAAGTTTTATAGTATTGTCTCCAGCTGGTTTAGAAATTTCTTATCAAATCATTACTCGATGGAGATTCTATATTTATGATAAATTTCAGGCACAAACCCAATACGAGAAGGTTGAAAATTCAACAAACTCAACCACTGATATTGCTTTGACTTTCACCAAATACGTGGGAACTACAGACGGAGCTAATGTATTAGGTACGTATGTTTCTTAATGGATACGGTATTAACAATGGACGGTAACTCCCATGCCTGTTGGAATTTGGGAAAGGGGCAAGGTAATGCGTGCCATGTGCAGCTTGGGGCAGAGGCAGTGAAAGTCCAATAAAGTGTGTTTGTGGGCAAATATTCAAGATCACGAGCAGACTGGAATTAAATTAAATTAAATTAAATCCCCCGCAAAGGGTCCTTGTTCGGTCCAGTGGGGTGACTTGTTATTTTTGGGACCGAAAACACAAAATTTTCGCATCTGAGCCATTTTCGACCTCCCTCCCCCCCCCCGCACACACACACATCTTGAGTTGTATGCAATGACGAGAGAATGCATTTTCAGGGGGGGGGGGGGGGGGCTTGCTGGGGGTCTCTAATTAGGGGGTCATCGGGACATACTGTCTGTACTGACCTATAGACTGAGAGAAGACAAATTGATACAACATTGTTTTGCTTTCAAGTGAATATGAAGACCGTCCATGGAATATGCAGTCGTTGAATATGGTACCAGTAATTTCCAGTAGAGCCCAAACTAGGCTTCATGCACTGAAGCATTAATAAGTTAGTAGTTCAACTCCTTAATCATTTGGACGCTGATGGTATATTTCATACCAATTTAGAGTCATAAATTGGCAGAGTCTATATTCGTTACTTGGGGAAGACTTAGGGCTGCACGTTGATGATCTTGACTGATTTACCACACAATTTCACTGAGTATCACTCTCTGTCTATCTACTTCATGAATTCAGGTCGTATCAGGACCCTGGGCCGAAAAAGCGATCTTTCGGTTTCAAAGGATTGATATATTATTTCGTCTTCATTTTTGACAAAGAATGAACAATTCTATATGTACCTTTCATGTATGAGCCTTTATTTTTTTTATGAAAACGGCATTCTGGTAGACATACTGCACAATATGTTACATGCTCATCGACGACACAAGGACCCTTTCGGGTCGAATCGAATCTAATTGAATCTAATATCGAATCGATTTCCATCGCTTTTCAAGTTTTAAATATTGCATCTGATGACAAGCGTGGATACGTCAAAAATCGTCTTTCTCTATGCACTCACTCGTATTCAACGTTAACCAGTTTGTTTGAGAATGTCATTCAAAAAAACAAAAACATTCCTGAAACGGAATTAAGCTAGTTTCGGTAACGGACCCCCTTGACCTCTTTTTCTATCACCAGGAGTCAATACTATACTACTCAAAGTATGCTAAGTACCAAATATTTGACACATCATTGTGAAATTTGCTTGTGACATATTTTCGATATGTTTGGTGGATATGATTGAGGAATGTATTGAGATGGTCCCCAGTGTTTACATTAGCTCTCTTGACAGGCAGACTTTTCGTGACAGTCATGGAAAGCATGTACCCCTTGATTTTCATGATGTTTTCGTGTACTGTCTACATGTACATGACATTTGTAGGGAATTCAATCTTCATTTCAACACAAACCCTTGTGATTTAATGATTGAATATGGCAAATGCAAATGTAAGAAGACATTTGTCTGAAGCAGAAATGTGGCTGGCTGTAGGGATGGTGGGGCAAGGGGCTACCCATCGTCAGGTTGGTGAAGCCCTTGGTGTGCACCATACGATGATCACCACAGCCTGGGCAAGATTTCAGCAGTATGGCGCACCAGTAAGACGGCATGGTGGTGGCAGAGACAGGCCAACATCTGCAGCTGAAGACCGGTTTTTGATAATTCAGGCCCATAGGAACCGCTTTGCCAAAGCAACCCAGCTTCGCAGTGACCTTCAGAATGCATCCGGGGTAAATGTTTCGACGCAGACTATCCGAGCAAGGTTGCAAGAAGGTGGTCTCCGATCGAGAAGACCATGTATTCGCATTCCGGTGTCCCAGAACCACCACCAGGCACGATATGAATGGGCCATGGACTACGTTGGATGGACCAGAGAAGATTGGCGATCTGTCCTTTTTACAGATGAGTCAAGGTACTGCCTACACCACACAAGTAGGCGTTCCAGGGTATGGGGAAGACCAGGAGAGCGATTCCAAGCAGCCAACATTGCTGAGCATGACCGCTATGGTGGAGGGTCAATCATGGTCTGGGGGCATCAGCAGGGATGGACGTACAGAGCTCTGTGTCCTTGAACGTGGTACATTGACTACACATCCTCATTTTGCCCATGCTGTCTGGGAGAACCGACAGAGGGAGGGGATTGAGCGTATGGACTGGCCAGCAAGATCCCCTGACCTGAATCCAATCGAACATGTCTGGAATGAGTTGCACCTACAATTTCAGCCCTTCCAGTCCAGCCAAGAAGTGTCCAGGAGCTTGGTGCCTTGCTGGTCCAAGAATGGAACAACTTCCCACAAAGGACCACCTGGAACCTGATTGGGAGCATGAGAAGGCGTTGTCAAGCAACAGTAATGGGTCTCATTCTCGATATTGAACCCATACCAGTTCGCTCCGTCAACTTTTTGGCAAATTGAAAAATTTCCTCTTTTACCAATAATATCCATTTTCCATGGTTATCGTATTCAAGAGCTAAAAACTAATGTCAAACACAAATAAAATCTTAATTTCTGTACTTAAATCATTAAAGATATAAATAAATAAAAAATATATACATTTTTTCATCACAATATTTCAACTAAAACATAAAACAGGTAGTTGGATAGACTTGGTGGTCAGCAAACTTTGAGTAGTATATAAAACTTTTACATCTGTATTTTCTAGAATTTTATTTTCTACCTATTAATATAACTGACTAAACTGAAGCATTAGCATTTTTTTAAAAAATGACAATTTTCCAAATGGCAAATTGCCACAGCGTTGAAAATGCTGATGGTTCATTTCAACCCATTTAAAGTCATAACTAGAAAATACAATTCTAGTAATTACAAATGTAAAAGTTTTATAGTTTTAGCCCCAGGTCTCCTGCAGAGATACTGGCGGGATTTTGAGGACATCTCTAAGATTCGACAGTTTCCGAATTCGAATCGTATCATCGGGATGGTTTCGAATCCAGATTCGAAGCTACGCATGGTCCTAGTTGACACACTTCATGATAGGCTATATGCTGACCATTATATGGGTGATCCATTATCATATGGTTGCCATTGGAAACAGAGCAAGATCGGCAGGCGCTAAACCAAATATTGTTTTCTCTTCGCATCTTTACATCCTTCACATTTCTGAGAATTTAACTATATTGATGAAGCCTGTATCGGCTATGTACGTACCGTATATACTCAGGTGAAATCTTGGCACAGCCAAAAGTTTGACTTATCTCCTCTTTCTTGCATTTAAAATAATCAGGTAGGAATTCTATCGTTTTGTAATCATTGGTCATTTGGGAAAAGGAACAAGTGGCTCGGGATGGTTGGGGTGTTATACTGATTGGTAAGATCCGTACATCAAACGATCTCGTTCCAATGATATGTCATATGCTACGTTGAGACAAAAGAAAAGTAGAAAATAATGAAAATTGAGTGGTGATGTTTGTGAAAAGCGCTGGTTGGTTCTGGCTGTTACGTTGGGTAAAGGGTTAAATCAAAACGTGTTTGATCAGTTACACCTCAGATGATCTCAATTCCATCAATAAAACAATGAACCATGTAAGGCACAGACCCACAGCTATTGTGTTCAAAACCGTGAAAAAAGAACGGATATTGAAACCAGAGTTTTGTCATCCCATTAACAGATCACACAAAATATACCAAATAGAAACTGTCAAATTAGAACACAGACAGGCTGTCAAAACAAGACACACTAATTCTGATGTGAATGTCAGTAAAATTCGTTTAATCAACAAAGATGCAGCTCATTACAAAACTACCTCAAATATAATTTTTTCAGCGGTCAATACCAGATCTATGAGGAACAAAGTACCTGATTTGAACTTTGGGTTACTTAATACAAGATCTGTTTCTGGGAAGGATCTAAAGGACTTCATACTAGATAACAATCTCAGTGTTTTGGCTCTAACTGAAACGTGATTGAAAGAAAATGATAATGACAGTTTTTCCATTGGACAGCTATTACCACTGGGTTTCTCCATTTTACACAACTCATGGGGAGTCGAGGTGGCGGTATAGCAGTCATCCACAGTGATGCCTTAAAAATAAAACAGTATCCTGATTTATACAAATCTCCACCATCTTTTGAAATGATAGACTGCCTCATGGTGAGCAACCGTTCACTTCGATCACTCGTAGGTTACCGACCGCCACCATCAAAAAGGAACACACTTACATCAGCACAGTTTCGAAATTAATTTTCGGGATGTCTGTCCTTCTATGCCTTGTATGGATGTGATATAACTATTGCCGGCGATTTTAACATTCAGGTTGACAATTTAAATGACACCTTTGCCAAGCAATTCACAAATTTGTTTGAATCATTTGGCTATTCACAACTGGACTCAAAACCTACCCACAAGAGAGGACACACCTTGGATCTAATTCTTGTTCGTCAAAGTAACAACACGTCAGTACAAAATGTCCATGTCACTGATCCAGCATTGTCTGATCACTATGCGGTCTTGGCCAAATTGACACTAGCAACTTCAAAACTTCCCCCAAAGAAAATTACTTAACGAAAATATAAATCCATAAATATTGATGCCTTGAAAATGAATATCAGTTCATCAATTCTGTGTTCGAATTATTTTTGCAGTAGTCATGAATCCTCTGAGCAATTCCTATCTTTATTTGAAGAAACTCTTAAGGGCATCATGGCTGAACATGCACCACCCAAGTCAAACATTATAACTCATAGGGAAAAAGTGGAGTGGTTTACAGAAGACGTTAGAGCTGCTAAACAGCGTCGCAGACTTGAGCGTCTTTACAATAAAACGAAGCTTTGCCACCAAAGAAATACAACTAATAAGATTATCAAAAAGGCGAAGTGGGAGTACTACAATTCTCTGATAGAGGGGTCATCTAATACAAGGGTGCTGTTCTCGGTAACCAACAGTCTCCTTGGTAAAGAACAAAAAATTATTCTCCCAGATCTTCTAAAGAATTCTGGACAAATTCAGCGATTATTTCATAACTAAAATTCAGGTAATCCTGGATAGTATACCATCATGTGAACCACCAGAGTTTGATCATCTTGACTTAAAAAGAGACTTTTCTAATTTTTACTCTCAGAAGAAGATATTCGAAAAATGATTTTATCATCATCCAATAAATCCAATGAACAAGATCAAATTCCAACATTCATTTTGAAAGAGACAATTGATTATCTTCTGCCAGCCATAACATCTATTATATCTGCATCCCTACATGGAGGGGGGGGGGGGGGTTGTTCCAAGCCCATTCAAAAAAGCACTTGTTTCTCCACTCATCAAGAAACCATCTCTTGATCCTGACAACCTGAAGAATTGTCGACCAGTATCGAACTTCTCTTTCCTGTCTAAATTGTTGGAAAGGGTTGTTGCTTTACAACTCAAAAATCATCTGCATGAAAATGATCTTTTAGAGCCTTTCCAGTCTGCGAGTCAACAATCACATTGTTAAATCAGTGTCTGAGGGTGAGGCTGTATTGCTTGTTCTCCTGGATTTGTCAGCAGCATACGACACAGTTGACCATGATATTCTCATGCAGACATTGACACATCATGGCATATGTGGAAGTGTCTTATCGTGGTTTGCATCATATCTAGAAGGTCGCAGTCAACAAATATATATTAATAAGATCGGTTCAGAAAGCAGGATGTTGAAGTGTGGTGTTCCTCAAGGCTCAGTTCTTTGGCCTCTCTTGTTTACTCTGTACACTTCTTATCTAGGTCGCCTTCTTAAAAAGCATGGCATATCATATCATCTGTACGCAGACGGCACCCAACTGTACATCACATTCAACCCATCTGTTCCAAGTGACTCATTCACCGCAGTCAGTAACATGGAAACTTGCATAAATCTGGTACTGGAATGGATGATAGATTTTAAATTGAAAATGAATGACTCTAAAACTGAATTCTTAGTGATATCCGGGGTTTGCATGCCTACACCCTATGTTACATCAATTCTGGTTAGAAACAACATCACTATCAAAAATGAATCAGCCAGGAATATTGGACTAATTTTGGACTCAAATTTAAAACTAGACATCCACATCAATAAAATATGTCAAAAATGCTATTGGCAGCTTCGTGATGTTGGAAGACTGCGACCTTATCTTAACCAGTCAGCACTTGAAAAACTTGTGCACTCCTTTATCACCTCACAGCTAGACTATTTTAATTCAGTGTTAGCAGGGCTGTCCCAGTTCCTCATTCAGAAGCTTCAAAAAATTCAAAATACTGCTGCTAGGATAATTACTGGTACCAAACGCTCTGAACACATAACACCTGTTTTAAGACAACTACACTGGCTTCCAGTTAAACAGAGAATTGATTTCAAAATATTGATCTTAGTATTCAAGTGTATCAACAGACTGGCCCCAGTTTACCTGCAAGACCTCCTCACTGTATATACACCATCATGCAGTCTCAAATCTAAAACCAAATTCAATTAGTTGTACCTTTTAGCAAATCTAATCTGGCTAATGATCGTGCTTTCTCCATCGTGGGTCCAAGATTGTAGAATTCTCTGCCTATTAGTGTCAGAAATTCAGAAACTCTCGATATCTTCAAAAGAAATCTTAAAACTTTCCTATTTACGGAAGCATTCATCCGAACCTCTCTAAGAGGCAACCGAAACAGATGTGACACTTCAGAAAAGTGTTTTTATTTCTGTCAAGCGTTTTAGAGCACTATTTGTGATTTGACGCTCTAGAAAATCAATTATTAATTATTAATTAATTAAATTAAAAAGTGCGGAGTCATGATGTCCCTCAATATAACCCCCACATCTTTGATTTTATTACACGCCTGTTCTTTGTAATCCCCATCTACAGCAACACTAAACTATGTGGAAAATGAAAATCTGTTCCGCACATATGTGCGGAACGGAAATCGTTGATGGACTACTTTTAAATAGAAACGAAATTTCACTGGAATTTTGTACAAATCGTGCAACGCATTTACAATTTAAATCGCCAGCGATAGTTGAAAATCGTCCCCTGAGTTCCAATGTGTTCTATGTGCCTGTGCGCACATAGAATACATTAGTACTCAGGTACGAAACAGTGACACGGGTTCCCCTCGCAAAATTGGTTGGAGATAAGATGTGTTGTTTTTGTTGATAGTTGTCAAATGAATTGCTGAGTTCCTTCTAATAATTGTTTTTATAGACGTGAAGGCGTGTAATAAACGCATGTAAAAGTTCAAACAAGAAATCATTCGGGCTATTGGTTTCAAAGTTTCTACGAACGCGTAAGTGATCATTATGTTGTTACTCTTCAGGCATTAAATAATTTCAACCAGTGATTTGTAAGATTTTAATTGTGATGTTTTCCTGATTGCCTACAGTATTAAAACGTAGGCCCCTCTAACATCCATAACACACTTCAATAGGTGTCTGTAGCAAATGAAGAAACAGGAAATAAAAAATTGAAAAAAGTAACAAGAAAAGTGGTAACATGCAGAAAGAAACATTGTTGTTTAGACTTTCAATGCACCTACAGAAAAACTCCAATGAAAAAGTCTTATTTTTACACTTTTATTTACATATTTTTTACCAAATCGTTTTATACAAATTTATGGAAATGAACTTTTGGAGTTGAAAACCTGTAGGCTGATTTATTTTCATTAATTTGCATGAAAATTCAAATCCAAAAATTAATTTGCAAAAATTTGCATGAAAATGACCAGAAAATTTATGGAGATTAATTTTTCGGATTTCAATGCCTAGAAAACTAAAATCAGTCTTTAAAAGCTTTAATCACACAATACCAAAATTTATTATTTTGAATATTATGTTTTCCTATTTTTCAAAAACATTTTCAACAAAACCATCATGTGACCCTCATTCGAACAACCTCGTTCCAACGATGAGTCACTTGATATGGTTTTGTGAATTTTTTTTCAAATGGTCAATTTGCATATTACACGGGCGGATGCGGTCGATTCTCTAGATAAAAGGTTAACTGAAAATCACACCCATGCTATATGTAATATGATTATTCTTAACATTTATCTCTTTCTTATTTCTGTTTCATTCTTTTCCTATCACTTTTTTTCCTGTGCAAAAACTTCTTTCTTTCTTTTCCGTTTCGCTTCCTGTTTCTTTCCATCTGTTGGTCATTATAGATATCCCATATGCCAAACAACAAAGCGGGAGAGCGGTGGCTTAGTAGTTACGTCATTGGACCTCAAACCGAAAGGTCCACGGTTCAATTCCCGTCACCAGTAACTACGTTGTGTTCTTGGGCAATGAACTTAACCCTTTACCCAACGCAGACGATATCAAAATTTATTATTTTAAATATCATTTTTTCAAATTTTTCATAAAATATCAACAAAACCATATCATGTGACCCCTCGTTGGAACGAGCTCGAC
This sequence comes from Pictodentalium vernedei, assembly GCA_031216915.1. Taxonomy (NCBI): domain Eukaryota; kingdom Metazoa; phylum Mollusca; class Scaphopoda; order Dentaliida; family Dentaliidae; genus Pictodentalium; species Pictodentalium vernedei. The sequence continues at coordinate 179,002,068 of CM062297.1, read as the reverse complement.
GAGCTCGTTCCAACGAGGGGTCACATGATATGGTTTTGTTGAAATTTTTTGAAAAATAATGTTTTTTCAACTGCTGAATTTGCTGGATTCACCACGTCTCACAGATCATATGTGATGGAGTTTGTGTTTGGTAGTTTGGTTTGAACCATGTCTGACAATTTTCGTCACTGGAAGAGATTTACAGGAAAATTTGCTCCCCTTAATTGTCTAAAGTTGCCTGTAAATTTTACACTAAGCGTGCAGGGGGGGGGGGGGAGTCGCAAAAAATGCCAGGATGCAAGGTGCGGGTGGGTGGGTGGGTGGGTGAGTGTGTGGGTGGGAGGGTGGGTAGGTATTGAGTCCGAGCCCCAAAGTGCAGTTTTTGCCGGTGTCATGCAATTTTTTACAGACAAGTAATTACAACCAAAGTGAATTCAAGTGCTCAGATTCATAACTTAGAATAGAATAGAGCATTGATAATGTGTTGGGGGCTCCATGTTAGAATTTTTTTCCCCGTGTTTTACACTTCATTAGGGGGCCCATCCTGTTCTGGGTCTGGCAAAAATTTGCAAAACAAAAAAGTGATTCCCAGCTATTTGGTCATGATTTTCACTCCTTTATATTTCTACTAAGGCAGTCTGCCTCTTATTGTAGCTCCTATTATTTGATTCTTCTGTAAGCCTCAGGGTGCCTCATGCCATTGGTCTAGTGTGCTTTCATCATGTATGGAATAATTGGAAAGATTGATAGAATAAAAATCTTGATTGTGGAAAACGTGTATAATTTCAAGGTAAATATGATTCTAGTGACACTAACATAAAAAAATAAATAAGAGGCAATTCATCTCAGACAAGCCACCCTGGCATGGAAGAACTTCAGTATTAGGTCTCTCTCAGACCAGCTGTACAAACAAAACATTTAACCGAAAAGTAATGAAATGAAAAACAACTATTTCTTGTGGACAGTTGAAGATATCCAGGTGGGAACAATATATTTTGGGCAGGGCTTCTTGGTGGTAGGATTCGACTGGTGTCTGAACAGCATAGACATGTTGCACATCGGGGTAAGGGTTGTGTTGCTTGGAACATGAATGGGTGTATATCCGCAATTCAGTTGGTGGAGGCGGGTTCCAGTGGTTACCTGGGGGTCTGATGCTGCATTTCCGTTGTGGCTTTATATGCAGAGAGATTGTTTTGGGGCCATCTGTGGTTAGAGATGCCTTGGATGCCCAAGAGCAGGGCTGGGATATCGGACAATACAAGGAGCGAGTTCAGGTAGGTGGTTCGAAAACAGAAAAAAGGAAAAACAATAGAAAGAGAACCAAAAAAAAAAAACAGATTATGTCATAGAAATTTAAAAAAACAAAAAACATGTTACGTCCTAGAAATATTTTAAATCAACTAAAATTGAGACCCTATTTAAAATTTAAATCAATTCAAATTTAATCCCTATATAAAATTTAATCGGCATTAAAATTGTAATCCTCTCCTGCTCCTGCAGAGTAGAGTTGAAACGTGCGCTACTGCCACAGTACAGTCGCTTTGGACTGGTCGTAATCCACGCGTGAGCAGTGAGGTCTACCCATATTTTCAGGGATGTGGCTAGAGGGTTTCAGCTGGGGGGTGCCACCGGTGTAAATTCCAACTGTGACTGGTTTCGATAGGTGGTTGCACTGCAGCGCTGGGTGATATCTTTTAACCCTTTAACCCAACGAATCGCCCGCATCCGCCCGCGTAATATGCAAATACAGCTGCTGAAAAAATATTATTTTTCGAAACATTTCAACAAAACCATATCATGTGACCCCTCTTTGGAACGAGCTCGTCGAGCTCGTTCCAAAGAGGGTTCACATGATATGGTTTTGTTGAAATTTGTTTTTAAAATTTTTTAAAAATGGTATTTAAAATAATGAATTTTGAAATCGTCTGCGTTGGGTAAAGGGTTATGAACCCTTCTGAAAATTATCACTAGTCCTCAAACGGAAAAAGCATCATTTATAATGTGTCTGGGTCAGAAAATTTACCGGATTGATGTCAGAGTCGAAATGTTAGAGTAGGAAATTTGAAACTCAAGTTTCCTGTTGGAAATAAAAGATCAAAATTTCTCATCATTAGTTGGAATTTTAATATTTTTCATGAAAAATGTTAATTTATTGAATTTCCAACTATTTGATTTTTGACCTCGGAATTTCCAACTATTGAAAAAAAATACTCCTAGCTGGGGGGGGGGGGGGGGACCCACCCCTCCCCCCCCCTCCTGTCGGCTGTCGCCACATCCCTGCATACGTTATACGTTTACGTAGTAATAAAAATCATCATCAGCAAAATTTTAATTAATGAAGCACCGGGTTCTACCCGGTACATCTCACCGAAGTTAAGCAACGTCGAGCCCTGTTTGACCTCGGATGGGTGACCGTCTGAGCGATCGATTCGGACTCCCGCGTTGTGTTCTTGGGCAAGGCACTTAACTCTGATTTTCCACGTGGGGACACGATGACGCCGTGTACTAAGGCGTACTGCTCGTCGATGGTGCGCATGTCTTCAACCAATCTAATCCTGACTGTGTTGCAGTGCGGTGTTACGATGTTGGAGAGCTGGCTGCTCCTCTTGTTGCTCGGTGATTCTTTCCGGGTACTCCGGCTTCCTCCATCCGTAAAACTGTCACGGTCATGATTAGCCAAGGTGCATAAGTATGTGACCTTAAACACCAATAAATAAATATACCCGGTGTATCAATTAAATTCCTTATGATTATTCCTATAATTAATGTTTGGAATCTGATATTATAGCGTCCGGAGAAATATTGCTCTCCCGTGGAAAGTGACCAGCCCAAGGCGGCCGCTTCTGTAATAACAGTTCTATACCGCTGTAAAGGAAAAAGAGTGGGAAGAAATGAAGTGTGATTTAATTAGGAAATGATGTTTGTTTTTTTATGGAAATCATTTATATATTTTAGGTTTGATTATAATATGCCTGTTGCTTGGTATCTCGACAAATCAAGTTGGTAATAAAGGAAAACCCTTTCTTCACTTCTTCCAGTCGGCGACGGATATTTTTCTAAACATTCTTCGTTGGTTTTTATGGCGAGTATCTTCTTTTTTAAACATTCCACAATGAAATATGGAATTTAGCGCAAATTGATTTTAATTCTCTCTTTGTACAGCGGACATTTTTCAGAGAAAAAAATAAGAACTCGCGTAATGTTAGTATAGAAGCATAAAACTTGATTTGCTTAACCTTGCTATGTTCTCGAAGTTCTTTTAATTCTTAACCCGCTAGGTAGTTTTAATATATTTTTCATCAAATCTAGTCATGGTTGCCGTGAAGCAGTCTTGACTAGATGTGATGTAAAACTCATCCAAATTTAACTCAAGAAATCATTGGTGAAAAAATCCATTTAATTTACAGGATGGAAGTTGAATTAAATATGCCCAAATTATACATATTTCAGTGGCATAAGAAATCCTGTCCTGGGCAGGAATATCTGCCAGCAGCATGCAAGGAGTTACTACCTTCAATGCTTTAGAAAGCCTATAAATGGCCTCGAGAGGTGTTTGAAAAGCGGGTGAGTAGAGGAGGTATGCAGTTTGGGTACACCTGGTCAGTGACCAACTTCAGTGTTTATCCAGTGGGGAGACAGGGCACTCACTCAGGTTAAAGCTGGCCCGATGACAGGCAGTAGTGTCCAGAAGGGGTAACAACCGGAGGGCCCTAAGTAGTATGTCTCGTATGTTTCAGGACCCATTTGGATGACCTCGGTGGATGACCTCGGAAGTGACGTCATGTCACGTGACCTAGTGCCGCCATGTTGGGTTGTCATGGTAACCCGCGTGAGCGGCCATCTTGTGACGTCATCTCCATAGTGATACGTGGTGTGAGTGCGCATGCGCAGCGCGTATTGTTAGGGTGATACGTGTTTCCGTCGTCCATTTTGTATACTGGAGGCTGCCATCTTGGTTTCTATGGTAGCACGTGTTTGCTATGTTACCCAATTTTTCTGCAATAAGACGGGGTATGTTCGGAGGGTATGTTCGATTGTAGAAGAGTAATTACCACAAACAACCCGACAATCCTTCCAAATCACCAAAATCCACCCCAAATCACCGAAATTGACTTTATTTGATACGGATTTCCCATTTTATCGGTTTAGCACGTAGTGCTATAGTACCGAGAGGGTACAAGGGGGGGGGGTGTTCCTTTGTAGAAGAGTATTTTTCTGGTTCGGATTTTCCTCAAATCCTCGTTTACTTTGTAGAATTACCCAAATAGACCCGACCACCCTTACAAACCACCAAAATCTCCACCAAACCACCCAAACGGACATGTGAAGCCCTATTTTGGGCATATAAAGTAGCACGTTATGCTATAGTACCAGGGGGTTTTAAAATATAACAGAAATTCTTGTTTTTTTTACTAGCAGGGAAGGGGAATACCCTGCGAAATGGGTTGACCAGATATCTTCAGATAAGTATCCTATAAAAAGTATCCTCGAAAGGTATCCTCAGCTGATACGTAGCCATGTCATAGATATCCTCAAATACTAAAATGAGTCGAAGAGTCGTATGTGGAGTCACTCGAACGAGCAATTGCTCTATGGCTCGTTTGCTCGATGGAATTCGAGACGTTCGAGCAGTATGTGGAGTCACTCGATCGAGCAATTGCTCTAAGGCTCATTTGATCGATGGGCTTCGAGTCATTCGAGCAATGACTTTTCAGTAACTGCTCGCTAGCTTATAAGGGATATTTGGGATAGGTATGCCCTGTGATACAAGTAATAGTATCCTCAGATAAGTATCCTCGATAGGTATCCTCGATAGGTATCCTCAAATAATACAATGCCGGGCCGTAGGTATCCTCAAATACTGAAATGAGTCTAAGAGACATTCGAGGAGTCACTCGAACGAGCAATTGCTCGTTGGCTCATTTGCTCGATGGGATTCGAGTTGTTCGAGCAATATGCCGAGTCACTCGATCGAGCAATTACTCTAAAGCTCATTTGCTCGGTGGGATTCGAGTCATTCGAGCAATGGTTTATCAGTAACTGCTCGATTGCTTATTAGGTTTGGGAATACTTTTGATATACACAAGGGAGATAACTCTGCATACAGATTATGGGAAATCAAGCACTGATAATTATAAGACTTGGACGAGAGAACCAGAGATAGTTTGGACTGGATAGACTGTTAGTGATAGAGAAACATATTCAATAGGCATTAAAAATGGAATTCTGGGAAAATCAGGCCCTGTACTCCTATTCAATAGAACATACCCCCTGTACCCCTTGGTACTATAGCACTACGTGCTAAACCGATAAAATGGGAAATCGTATCAAATTAAGTCAATTTCGGTGATTTGGGGTGGATTTTGGTGATTTGGAAGGATTGTCGGGTTGTTTGTGGTAATTAGATTTACCCTTCTACAATCGAACATACCCTCCGAACATACCCCGTCTTATTGCAGAAAAAATGGGTAAAGAGCAATCACGTGCTACCATAGAAACCAAGATGGCGGCCTCCAGTATACAAAATGGACGACGGAAACACGATCACCCTAACAACACGCACTGTGCATGCGCACTCACACCACGTATCACTATGGATATGACGTCACAAGATGGCCGCTCACGCGGGTTACCATGACAACCCAACATGGCGGCACTAGGTCACGTGACATGACGTCACTTCCGAGGTCATCCACCGAGGTCATCCAAATGGGTCCTGAAACATACGAGCTATACTACTGCCCTAGTTAAGACGAGGGAAGCTCCCCTGCGCCCCCCCCCCCCCCCCCGCAACGGCCTTCTGAATATTACGTTTGCGCCCCCTCAAAAACAAACTGGTTACGGTTCCCTCTATTATAGAATCCTGGCTACGCGCAATGAACTTCTGCTAGACTTCGAATTAGGTGTATCCAGAGTGATTGTCCAGTCTCCTTATAGGGTTAACAATGAAACTGAGCAGTGGTCCGGTATTTTCAGAGTGCCAGTCTTCACTACTGAGGTGTTACTAGGAATAAAGAGAAACATGGTACGTGAGGAGTGAATTGGCGTCGTTTGTCCAGTTCGATGATCGCTTTTGAATGAATTATGAAGTTCTAGTTTGTTAATTTCAGTGCTTATATGCCAAATGAATATTTAGGTTCCAAATGAAATATTTTAGAGCCAAATTGAATCTGATTGTAACTGAGAACAAGTTAACTATGTATCGTCCCTTGAGTGCAACAATCATTGCAGATGGCGACTTGGTGCACTCAAAGTAAGATATTTTAATCTAGTATTACCTGGCCCCTTTAAACCCCTATAAAATAAATAAATAAATAAATAAATAAATAAATAAATAAATAAATAAAAAAACATTGCTACTTAAATTTATTTTACACCTCTAACATTGTTTATGATCTCGCAGTATCACGTCGAGTTGGCGAGGTGAGATAGCTGGATCACACTCGTGGCAAGCCACTCGTTTGATCCAGCTATCTCACTCCGTCAACTCGACGTGATACGGCGACCAAATCAGTCCACTGTAGTTATAATATGAATATTTGATCTATTATCTACAATTAACATGTGTGTAGACGATTAACAGCCTTGGCCTAATTATTCATTCGTTCTGTCAGCGTCAAATTGTCAAATGCAATATTATATGTTCAACGTGCCATTCATTGTCTCCCTTGGCAAATTGCCATATCTTTCAAAAGGCTGATGACTTATTTAGTCAGTTATATTAACAGGAAGAAATACAAAACTAGAAAATACAATTGTAAAAGTTCTGTAGTATTGGCCCTAGCTTGCAGCGGTTAATTTCATAGTGCAATGTGCACTGAAAACCACTTTATGATAGTAATCATACACTTTCTTACAAGACCAGATTTGTTACTTGGTATATATCGCCAGTGTTCACGCTGTCGGATGCCAAGTTGGCAAGTTGTATCAAAACATCTGATTTCGTTCTAAAAGGGAGCACCTTGGCTCAGTGGAAGACTGTTGGACTTCTGTGCTAGAGGTCCCGAGTTCGACCTCCGTCTGCATTATGTCCTTGGGCAAGGCACTTTATCCCGGTTGGCTGCATGGAGGCTGATGACGCCGTGTACTATGGCGTACTGCACGTCGATGGTGCACATGTCTTCAGCCGCTGTAACCCTGCTTGAGCGGAGCTTGAACAGAGTTAGAATGTTGAGGAGCTGACAGTTGCTCGTCGATGCTCGGTGGTTCTCTCCGGGTACTCCGGCTTCCTCCACCCGTAAAACTGTCACGTTCATGATTAGCTATTGTGTTTAAGTATGTGGCCGTAAACATAAATAAATAAATAAATAATTCGTACTAAAAATCACCGAAATGGAAAACGAAATTCGCAAATCACGGGGCATTTTTCATTTTAATGACATACTATTTCGAGTTATGGATGCTTTATTAACATGGGACAACGCATGTTTGTTAATTGTTGGTATCTTATGAGGTAAACGATAATTGCCGCTTTCATTACACTCTTCGCGAGGCAAGGAGCGATAAATTTAGACAAGTTTGCATTCAGGTCGAGGTCACCAAAGGTCACATTGGATGTTGTTCCACTGCGGGTGTAAATTTTAACTACTGAAATCCCATTGCTGGCGTGTTCACCATAGACACACGTGTTCATCACGGTTTGCGTAAAAATGTAAATTTTATGTCATAGGTTTTTTATTATAGTAGAATAGGTAATCATGGTATAAAAACATGTTTATGGCGTTTCTGGATGTTAACCCTTTACCCAACGCAGACGATATCAAAATTTATTATTTTAAATATATGTTTCTATAATTTTTCAAAAAATTTCAAGAAAACCATATCATGTGACCCCTCATTGGAACGAGCTTAATGAGCTCGTTCCAATGAGGGGTCACATGATATGGTTTTGTTGAAATATTTTGAAAAATTTGATTTTTTCAACTGCTCAATTTGCATATTACGCGGGCGGATGCGGCGATTCGTTAGGTAAAGGGTTAAAAAGACATATGATACATATGATAGAGTATGGAGGGGGGTGTGTGACGAAAGATTGAGGCCTTGGACCTGGGAGGAGCACGCTGCACGCAGACAACGTCCTAATCGCGACAAATTGTGGTTCCACAATTCGGCGTTATAAATGTTAATTTTCAAGTATTTATACGTTTCTTAGCATTGGGAATTTAGTGAATGTGCTTATAACAAACAAATCAGGCATCGTGGCTTTGTTGATGTTTGAAATAGTTCTATTTACACGCGCATTCATTTGGCACGGATCTTTTCGGTAATAATCAGTCAGGAAGCGTTCTCTGGAAACTGACCAATCAAATCAACTGAAGGTGTTTTGAGGCAGGAATTAATATTTATTGAAAATATGAAACGGCAATAACCCGAGAAAACGGAGAAGTCATATAATAAATTAATTTTATCATTTTTTCAACTTTTGCCTGTAGAACATATCTTATGCTGTCTTGCTGGATGTTAATCGACAAGGGCCATAGAATTTTTGTTAGCAAAAGTATGATAATTTTTTGTTATTCGAGAACGTTTCGGACGAGTATACTCATCAAACTGTGTTATTAGAGAGTTAAATATTCCCCTGTTTTCAAACTCTATCCATACACTTGAAACATCACACTAATATGAACTATTTTTCCAGGTTGACGCCCATAGGCGTGGCTAGTCTGATATGTGTATCGGTAGCCAAAGTCGAAGAACCAGTAGAAACATTCAGAAAAACTGGATTGTTCGTACTTGCTGTAACTGTTGGTATAATCATCCACCAGGTTATCATGATGCCAGTTTTGTTGTTTATTTTCACCAGACGTAATCCTCTCAAATTCTTCGTGGACATTTTGCGTCCATGGCTGATTGCGTTTGCAACAACTTCAACGTAAGTTTGAGATTTACTGATCGTAAGAATAGAAATTATACCTCGATTGCTATGCTTATTCAACGCTACGCGATCCAATACAGACATTGGGAATGTGCTAGGTAAACTACGCGTGGTATCCGGATTACGCCTAAAAACGTCATGTAAGAACGCATCTGATTGGACGTTACGCGTCTGGGTGATGTTATGACTGAAATGAAATGCATTGACACAAAACAGTGTCAAGCAAGCAAGTTATCAGATCGTGAAGGTGATTTTGTTTTTAAATATCAGCTTTATTTACTTAAATCAAGTCTAATCGAGGCAGTATACAGAACTCAACTCAGCTTCATCTAATTAATCCAAGTTTTATCCTGGTATAAATACAGAACTCAACTTAACATTGGCGGAGATTGTCCTGTATGTCGCGAGCGCCTTCGGCACTCATGAAATACAGTAAAAACTCCGCCTCAGGGTCGTTGATTCCAGTTCCCCGAAGTCCACCCTCGTTCTGTTCTGACTTATTACTGTTGCTAAGGATGGATGAGTAGTTGAGACGATTATCTGCTACTCCCACTCCTTTTTACCCATGATACTTTGCGATAACTTTTGTTTACCTCTCTTGCTATTATTGATATTTGAATGAAATTTCGAAATTGAAATGGCAAGTTATTACTGGGTTTTTTGTGCAGAAAATATATGGATTAAATTATTGTTTATTCGTTTCTGTTAATTGTCTTCTAAATTAACCAAATAGGGCTGTGTTCTTCTACTCTGATCATTTCTATAGATATGTACCACAATATCATTTGTCATTTTCCATTACAGCGAGAATTCAAGTACGCCCACGTGTTCACACTTTACGTTCGCTCACCCCACCAGCGCGCGTATTGGCCATATGGTGCCGGTAAGATACCAGGGGAGGTCGGACGCGAATAAAGGCCCTGCCGTCCTCCCTTAGGCGTTGGTTAGTGGGTTGTATTTTAGCAGTCAACTTGTTTAACACAGTTCTATTATTGTTGTTACAGCCTACAAGTAAGATTCAGGAGTATCTAGTGCAGACCTACATACGTTCCCGTGTCCGCCTGTCCCTAGAAACATTCTGAAAAAATAATTGGAAGCGCCAATTTGAAATGATCACACACTCTGTAATTTTATTTTTGAAATCCCACGCATTCGTCTACCGTGTTTATCATCCCATTTTCTTCCATTTACTGTTGGCAGTTGCTCCTGTGCATTTTTCGACATCCAGCTGATTATTTCAGGCCACATTCTTCTGGAAAATTGCTGTGTCTATTGGAAATCCGATTATGAAATGCACGAGGGTAAGTATGTACAATTCTACATCTAATGTTAGGGGGACGGGTAGGGGCGCATTGACATCTGAGTCATGTGTTAATACATTCAATATAAGCGGAATGAGGTTTTCGGAATCGGAAGAAGAATGTTCCGGTTTTTCTCATTAACATTGACATTGGACACCCTACCCAACTCCACATTGGCCAATCCGAACATTTTACTGCACCTCATTTTACTCCATCCTTCATTGGCCAACCCAAAAACGTATTGGCTCATAAAAATAACCTCATTCCTACAAAATGGTTCATAACTTCATATCACTAAAATCGTTTTCTCTATGGATACGAAGTGCACCTCCCTGATCTAAAGCGATTTCCAAATCTATTATGGAATACGAATTGTATTGTCAAAACATTTATGGCGATTATGGGGCGACACAAGAATGTACTGCAGGGTTATTCAACGGGGAAAAATGATGTGTAACGGAAAGGCTTTCAGCTATTGGGGTTGGGGGGGGGGGGGTGACTTATCAATGCGCCCCCCCCCCCCTTATGCAAAAGGCAGGGTACCCTGAAGTTTCACACCCTATCAAGGTTGTCACATCATGAGCATATCACAAATTGATTGGGCCACTATGTATCAAATGAGGATGGCGAGATTCCAAGGGGCTCCGGATTTGATTACAGGACCCCCTCCTCCTCGCATATGCATCGGGTAGCGGGTCCGCGTGGTTCCCACAAGAAATTCTAAGTCGATAAATGAATAGCAGTTCAACCCTACACCCAATTCAGGAATGTTAATAGATCACAAAGGCCAGACAACTGTAATGATTGCGTTTCAAAATTGCCTACTCACCTTTGCATGTTAATGCTGTTTAAGGTCACTTTCAGCCTCGGACCACAACACAAGTACATATTCTATTTAGCCAGCCTGGCTTACCGTACTTACGTGTTTTAACTCTATGAACCAGAAAGTTCAAGTATGCCCATACACACATGGCGTTCGTTCAGAGCACATAAAGACCATATGGTGCTGGAAAGATTGTGATAAACATATACCTATGCTGGCTAATTTAAAGCCCCCCCCCCCCCGCCCCCTCCCGCCCCCCCCCCCCCCCCCCCACACACCATCCCCAGTCCAAGCATTGATTATTAGATCCTATTTTAGCAATAACTTTGTTTAACGCAACACACAGACATTGCCCCTCCTGCACAGATCCTCATGGAGAACCCTGCCTCTGTTATTTACAGACTAGTCTAAACATAGATTAATGTTGCCTTTAACTGGTAGAGTGCTGAACTATTTTTGGCTGTCATATCTTGTACACATGTCTTTGCCCTGTTATAATTTATGGGAGAGTGCCTATGGGCACTCCCCCATAAATTGTAACAAGGCAAACCCTTAGAGACTGGATAATATCACTTCAGTGGTAATACAAAGTACATGCACTGAATATGAGCCTCCAAGCTGTGGTATCTTATTTCAGAATAAAGCCCAGTAGGCAGAGGTTCAGGTTGCAAGCCGAGAGGTCCTCGTTCGAATCCCACCTGCGGCAACTGCGTTGTGTCCTTGGGCAAGACACTTAAACCCGATTTCCCACGTGGTGGCTCGGTGGCGTTGTGTACTAAGGCGCACTGCACGTTGATGGTGCACCGGTCTCCAACCAATGCTAACCCTGCTTGTGTGGAGTTGGTACATTGGGGAGTCTGGCAGTTGCTAGTCGTTGCTCGGTGATTCTCTCCTTCTACTCCGGCTTCCTCCACCCGTAAAACTATCCGACACGAGGTGACCCTGTCTGTCGTAAGTGTCGTTAAAACTCCAATAAATAAATAAATATTTTGGGGTAAATCCATTAATATTTTCAGCCATCTTACTTTATGAAATTATGACGTATCATATTCCAGGACCAGAAAATCGGTCTCTGGGGCCCCAAAGGGTTATTACTCACTTTAATTACAAAAAAAAATCATTAATGATAAACAGTAGCACGGTAAATGGGAATAATCAATGAACACTTAATAATGGACATACATAAAATCGAAAATGTCTTTTGCAGTTATCGCAAAGCATCATTGGATGTCCAGGCGTGTAAAATTCGGTAAACGATTATTTCGTCCCCCTATTGTTCTCCTCGAAAGACGTGGGGTGGTCGATTTTTCGCTCGCCTACGTTACTGTTTCTAAAACAAATAGCACAAAGGTGTACTGCAACGCACATAGAAGTTTATTTAACCCTTCCCAATGCACACGACATCCAAAATTGTTGTTTTAATTATTTTTAAAATCTTTTTTAAAAACTTTTAACAACGAGCTCGTTCCAGTGAGGGCCACGTGATATGGTTCTGTTGACATTTTTTTTAATTTCTTTTTTCAACTGCTCAATTTGTATGCGGATGCGGCCAAGCCTAAATGTTTTCTGATTGTGCATTTTCACAAATTCAAATCCGCTTCGTCCACATGTAGGCATACTTTTGCAATATATAAAAACACAATTTCTCGCTCCCTGCCTCCAACAACAATCAAATATTCAAGAGATTACGGTAAGAGTAAATTAATTTACAGATGTGGACACCACCCCCTCCCCAACCTTTACAACGCTATATCGTATGGTTCTTTGCGGTTCCTTTTTAACCAAAAAAGTCCATGGACCGACAAATATGTTTTCAAAGTCTTGAAAGTCTTTTGCATTTGAACGTAGGGCTTAACAGCCGTTATTTTTGTTGATGCTTCAAAGTGTTAACCTTCTGTTCCACAGCGATAAACTCCAATTCCATGTTTTATACCATGTTTTCTGTGTGTATTCAACTCTGCCGGATACAGTACATTTAGAAATGTGCTAGATACTCAACGTGTGGAAGTCGGCCTACGTGTTAGAACGTCATGTAAGCACACGGCTGATTGTTCGTTAAGCATCTGAGTGACGTTATACCGAAAATGAAATGCTTCGACTCAGCACGGTGTCAAGTGAGAATTTGAACAGGCCGCTGAATATGATATTTGTCTTTAACCCGTTACCCAACGTAACGGCCAAAACCGGCCAGCGCTATTCTCAAAAATCGCCAGTTAATTTTCAAAATATTTTCATTTTTTGTCTCAAAAACATAGTTTATGACCCCTCGTTGGAACGAGCTCGTCGAGCTCGTTCCAACGAGGGGTCATAACCTATGTTTTTGAGACAAAAAATGAAAAAAATTAGCTATTCAAGAATTTTTTTTCCAAGTGTCGTCTGCTTTTCATGTTAGGTAAAGGGTTAACCCTTTTACAGCCACGCCCGCTTTAGCCATATATGGAGGACCTCCACGTACGCCTGTGTGCGAGGAGGTTTATTAAGATTTATGACATACTTGAAACTCTATCATCTGATTAATTGTTGGAAAGGGCTCTCAGAGGCCTTTCCAACAATTAATGAGATGGTAGGTTTGATCTGCGCATAAACGAACGTAAATATAATCAAAATAAAGTAGGTGACAATAGTCGCTTTCGGAAGCGTAAGTGTTAAAAATATCAGCTTCATTCATTTAGTTCAAATTTAATCGTGTATAAATAAAGAAAACAAGTCTAGTAGGGTACGAGGAACAGAAATCAACGATCCTGTTGGGAGTTTTTATTGTATTTCACGAAGCACGTGGAATACAGTAAAGACACTAACTCGGGTCGTTGATTCCACCCCAAATACTCCTCCCTCGGTATGTTCTGCCTTAATATCAGGTATTTTAAATGACGGCTCATTCGTAACATACTTCCGTGTACGTTTATATAATCATGATAAATAGAGGATATGGGATGTGGATTTTGGTCATACTCTATTTATGAAACGAATCTTAGAATTTTCCGTTTTGCTGAGCCTCTGGCGACGCAAAATGGGAAATTCGTAGACGAGTGTCATAAACAGCGTTTGGTCAAAACACGAATTTCATATTCTGTTTATCGTATGACACCACAGGTACTACAAACACATCTTTTAGATAGGAAAAGAAGGGTTAAAAATGGAATTTCACCTTGAACATCATGCATTTGACTGTGACGTGTCACAGCTGCACGTAGCCATACGTCATAACCGCGACAAATTATAGTTCTACAATTGGGCGTTAGAAATACTAATTTTAAAGTATTTATACATTTCTTTTTATTGGGATTTTAGTGAATGTTTATAACTAATAAAATCAGACGTCGTGGCTTTGTTTATGTTTTGAAATAGTTCTATTTACACGCGCAATAATTTGATATAGATCTTTTTCGTGGTAACCAATCAGAAAGCGTTCTTTTGAAATTGACCAGTCAAATAAACTGAAGGTGTTATGAAGCAGTAATTAATATTTATTGAAAATATGAAACGGTAATACACCGAGAAAACGGAGAAGCCATTTGATAATATAATTTATCACGTGATCTGACTCTTTTCCGATCATTAAACTCTTACTTTAAACACGGTGCAGAATGACTTTTTACAATTCATAGGTAATGCATCCTGTATTCAAGATGGCCTCCTTTTTATTTATTTCCTTCTCTACTCTTCCCTCCTTCTCGTGTTAAGTTTAAACAATCTCATACGACGTTGTCTGGTGGACTGAATCCCCTTCCTCCATTTTGTTCATGAATAAAGTTACCTTATACTGTTTCACTTGTGCAGTTCTGGGTGGGGACGTCGCACCTCTTTATTTGTGATTGGTTTTGTATGTGGTGTTTGGATTTCCTAATCGTGTAGAGACGGCAGTTAATTTATTTGCCAAAAGGTTTACATTCCTCGAGACTGTAGACAAGTTTGTTTGCGTTTGTGGGTATGTGGGTAAGTGACGTTCTCGGGTCTCGGTGTCGACCGCTGGCTTTAATTAACGCTTTACCTAACGAATCGCCCGCATCCGCCCACGTAATATGCAAATTGAGCAGTTTAAAAAATTAATTTTTCAAAATATTTCAACAAAACCACATTATGTGACCCCTCATTGGAACGAGCTCATTCAGCTCGTTCCAATGAGGGGTCACATGATATGGTTTTGTTGAAATTTTGGGAAAAATTTAAAAAACAATTATTTAAAATAATAAATTTTGATATCGCCTGCTTTGGCTAAAGCGTTAAAATCAACTGATTCTAACTAATAAGTGTGATCTCAGCCTCCAGACAGTGATATATGTGTCTACCTTCTTACCTACACCACATAGATGAGCGAACTTATATAGGCGTTAGGGAGACAACTTACATAAGCTATAAGCTTTCTGTCGAATCCTCCTTTCCTCAGCAATTTGGCCAGCGTTATATGTATTTGCAATATTGTACACTGCTGTATCTTGATTTTCTTTTTTCCTTTGTGACGTTTATTTTATGTATTGTATACATACAACATAATTTGCAAATACTTATTGCTTAAATTTAGGGGCGGACAGGGTCAAAAAAAGTTACCGGGAAATGCACCAAGGGTGGCTCATGTTCGGGAGAAAAATTTGCTTTTTAAAGTTTTTACAGAGAAAGAACGCTACGTCCTATCATCTGAGCGACCAATGGCAGTCCACGTAAAGGGTGTTTCGGTGGCATTTTTGTATCACTTTCGTCGCTCATTAGTCTAAAATGGTTGCAACAAAGGGGCGTCTGTCCATCGGACCGACCCTAGTTCGAACCAATATGAGAAAATTGATATTTTTTCGAACTGAAAGAATGCTGTTTCCTTGCATCTGAGACCGAAATGCCCTCCACGTGGACTGCCAATTGTAGTCCACAGTTAGGGCATTTCGGTGGCATTTTTGTATCAGTTTCGTCGCTCATTAGGCTAAAATGGTACCAGGGGCTTCTGGTACATCGGGCCGACCATAGTTCGAACCAATGGGAGAAAATTGTTATTTTTCGAACTGAAAGCATCTGAGAGATCAATTGCAGATTAGATGGCTGGTGTATCGAAATGCTCTCCACGTGAACTGCCATTTGT
This sequence comes from Pictodentalium vernedei, assembly GCA_031216915.1. Lineage (NCBI taxonomy): Eukaryota > Metazoa > Mollusca > Scaphopoda > Dentaliida > Dentaliidae > Pictodentalium > Pictodentalium vernedei. The sequence continues at coordinate 178,986,022 of CM062297.1, read as the reverse complement.
AGTCCACAGAGAGGGCATTTTGATATACCGGTAGTCTTTGCAATCAGATCCATTTCGCAATCAGCTCCATTTCACCTTTTGGTCATTTTCACGAAGGAGGAACGACACGGGATTCATTGCTACGAGGAGTCCATTTTCATGTACCAATAGGTGTTGGGCTGCATCGATATTGAGGGCCACAGTTGCCACCAATAGGGGGGCCCACCGGAAAATTTCCATACGGCCAGTCTGCCTCTGCTTAAACTAAGTCATGATCATGCAATAACATCCCGGATGTTGTCTCATGTGTGTGCAGTTGTATTCTGGCGAGAAACTTGAACACAGACCTAAGGTCGTCCGTTTGAAGCAGGTGCAATAATATAATTTATTACCCCTTTATCAGCATTGAAAGCGTCTTCTGATTGGCTAAAGTAGCCAAAAGTAGCCGAAACAAATGACATTGACGCCGGCGATTCTAAAATATGAAGGTAATTGTAGGTAATACTAATAAAAAAACTTGTAAGCTCTCGCAAACTTTGGGCTTGTGCAGATATTGCATGGAAATGTTTCAAAGTGCATTGAATTAAATTGGTGTCATGGAGGGTCAATCTGAAATCTTGAGAAAAAAATTCTTTCCCCAATTTTCTTCATTGAAGGATTCGAAATTTGACTGCAGTTCATTGGCATTTTTGTCTTCTCGCTCTTCGAACATTCGCACGTTGTTCGCGTTCGCATCGATCGATAGATTGCATATTACGACGCTTTTGCCTCCTAATTTGGGGCTCAGTGCTGGAGGTTAGCTTTATCGTTTATCGTGTTTATTGAAGCACACTTACATCTTGACATAATTTCTAAGCGTGGGGGTGGGGGGGGGGGGGGGGGTACAATTCATTATCTCGGACAACACCCAGGGTACAGAGAGATTTAATACCTGGATGTCTCTCTTAAAGACATCAGAGTATTAAATCACAAAGAAACCTGGATGTTGCCCAAGATAACTTATAACGAGCTGGGAATAATTGTTTCAATTAAATTCTAGAATAGAATGCTTCAAAACATTCATGTCATTGAGAACTATTTTTGAGCACGAGTGACCCGTAAAGCAACGACGCGGTATTCTAAACTGCGTAATTCGAGGCCTTATTGTGGTCTGTGTTTGTTTCTCGGTCCATTTTTACATCGTTTGTCGAGTTTGGGATCTTAATGATTAATCGAATCTTCAACTCGTTCAGAGTTTAGGGTGAAATGTAAGAAATTCGACGAGTAAATTTGGCTTGGACCTCGGTCCAGACCCCATGTAAGGAACTAGTTTTGTAACTTTCACTATAACATGAGTTCTCGTTGGTAATCATCTATTTCACTCAGAAGTGACATCGGTAATCATAGCTATATACCAAAACTTACCACCTTACCAAAAACGATCTTAAAATAGGAAAACTATTGAAAATTGTCGAAGAGGACCTTAAACATGATTTAAAAGTATTTGAATTAAAGGACTCCTCGTGGCAATGAACCCCTCGCCGCCCCCCCCCCCCCCCCAAATGCAATGTAAATGCGGATCGACCTATCACATTCACTTCTAAAATTATATGATACGTAATCATTCAATTTATCCTTCTGTGTTCACAAATTCAGAAGCCTTGAACAGCCCTGATTTATACCGACATGAAAATCGACCTACGATAAAGTTATCCTACTTGAAAATATTAGATACACGAGGGAGGTCCAATTGAGAAGCAATTAATTGTGGAGAAAACACATATGTCCTATGGCATCAGTAGAAAAGAAAACCAAGTTCCATTTTGTTACTTTTAACCCTTTACCCAACGGATCGGCCGCAACCACCCGCGGAATATGCAAATTCAGCAGTTGAAAAAATATTATTTTTCAAAAAATGTCAACAAAACCATATCATGTGACCCCTCGTTGGAACGAGCTCGTCGAGCTCATTCCAACAAGGGGTCACATGATATGGTTTTGTTGAAATTGTTTTGAAAAATTTGAAAAACTGATATTTGAAATAATAAATTTTTATATCGTCTGTGTTGGGTAAAGGGTTAATGAACGAAAACAAACAGCTTCGGATAAAAAAGTAACAAATGGAAACTTGGATTTTCATGGCAAGCTAATTAGAAGTAACTAGTTCACAGATAATCCGTCATCAAGACTATCTATCATTATCACACCTCCCAACACTAAGTACCCATTTGGGTCGTTGTTTAACGATGTGTTTTTACAGTAGATTGCAAGTTTTTGGTCTTCCCGGGAAAAACATTAGCAAATCTCATCTCTCAGACTTTTATATTAATGGAAATGACAATGTCTGTATTATATGTCACGATGCACACACTGTTGATATTACGAACAGAAAAAAAAGTTTCAGAGCATCAAAAGATGGTGAAAACGCTGTTTTCTTATTTTTAAAAAGGATTTCAGCAGAAAGTAATTGTCAAACGTTCAAATTAATTTTTCTTTTCATACTACTCTACAATAAAATGACTGAAGTTTGAGAAATGATGTGCACGTCGATGATACAAAATCGCTAAAATTTCTAACTTTCACTCTTAATATGAAATTCTCACACTCGTATTGTTGAATGCTTTAGAGAATTAAGGGAGCTAACTTTCCTGATGCTTTAGGGAATTAAGGGAGCTAACTTTCCTGTAAATCTCTCACAATGGCGGAAATTGTCAGCCACGGAGGTTTGGTGGGTGCTGAAACTTGGGCGGAAGTTCTGGGATCCTCTCACATAAAATCCTGCAAACATTTGTGACATGGGAAGCGATCTTTGGAATGTTAGGCCATTAGTCTACTACCGTCTTTATAAAAAATAAATCTTTTACAACTGTACACTGCAAAAAATATAGGTTCTCTTTAGAACCAAAACTGGTTCTAATCTTGTCCCTGAGATGGAACCAGTTCTGTTTAAACAGTATTTATTTCAAATCAAATAAATTTACCAAGATCAGCATTCAATTTTAACAGAATATTACATGAACTGAAGTAGATTCAGCAGTAAACTTGGAGCTTATTCAACGCAGTCGCCAAACATTTTGAAACAAAGGAGATATGAACAGTTGGCATATCGAACCAGTTTTCGTTCTGTATAGAACGAAAACTGGTTCGATATGCCAACGGTTCATATCTCCTTTGCTTAATAATGATTTGAGACAACCTCGTATAAGCTCTAAATTTACGACTGAAACCCCCTCAATTTATGTTTAATTCTGTTAATATTTAATGTTAATCTTTATAAATTTATTTGATTTGACATAAATACTGTTTAAACAGGACTGGTTCCATCTCAGGGACAAGATTAGAACCAGTTTTGGTTCTAAAGAGAACCTATATTTTTTGCAGTGTATTTTCCAAAATTGTATTTTATCTGTGTTTTAAGATGACTGAAATTGATCATTAGTGTTTTAAAAGACGTGGCAATTTACCTACCGGGCCAATACTATAAATCTTTTACAACTGTATTTTCCAAAATTGTATTTTTACCATGTATAAAGATGACTGAAATTGATCATTAGCGTTTTAAAAGTCTTTTGAAACGCTAATGATTTCTTTCAGTTCATACTTGTCATAGACAGAAAATACAATTCATAAAAACACAGTTGTAAAGGTTTATTGCACTGGCCTCAGGTCGCGCAGTTGGCTACATTTTGTAATCCGATTCGCTCCTGAAGTTATCACTACTTCGTTGCAGACATTAACTCGGACAAGCCGACCCGAAAATACGTTAACCGAGTAACATGCCGTGAGCATTTCAAGTGTATACAAACACCAGCTCGGATAAAAATATTAGTGTTGCTGAAACCATTTCCTTTACTATTTTAAAATATTTTGAATATTGTTGGCCAAATGGGTGAGGGGGCTGGAGCCACCCCTTCCTGTGGCTCCCTTGCCCATGATTAATTTGTATGTTGTCGTTGAGAACAGTATCTTTGCTTTCTATTAACAGAGCCGTTGCACTGCCAGAAATGTTCCATGCATGTGAGGATAAACAGAAGATCGACAGAAAAGTAGCACGATTTACTTTACCTCTATGTACGACTATGAATGCCGATGGAAGTGTTGTCTACATTGTAGTATCAGTCATATTTCTTTCACAGTTCACAGGACATCCTTTAACAATAGCGGACTATTTTATCTTAGTGTAAGTCTTTAGATGCATGCATGTGTGTGTGTTAGAGGCTGGGGTTCTTGATTAGAGAACACACGTAATTTAGGGTCCCGGCGAATCACGATGTTTCGTTCGAATCGAACCTCAAATTGCACCCACTTCCCGACAGTTACCATACAACAGCCGTTGTACTGGTGCTGTCTATCTGGAGGAGGGAGGGTGGGGGTAGGTTTTTTTTCTTTTCTTATGTTTTATCCTTATCTTTTTTCCCTCTTTATGTAGATTTCAAATACCTAAACCTTTATATTATAAAAAAACTGTTCAATATTCGTTACCGGCACCTCAGTTGGTCACTCTTCAATGTGAGCGGAAATATTCGAATTGGTGTTAGAAATCCTGTTCCAATACGCCTTTATGACATTCGTTCTCTTGCTTATCAATGAAGGAGTGACGAAATTCATGACGCAACGAAGTAATGATTCATCAAATTGACAAACTTCAACAATGAACAAATGATCGACATAAATTTATAAAACGTTCGGATTGACAAACTCCAACAATTAACAAATGATCGAAATAACTTACAAACGTTCGGATTGACAAACTTCAACAAGGAACAACAAATGATCGACATAACTTTATAAACGTTCGGATTGACAAACTTCAACAATAAACAAATGACCCTATAATACGTTTATGTATGTAAATATGCTCCAGATACTCAATGAAAGAACATGTATATCTAATAAATAATAGTCGGACTCGTATCCTGTGAAAGTAGTAATATGTGTTGATGTTGCAATCCCTGACCATAGCATAAGCCTCTTTGACTTGGCATTTCCATGTCCTTTACCAATTCGAAAGAGCATTACACTCCGTAAATGTCATATATTGACCATGTCAAATTTGCAGAGGCTCTAACTTCCAAACCAGTCACTTCTATGGTCAGAGTACGCCCCGTGGTCGACATTGAATATGCCTTTACTATCTCCATTCAAAAAGTCATTTATGAGTTTGCGCCAGTGACAAATCGCACATTCCTCGTACGCCCCTGTTCACCTTGGTCCACTTATTTGATCGGGAATGTCAGATCCTCGAGATGCAAACTTGAATATCAGTGGCGACATACAAAGCTATCTGTTTACAGAGAGATGTTTGTCAGCCAACAAATGGATGTTAGCAAACTTAAATCGGCAATGCAAAAATACTTCGACGACATAAGTTTTATATAAATTCTCCTCAAGCTCTGTCCACTATCGTTGAGAAGCTTTTACATCGACAAAATAACACCACACCACACTGCCCGAGCATTTGTCGTCTGAGGACCTTGTATATCCATTTTTCTAGTTTCTTCGTTGAAAAGATTGAAGGCCCTTGAGCGCCGCTTGAACTCATTGCACTCGCTGAGTCTTTTCAGACCAGCGATACGTCGCACGCCTGCCCAAAGACGGTCACACAGCTTACACGCTTCAAAGTTTGAGTACTCGAAGATATGCATAAGCTAATAGCCAAGGCATTATCTCAACCATGTAGGGGGCGCGGTGGCTCAGTTGGTAGAGGTGCAGGCTGCAAGCCGAGAGGTCCTCGGTTCGAATCCCACCTGCGGCAACCGCATTGTGTCCTTGGGCAAGACACTTCACCCCGCTTGCCTACATGGGGGCACGATGACGCTGTGTACTGAGGCGTACTGCACGTCGGTGGTGCGCATGTCTTCAACCAATCTAACCCTGCCTGTGCTGCGGTGCAGAGTTCAGAGTTACGATGTTGGAGAGCTGACAGCTGCTCGTCGGTGGTTCTCTCCGGGTACTCCGGCTTCCTACACCCGTAAAACTGTCACGGTCACGATTAGCCATTGTGCATAAGTATGTGACCTTAAACACCAATAAATAAATAAATAAATAAATATCTCAACCATGTACGTTAGATGCCATTCCGATATGGCTGTTAAAAGCATGTCTTTCAGAATTGAGTACACCAATTTTGAAACTAGCCAATGCCTCACCCCAGTCAGTCGTCTCTCCTACGAACATGACGCATACTTCTCAAAAGTAATCACTAGACCTAGAGGTTTTGAAAGCCGACCGAACGGCATCCTATCTCGAATTCATATCTAAGATTATTGAACTTGAACGGGTGGTTAACTTCCCATCTGACAGCCAATGGATTATGCGAAGTTTCCCAGTTTGCATATAGGTTGAATTGTGGCACAGAAACGGCACTTCTAAAAATGTCAAATGACAGTCTTTTGGACAAACATAAAATCTTCTGCCTAGTTTTATTAGACCTAAAAGCCACCTTAGACACCATAGACTATAAAATTCTAATTAAAATATCGGAAAAAAGAATAGGTGCCACAGGCCACGCGCTTGACTGTTTACATCGTATCTCTCAGGTCGCAAAGTCATTGATGGAAAATTATTTGAACAAGTGGCACTTCGGTTCTGTATCTCACGGAGGTCAGCGTTAGGCCCATTACTTTACACTATTTAAGTTCTCCCCGTTGGTTAAATTATCGGAAACCTTGGCTTTGATTTCCATCTTTACGCTGATGACACGTTGCTGTACATCAGATTAATTTTTGACATATTCACCTGGAACCTAATTAAGCACTCCCTGAAATGTTTCATGACAGTGAAGTTGCTATTACTGATTATTATGTTTTAATGATTGCAATGAATTGCAATACATTTCCTCTAGTGAAATATGATGTTTCTGGTTGATAGCGTACCGCAAATGTATCCCCTCGTCCACGTGAAGCATGCTCCCCACGAATGTCACAAAAAATATTATCATCCACATGCAATATCTGGGTAGAAAACAAGAAAATTTGTCACTTCTTTTATCAATAAATGTTGACAAGGCAAGGAGACTGTCAGAGGCACTAAGATGGGAAATCGTTGGCATGCATGCAACAGGCATGTCATTTAAAGCTATTGGAAGGCAACTCGGCTATAGTCATTCTGTCATCAGCAGACTCTTCCGAAAACATCAACAAACCAACGATGTTAAGGACCAACCAAGGCCTGGACAACCCGAAAAGACCTCTCCTCTGGGAGATCGGAGTCTGGCATAACTCGTTAGATGTGAACCCTTTGCTTTAAGTGGGGTTTTGAAACGCCTTTGGCTCCCCAACAGGCGTTTGTGCAACAGAACTGTCCGAAACCGTTTCAAAGCACTGGGTATGAGGTCCAGAAGGGTCATCAAGCGTCCAGCTCTGTCCGATCAGCATCAAAGACGACGTTTGGACGTGGTGGAGAATCCATTGGTCAGACAACTGTAGGTTTCCCTTTCACGTCCCAGATGGTCGCATGAGAGTGTGGAGGTACAGAATACTGCTTACGTGCCCAGGAACATTAGACCTACTGTTCCTTATGGTGGAGGATGAGTAATGATCTGGGGATGCCTCTCTCATGATTGTAAACTTGATATGGTGACTGTACGTGGGAATCTCCATGGTCACCAGTATATCCGGGACATTCTCAATCAGGTTGTCGAGCCTCATTTTGACAACCATCCGTTGGCTACTCGCCCTGTATTCATGGACGACAATGCAAGGCCACGTCGTTTCAATGCTATGAGAACATTTCTTCAGAACAACGCTATTACAGCACTACCTCGGCCTGAAATGTGCCCTGATTTGAATCCCTTAGAACACATCTGGGACTTTCTTGGACGTCGTGTGCGAGCAAGCAATCCGCATGTACAGACTTTGGCAGATTTGGAAGCTGTATTGCATAAGGAGTGGCAGTAGTTGCCTCTGGACCATATCAGAAGGCTCACTGGTAGTATTAAGAGAAGGGTTCAGGCTCTCATCCGAGCAAGTGGTGGATACACTCGCTATTGGTGTCACACACTGTTATTGTGTTCAGCATATCACAAGTTACATTTTTCTGAGTAATTACCGGCATTGTTTCAACATGGACCGTTCCAACACGATACCTGTTGAGAGAACATTTTCCATCAAAAACTTTAGTGACAGATATGTGTAATTAGCGCCATTGAAATACTGCATATTTTCATCATTGTGTTGTCTTTCGTTTGTCAATAGACCATTCTTTTCGCAAATAATCACTTTTGGCCATCTGAAAGATAGCATGAAAGTAATGACAGTTTCTATTAACAAAAATGAGAAAATAACAGGGGGTGCTCAATTAAATTTCAGGTGTATAGAATACTACGCACATGACAAAATTGAAGGCTGCATTTCAGGCATCAAGGCATAGAATGACAGAAAACTTCCTCAAATTGAACCACGATAAGACGGAAGCGATATACATTGGTCTACCGTATCAACTGACGAAACTATCCAAATTGTCCCTAAAGATTCAACGATTGCATGCAGCAGCTGTGTCCATAATATTGGTTATTCCGTAGATGAAAATCTGACAGCTGATGAACGTGTTAAGCACATTTGTTGAAGTTCATTATGTCATCTACGTAATACCAGTAAAATTCGACCTTTCATTGATACAAATACATCAGAGAAGCTTATTCGCGCTTTTGTTTTGAGTCGCTTTAGCCATTGTAACTCCATTTTGATAAGTTCTAAAAACTTTACTCTTGGAAAGCTACAGCAAATAAGGTATCACTGAACTAAATATTTGAATTAGAGTTACCCACCTTGAACTGTTGCGGAAATGAGGCAATTTCTAAAACTAAACAGCCTTCGGAAAATATATTGTTTCAATAAACATTTGAAACATTATATTGACATCTTGCATTATTGTTAAATATTCCTGATAAAAAAGAGGGTGATTTGACGACTTTTGGACCTAAAAAATACAATTTAGTTTTTGTAGGGAATTTCGTGAAAAATGAGTGCACGTGACAGGTGCTTCCCTTCGTGTCATTTTTTCTTTCTTATTTGTTGCATGACCCCCTGTTTTCGGGTTAAAAAGTTGTCTGAAGGGCTATACTTGACAAAGATATTTGAATGCCAAAATTAAAGTTATGCGATCATATTTTCTTCGCCAGAACGTTATAATGGTGGCCTATGGGAAAATGTTTAGATCTGTGATACCGAAAGGAGAATGCCCAGTTAGTGCTAAGATAATGCACGGTTGTTATTCGTGGCGTTCAAATATTCGGAATGCAGTTGAGGTCCACGTATATCAGAAATTACAGTACAGTTGCCGTGGACTGATCATAATTCACGCGCTGGCTGTGATGTCCTCGCATGCGTTTACCAAGTAATACAAATTATCATCCCAATTTCAATTAATGAAGCACCGGGTTGTACCCGGTGCTTCATTAATTAAATTTTTGATGATTATTCCTATAATTAGTGTTTGCAATCTAATATTATTGTGTCCCTGGAAACACTGCCCACCCCGTGGACAGTGACCAGTCCACGGCGGTCGTACTGTAAAACACACGGTTTTCTGATTACATTGGATCACTTCGGCCAAATTCGTTAAAATTTTCGCAACATCTCTTCTACAAATTCGTCTGCATGAAAGTTTTTTTTTAATCACAGATTTAAGTAAATTCTTGTTGCTTCTGACGCAAAACACTCTATACAGCATTTTTTAACATGCTCTTTCGCATACAAAAAAAAATTGAGATGAGAGTCGCAATGACATAGGGGCTGGGCCCGCATTGCGGGGGGGGGGGGAGGCTAGAAGGGGGGCGGCCCGTCTTGAAGGACGTCCCAAAGCTGGGAAAAAGGAGGAAAGGGAGAGAGAGAGAGAGAGCGGGAGAGAGATAGTAAAAAGAGTAGAGGAAGAGAGATAAATAAACGATAGCAGGACAGTCTTAACAAAGACGTGGACGTAGTCAATCCTGATTTGGTACTGTTCAATATTTAATAACTGGTAAATATCACGAGTGTCATAAATGTTAATTTTATGAACTAAATTCAGGATTGGCTATATTGGCGTAGCACTTATGGTTATCTGTTATACGTGCCATGTTGTGTATGTATTGATATGTTTACCTGTGTGAATGTTGCACAGTCCACAGTGTACCAAATACACAATTCCAAACACTCACTTCCACACGACGTACTCTTTGTAGTCTATGTATTATTCTATTAAGTGAACACTACATCTTTGTAACTGATAGGGGTGAGAAACGAACAATATACATGCACGGTGCCTCTCTCTCAAGTCACACATGTTGGGCGTGGATGTGTGTATCGCTGGATGGTGGGGGGGGGGGGGGGAACTTAAAACATGTAATGAAAAAATCTACAGAGTCGTACTTTTAGAATCGATCCTATAGGCTATACCTTCATTTAATTTATGGCGTATGTACTACTTGAAATCATGTTTGCTGTGCACGGTAACAACACTAAATTTGCTCCCGTTTTAAAGGCAACCACCATTATGAAAGGGCCCCCGCCTCTATCTCGCGGGGGGGGGGGGGGCACAAGATTTTCCGCTACGCCACTGGAGAGTCGATAGTATTTACAAATTAGAGGCTTATTGTCACCTTAATGAGGGATACAAAGTGAAAATATGGTGCATAATGTACAACAATGCGCTTTCCGCTCTTTCCGTTATAACATGCATTCGAGTTCCCAGCAGAGTAGCAGTTCTTGTTCTTACACTCCATAATTCATAAAGGTATAATGAAGATATTTTCAGTTCAAATCTGTCATCAATTAACCATTTCAACCCTGGCGCCCTGAGTGCTGCTGCTGCACACACATGGCTGACAATTTTCGTCATTGGAACAGATTTACAGGAACGTTAGCTCCCCTTAATTTCTAAAAGCTGTCAGCAGCTTAACACTAGGAGTAAGGGAATTTCATATAAAATTGAAATTTCGAAATGTTAGCGAAGTTGCATCGTCGATGTGCGCATCATTTCACAAAACTTCAGGCATTTTCCTGTAGTGTAGTATAAAAAATTGTTCCTAATCAGTCTGAACGTTTGACAATTATTCTTTTTTTTAAACCCATTTAACCCTTTACCTAACATGAAAAGCAGACGACACTTGCAAATAAAATTCTTGAATAACTATTTTTAGCTGCGACTAGCAGCTCTATAAATGGCAATGTCGGTCTGTCGGTCTGTCGGTCTATCTGTCGGTCTGTCGGTCGGTCTGTCTGTGACCAACGAGATTCATGTCGGTCTCTCTGTGACCAACGAGTTTCAAAACTCAATAACTTTTGAAATACTTGATGGAATGACTTTATATTTGGCTTGTAAGTGTATCTTATTGATGTCCAGCCACTGTTCAATGCATGTGTTGTTCCAAATATTTTTCTTGGAGTTATGGCCCTTGATGAACTTAGAAATTTGTGAGATTGCACCACCTGTCGCAGCTACGGCGTCGATGTCACGATTTTTTTCATTTCTTGTCTCAAAAATATAGATTATGGCCCTTCATTGGAACGAGCTCGACGAGCTCGTTCCAACGAGGGGTCATAACCTATGTTTTTGAGACAAAAAATGAAAAAACAATTAATTGGTGATTTTTGTGAATAACGCTGGCCCGTTTTGACCGTTACGTTGGGTAAAGGGTCAAAAATAAAAAAACGACGCCTTCATCATCTTCATATTCTGTCTTTTTTCTATTCATCATATCAACGAGGAGAGCGGTGACTGGGCGGTTACGACATTGAACTTCAAACGGAATGGTCCACGATTCGATCCCCGTCACGAGTAACTGTGTTGTGTCCTTGGGCAAGGCACTTAATCCCGATTTTCCTCGAGGGTGCACGGTGGCACTGTGTACTAAGGCCTACTGCATGTCGATAGTGTACTTGTCTCCAACCAATGCTAAGCCTGTTTGTGTGGAGTTAGTACGTTGGGAAGTCTGACAGTTGCTCGCCGTTGTTCAGTGGTTTTCTCCGGTATTCCGGCTTCCTCTACCCGTAAAACTGTCCGACATGAGGTGACCCTGGTTGTCGAAAGTGTCGTTAAATAAATAAATAAATAAATAAATAAATAAATAAATAAATAAATAAATAGTACTCAGGCTTCCTCTACCCGTAAAACTGTCCGACATGAGGTGACCCTAGTTGTCGAAAGTGTCGTTAAATAAATAAATAAATAAATAAATAAATAAATAAATAAATAAATAAATAAATAAATAAATAAATCATATCAACAGTGTGCGCATCGTGATATATAACACAGACACTATCCTTTCCATTAATATAAAAGTCCAGGTGGTGAGTTTTGCTCATGTTTTTCTTGGAAAGAATAGAAACATGCAAATTACTGTAAAAACACATTCGCTAAAGAAGAGCCAAAGTGGAAAGTTTCTTCCAATTACCTTGCCAGAAAAAGTCAAGTTTCTTTTTGTAACTTTTGATAAACAAAAACAGCAGACAGGTTTGAGAGATGTCTGTTGCTTTAGTTGATTAAAAAATAATAAACAGAAACTTGGTTTTATTTTCTACTGATGTCATAACAATTGCATGCTCCTTAATTGGACTTTCCTCCCCAGTCTAATGATTTCAGGGGAGATAACTTGTTCAAAGGTGATGTTCATGACGAGATAAGTCAGGGATATTGTTCATGGCGAAATGACTCCATTCTGCATTTGTTGGGAGGTACAGTAAAAATTTAATCGTATACCGTTAAGGAGCTGTAGGGTTAAATTTTACAGATCACCGTTTTATTGATCATTTTGTCGTCAGCTCGCCCACTACCATTTTGTTCGCTCAAAAGTGTATGTATTTTGGTTTGGAATGGTTAATTCACCTTCATACCCATAAATGATGATTTATGTCCAGCAGGCTTTGATTTAAATGGCATTAAAAGTAAAGTAGACTTGATTTTATATTTTCTCATCTTTATTTCTACAGTGTTCTGGCATCCATTGCTGGTATGGCAGTTCCATCAGTGCCCAGTGCCAGTATTGTAATATTGGTAGTCTTGTTGACGTCATTGAACATCCCTGCGAGTGGCGTAGGACTTCTGTTTTCTGTAGAGTGGTTAATGTGAGTATAACGTAGTTTTACCTTACAGAGGATTCATAAAGTATTCGGGGAGAGTGAGTAAATGGCATTCCAATATAAATCTCAGTAAATACGGATGTTGTGATATATATGAGTTTGAATATTTTTTGTTTGAGTAAAACTGTGAAACAAACAGTTTCCTGAAACCCCTTGTGAAGATTCGATGTTTATCTAAAGTATTTCTTAGAAATTTTGTAATTTTTGGGGAGGTTCATAAAACCCTTGGGCAATATGAAATTCACTGGATTTCTGGAACTGATCGACACAAATTTCTCTCATCTTATCACCAAAATTGCCATGTTTTAAAGGTTGTTGTTGCTGGGACCACTTAGTTGCCAATATTGCAACGATTGCAAAATCTCACTGTCAATAAGTGGCATGTACATTATGAACTATTTAAGCATACTATAGAATTCAACTAAAAATTTAGTAAATTCATGGATTTACTGAGATGAACCATAGTAGTAGTGTAGGTACCCGATCGTGCCTTATTACCCGGAGCGTTGGGGGTGCAGCTAGTGTTAAATTCCCATAGGAACCGGAGCCGTTTGGGGGTGCAACTTTGGGGGTGCAAAATGTCGGCACCATACATCTAGTTCTGACAGGTGGTGTAGGTTCTGTATATATAGTATACTATGGCATGTATAGTGATATATGTACGCATGGGGCTATAGGTATATATTATGGGTAGGAAAGATGATGGGAAAATTGGGTTTTCTTGAAGGTTTTTTTCCGCGAAACGGTTGACGTTGCTATTGACGTCGTGACGTCATGATACGCACGCGACGTCATAGAGATGTTGACCACTGTTATTGTCCAGTATACAATCTGACATAATGTTTTTCGGGTCAGTGGATGTCGGGCTTCTCGTATGGGGTGGCGGCGACATAGTAGTAGTGGTATATATGCATGTAGGTCCCAAGTTAGCCCTTAATACTATTAATCCACCTTATGCTTCATATTATGCTATGTCTGATATAGCTAAGTCAAGCAGTAGGGTGGGTGGGTGGTAGTGTGGTATTGCGAGATAGTCATTGGTGGTTTAGATTGGCAGTACAGGATGAATGATCTGTTGGTCTATTACCCCCCTTTGTACTATTAATCTACCGAATCCTTTGTATTATCGTATGGCTGGTATTGGTAGTATGGTTAGGCCAGGCAGTATTATGCTAGGTTGTTTAGAACGGGTGGCGTAGGATGCATGGTATATACCCCTGTAGGTCCAGTCCTCGATATTATTAACCAGCCGATTGCTTTGTACTATTCAATGACTGGTATAGGGAGTACGTTATGACAGGTCATAACCTCAAAATTCAATGAGTCCTCATTTATTATCCCTCATAGCCTCATTGAATTTTGAGGTTATGAGGACCATTAAAAATCCCTCAATGAGGGATTTTTAATACGACTCTTATTCTCATTTCAGTATTTGAGGATACCTATGGCCTGGTATTGTACTATTTGAGGATACCTATTGAGGATACCTATCGAGGATACCTTTTGGAGAATGCCTTTTTTGTCGCATTAGTCTATGTAAAAGCCCTCAATGGGTCTAATGTAGTCTTACCAACCGCTTCCATCTTGTCGCCAAAGCTCCAAGGCCATTACAGGGCTATGGTCTATCTGTCCTATCATTAGCTTCTACAACAGGCTTGTTCCATTGCGGCCTTGTACCAGTACTATTGGCTTCTGTTATTCTGCCCCAGATCTCGTCCATTACTTCCTAGCTATACCTATCTCAGTCTGGACTATAACATTGATCAAGCTTGAATCAGATTTCCCCTGTATACATATAAAGCATTCCGTAATTGAGATTCCTACCTGATTCCGTAAAATATGGATTCCGTGTTTTAACATCAGGCATTACACTTACCCACAGTACCCCTTGGCCTAGCATTATATACTACCTATACAAGTCATAGGATAACATGAAGCATTAGGCGGATTAATAGTACAATATGTGTGGAGTTCCCAGTCGCCTGTGCGCTCTGCTCTCAAGAACAACTGGAGAAGACCTATTTGCTCGTAGTATTGTACCCAAAGCTTTCCTGTGCGTCCTACGGACGCATTCTGGAGCAGTTCGTGTAATTTTGACAGTAGATGGTTGACACTTTCTTGATTGCCAATGCATCTTGAGTGTAGGCGAACACCACATTATGTGATTTAATCGAACATGGAAATTGAAACAATGATGCTATAATACGGTATTTGAATGAGAAAAATCGATGCCGTTTGAATTTGAGTTTAGGGGGTATGGTTAATATTTCACACGTTTCACCAGTTCATTATGGAATAAATGACTATTGTTATATATCATTATAAAGCCACTGCTTTTCTGCAATTTTTGATATATAATTTAACTCCCAAAGTAGTCGTAGATTTGATTTAATGGACGTTGTGTACCGTTGTGTGTATGAAAACAATAAAAAAAATTTCGTAATTTTGTACATTTTCGTGAATATTTCACCATTGAGTGTGAGGATTGGTACAAAGTTGGCATTTTCTGTTCGGGATATGTATTCTCAATATAATTCAGCACGATATTTATGATTCTCACCCTACTAAGGCGAATAAGAATGAGAAATATGGAGCTGGGTCGAATTTTTTTTTTCATCAAAAAAACGCTATAACTAAAAAAGCTCAACTCGGATTCGCGGGGACTTTTCACACTTTATCCGCAATGTGTGTCCCGGAAACATATAAAAAAATCAGCTTTCTCCGATTTTTTTCCTTACTTTCTCATTTTTATGTCTAATGTGCCTGGACTACTGTTGTTTTATACTGCCAGGCATTACCCCCACCCCCACAAAATCACTAGATCTACCATAACGTACTACATATACCAGCCATATAATAAAACAAAGCAATCGGTTGGTTAATAGTACCAAGCACTAACAGGGGGCCTATAGGTGTATATACCGCCCATACTATAGTACCGTTCTAACCTACCAGGCAGTACCCCTACCCACAATACCCCTATGCCTAGCATTGCAACTACCTATACCAGTCATACGATAACATGAAGCATCAGGTGAATTAATAGTACTAAGGGCTAACATGGGACCTGCAGGGGCCCACAGAGGTATATATCGTCCATACTATACCGTTGTTCTATACTGCCAGGCATTACCCCCACCCCCACTCCACAATACCACTTGACCTGTCATAACGTACTCCCTATACCAGTCATTGAATAGTACAAAGCAATCGGCTGGTTAATAATATCGAGGACTGGACCTACAGGGGTATATACCATGCATCCTACGCCACCCGTTCTAAACAACCTAGCATAATACTGCCTGGCCTAACACGAAACTACCAATACCAGCCATAAGATAATACAAAGGATTCGGTAGATTAATAGTACAAAGGGGGGTAATAGACCAACAGATCATTCATCCTGTACTGCCAATCTAAACCACCAATGACTATCTCGCAATACCACACTACCACCCACCCACCCTACTGCTTGACTTAGCTATATCAGACATAGGATAATATGAAGCATAAGGTGGATTAATAGTATTAAGGGCTAACTTGGGACCTACATGCATATATACCACTACTACTATGTCGCCGCCAACCCATACGAGAAGCCCGACATCCACTGACCCGAAAAACGTTATGTCAGATTGTATACTGGACAATAACAGTGGTCAACATCTCTATGACGTCGCGTGCGTATCATGACGTCACGACGTCAATAGCAACGTCAACCGTTTCGCGGAAAAAAACCTACAAGAAAACCCAATTTTCCCATCATCTTTCCACCACTTACCCATAATATATACCTATAGCCCCATGCGTACATATATCACTATACATGCCATAGTATACTATATATACAGAACCTACACCACTTGTCAGAACTAGATGTATGGTTCCGACATTTTGCACCCCCAAAGTTGCACCCCCAAACAGCTCCGGTTCCTATGGGAATTTAACACTAGCTGCACCCCCAAAGCTCCGGGTAATAAGGCACGATCGGGTACCTACACTACTACTAACCATACTTACACAACTTTACAAGGGATTTCAGGAAACAACTTATTTCACAGTTCTACTGTAAGAAATATATGCTGACATTTGTACCCTTTTTCCGCGGTCAGTTTGGAAATTTGACACCTGTTTTCAAAAGAAACTTAATTGAAAATTAAACCAATAACACACTTTTTGACATTTTTCTTTTAATTATATCACCAACGCATTGAATAAGGTAATCAATAAGTCATTGTCCTGATCAGTAATGGAAACATACACTAACTTCTATGCAGGGATGTGACTAGAGGGTTTCAGCTGGGGGGGGGGGGGGGGAGGGGGAGGGTGCCACCGGTGTAAATTCCAACTGTGAGTGGTTTCGATAGGTGGTTGCACTGCAGCGCTGGGTGATATCTTTTAACCCTTTACCCAACGAATCGCCCGCATCCGCCCACGTAATATGCAAATACGG
Source organism: Pictodentalium vernedei (assembly GCA_031216915.1). Taxonomy (NCBI): domain Eukaryota; kingdom Metazoa; phylum Mollusca; class Scaphopoda; order Dentaliida; family Dentaliidae; genus Pictodentalium; species Pictodentalium vernedei. The sequence continues at coordinate 178,968,553 of CM062297.1, read as the reverse complement.
CAAAAAATTTTCGAAAAATTTCAACAAAACCATCTCATGTGACCCCTCTTTGGAACGAGCTCGTCGAGTTCGTTCCAAAGAGGGGTCACATGATACATGATATGGTTTTGTTGAAATTTTTAAAAAATGATATTTAAAATAATGAATTTTGAAATCGTCTGCGTTGGGTAAAGGGTTATGAACCCTTCTGAAAATTTTCACTAGTCCTCAAACGGAAAAAGCATCATTTATAATGTGTCTGGGTCAGAAAATTTACCGGATTGATGTCAGAGTCGAAATTTTGAGGCCACGTCCATTTTAGAGTAGGAAATTTGAAATTCAAGTTTCCAGTTGGAAATAAAAGAACAAAATTTCTCATCATTAGTTGGAATTTTAATATTTTTTATGAACAATGTTAATTTACTGAATTTCCAACTATTTGATTTTTGATCTCGAAACTTCCAACTATTGAAAAAAATACTCTTAGCTGGGGGGGGGGGGGGGGACCACCGTCGCCACATCCCTGCTTCTATGTTTACACTTTCTTTCCTTTCTCAAATAAAAACGGGTAAATTGCAGCAAATACAACTTGAAGGAGCAACTGACTTCAAGTGGCACTGCGAAGATTACTGATGGGGTATGGGGAGGGTGTAAACCTAATTTATCCTGACTGTGGTGGCGTTAGTGACCACTGACCAATATTCCAACTACGTCATCAAGGCACGCCTTCGTTGAAGGCATGCCTTGATGATGTAGTTGAAATATTGGTCAATCGGGATTACAGTTAAGAAAACATTCTGTTCTAGCTCACTTTGAGATTGGAGACTTTTTGCCCATACAAATAATCCACTGGAATTTGTAAAATGCGAAGATCGCCTCACCCCAAATATTTGCGAGATTTAATTTTTTCCCATTATAGTCTTTTTTCTCAGTGTTATTCCAATATGAATTTTTTGGAGAATTGTAGAGACGGTGGGTTTCCCCCTTTCATTTTCTCCTTCGCGACCTCGACATTGTAGAGACGGTGGGTTTCCTCTTTTCATTTTCTCCTTCGCGACCTCGACATCCGTCAGATTTGTAATTTCCAATTATCGCCGTTTGTGCGGTGTTATTTCAATAGGAAATTTTGAAAAATTGTAGAAACGGTGAGTTTTTCTCCATCGTGTCGTCGAGAAATCTTAAAGATTTCGCGAGAGTAAGCAGAATAAGGTCGCAATCGTCACACGTCCGACGAAAACGCGATTGCGGCCTTGTGAAAGAGAGAGAGAGATAGAGAGAGAGAGAGAGAGAGAGAGAGGGGGGGGGGGTGGGGGAGAGAAAACGATCACATTTACTCACGACAGCAGAATAAAAAAATCCGTTCTTAATTCAAGAAACTCAGTATCGCGAAATAAAACGATTGCTGTTACATTCTCTGAAACTGAATTTTTGGTGAGCTGGAACACTGTTTTGACAGCTACAGTTAAAACTAGAAGTCCTTTCACGAACTGTGCGCTTATCTAGGCTTAATTGCACGTAGGAATTGCGCGCTATTGCCATATCGAATGGCATCCAAAGCACGGCAGGTTCTCCTGGTTTTTCATAGCAAACACAGGCAATGTTTCTGCCAGTGGACCTCCGGGTTACCCGGAGGTCCATTGGCTGAAACATTGCTTGTGCACGGGCCATGTGTACAGAATTTGATAGCCTTGCTATGATCATAACGCGTAGGTTAACGCGCAAAGCGACGTGCTATTTGTGCGCATTTCATGACAGGACTTCTAGTTTTAACTGTATTTACATATCATCATTTTGTATGACTGACTGCGTGTGTGACATGAGTTTAAGTATCAAATCTACTTACAGTACGGCAGCCGTGAACTGGTCACTTTCCACAGGTGAGCAATATTTTCACGGTCGCAATAATATTTGATTCCAAACACTAATTGTATGAATAATCATCAAAAATTTAATTAATGAAGCACCGGATGCAACCCGGTGTTTCATTAATTAAAATTTTGCTGATGCTGATATTTATTACCTTTCAAACGCATGCGTGGACATCACTGCCCACGGTGGATTATGACCAGTCCACGGCGGCTGCACTGCACATATTGTCATTTTGTATGACCAACTACGTGTGTGAGATGAGTCCAAATATCAAATTTATTTATTTATTTATTTATTTATTTATTTATTTATTTATTTATTTATTTATTAGAGTTTAACGGCACTTTAACAGCCAAGGTCATATCGGTGTCGATGACTGTTTTACGGGTGGAGGAGAATCACTGAGCAACGACGAGCAGCTGCCAGCTCTCCCCAACATCGTAACTCCCCACTGCAGCACAGGCAGGGTTAGATTGGCTGAAGACATGCGCACCATCGACGTGCAGTACGCCTTAGTGCACGGCGTCATCGTGCCCCATATGGACAATCGGGGTTAAGTGCCTTGCCCAAGGAGACAACGCGGGAGTCCGAATCGATCGTTCAGACGGTCAACCATCCAATGTCTAACCGGGCTCAACGTTGCTTAACTTCAGTGATCAGACGAGAACCGGTTACCGCAACGCCACCGCGCCCCCTCCAAGTATCAAGTCTAGTCTGGTAAGAAAGTATTTGATCACAAGCAAGAGCGAAGCAATATCTAAGACTTCAATCTAGATAAAAATGTCTCAACTGGAAACATTAATTGGGGAAGTGCTTCCAATAAGCTTGTCATAAAACATCGGACTCTTCTCTTGGTAGAATTCTCTGGAAGTCCACACAAGACAGCTGTTCTTTTATTTTCTTATGAATCTTATTTGTGATGTACTGAACAATGGTATTGTAGTCAAACCACTCGAGGGGTTGAGTTTCCACATTGGCAATAGCTCATACTTGGTGAAAAACATGATACAAACAATGTCTCGTCAAATACATCTTCGGATTTAATTCGGAGATATTAGCTACATTGCTTCACTTTCTACAGCTTTTTCAAAACGCTAGAGTTGGGCGCAAACGCCGCCACGTCATTGTTAGTTTAGTCATAATCTGCTCTGCGCGTTCTTGAAGACCGGTAATCACAGGGTGGGGGAGCTTTCTTGAACGTTAGTCTGAATGATGAAAATAGTTTAAGGTAAGAACAATCAGACCTGTAAGAATTGTCAGATATTGAGGGGGTGCATGTTTGCCCGCATGACCATTCTTGAGGGTGATTTAAGGAATGTGACACCCCCAGTAATCTTTTCAGCCTGAGTACAGTCTACAGTACAGTCACCGTGGAATGCTCGTAATCCACGCTTGGGCAGTGATGGCCACGCCTGCGTTTACAAGGTAATAAAAATCATCAGCAGCAAAATTTTAATTAATGAAGCGCCGGGTTGTACCCGGTGCTTCATTAATTAAATTTTTGATGATTATTCATATAATTAATTTAAGGAATCTAATATTATTGTTTCCGTGGAAATATCGCTCACCAGTGGGAAGTGACCAGTTCACGGCGGCCGTACTGTACGATATCAACTGTCTTGCTGGTAATCATTTACATTCTTAAAAGGTTAGATTTAATAACTGGGCGTGTGTCACACACACATGCGGTCATACAGATGAAGGTTTGTAGTAGGCGATTCGGGCTGATATGAGCCCAGCATGGTTAAGTTGCAATAAAGCGGAGTGTGGATTGGGTTCCATTTCATCTCCCTTTTTCCCAAATATGTCAACCTAACATACCAATCGTACCCACTGATATCTATTCGTTTTGCTGGAAAGCTCGTTGGTCACATATAGAAAAGCGTTTCTACCCAGCCATCTTAGGAAGAGGGCGGAAGTTGCTATAAATACACAATGCTCAACCCCAAACAAATTACGAAGATTCTCAAGTTCCGAACGCCTCGCAAACGCCGATCGCTTTTTAACACTTTACCCAAAGTAACGGCTAAAACTGGCCAGCGCTATTCACAGAAATCGCCAATTAATTTTCATTGGTTTTTTTTATTATTTTTTGTCTCAAAAACATAGGTTATGACCCCTCTTTGGGACGAGGTCGTCGAGCTCGTTCCAAAGAGGGGTCATAACCTATGTTTTTGAGATAAAAAATGAAAAAAAAATTAGTTATTCAAGAATTTTGTTTGCAAGTGTCGTCTGCTTTTCATGTTAGGTAGAGTTAAAGAGTATACGTTGAATATCAGTGAAAAATGAATGTTGTGTACATTTTTCTGTGGCAATACAATTTGAATATTTATAACATATTTTAGTTATTATTAACGAAAAAACGAGATTGAAAAGTTGATACAGTGTTATACGTTCTCGAAATGACGTTTGATGAAGTGAAAGCTGGTATGTTGTATCAACACACAACAGCTTCCACGTCATCAAACATCGTGGATTGGGAGGATTATCAAGTTGATAAACTTGACGCCATCTGGAGAAGGGGAGGCTGCAGAGGCAGACTGGCTGTATGAAATTCCTGGTGTGCCCTGTATTGGGTGGCCCCTGGACCCTCAAAATTTGATACCGCCCAACACCTGGTGGTGCCTAAAAATTCGAGAAAACGCCCAATGAGCGAAATGGATCTAATTGCACAGAATGCTGGTATCTTGACATGTTCTTTTATGTGGACTGTTAATGACAGTCCACATATAGGGAACTTTTCGATATTCCAGCAGTCTAGTCTGCCATTGATATCTCAGATGCAAGGAAACAGCGTACTTTTCATTTGAAAAATCAAAATTTTCTCTCATTGGGCCGAATTATGGGTCGGCCTGATGGGCCCGCCCGCACACCCCCAGTTGATAACATTCTTGCCGAATGAGTGATGAAGATGAAACAAAATGCCATCAAAATATCCAGTGTGAAGTGCCACTGATCACTCTGATGCAAGGAAACAGCGTTCGTAGAATTCGAAAAATCAAAATTTTCTCCTGGGCCGGGTCCGCCTTGGTTCTTGGCTCAGTCCGCCGCTGGGAGACTAAGTAGCGACGTATTTCGCCGACGTTCCAGCAATCCAGTTGTAAAGAGATCAGCGCTCGTACCAGAAATCCGAGATTCAGTTTTAGTTTTATCCTCAGGTCCTCGGATTAGTTTTATGTTCATAACTACCGTATAGCAAGTACACCTTCGCAGATGACTTAGTTTAAACAATATTTATTCATTAACTGGTGGAGTGCTAATTTTTTTCTCAACATCAGAATTTGTTCATGTGTTTTTGCCTTATTACAATTAATGTGGGAGTGCATATAGGCACTCTCACATAAATTGTAACAAGGCAACTTGGTGGAAATGATGTAATTTAACTTCAAAGATAATATGAAAGACATTCACAGGACATGAAGCCTTTATCTTTTGGTACTTGTTGTTCAGAATAAAGCCCAAATATGGTCTTCCAGAACTCTATTAGTTAAGAGAAAAACTGTGTTATATGCAAACAATACATAGAAGATATGGAATGAGTGTTTTTCTCATATAATATTTATGAAACGAGTCTAAGAATTTTCCGTTTTGGCGAGCCTCTGGCGAGCCAAAACGGATTATTCGGACGAGTTTCATAAATTTTATATGATAAAAACACTCATTTCATATTCTCTTTATCATATGACACACACACGCACAAATTAGCCACTTAGTATGACTTTTTAACCCATCACCAAACTTGAGTTGCAGACGGCACTTGAAAAAAACATCCTCGTATAACTAAAATTTTTCATTTTTGCTTCGAAAACATAGGTTATGACTCCTCATTGGAACGAGCTCGTTGAGCTCGTTCCAATGAGGGGTCATAACCTATGTTTTCGAAGCAAAAAGTGAAAATATAAAAAAAAACTGAATGGAGTTTTTCTTGTAGGTAAACGATTAATACAATATAACCCACCCTAAATAGGACAGATAACGTAAATTCTCCCTACTGAAATTATGCAAATGTGACCCAGTTGTATTTTGTTTAGCCAATCGAATTGTCCAGTTTTGAAATTGACCAATGAAAGCTCCCAGCTCTAATTATGCAAATTATGAAAATGTGGCCCAGTTGTATTTTGTTCAGCCAATCAAATTGTCTAGTTTTGAAATTGACCAATGAAATTGACGGAAGGCTTTATTTATCACTGATTAATATGACAACAAAATATCAAATGTTTTAAAGTGAACAAAACGGACGAGTCATATGATAAATGAGTATATTCAATAATTTTATCAATACATAAGTATAATATACATTTAAGTAATACAAGAAATTGACGTACACAGTATAACGGTAAGAAAGCCATGTAAGTGGGGGATTCGACAGAAAGCTAAAAACTTATATGAGTCGCCTCCCTGGTTAGAAAAATATTTATTAAACAGTGGGTAGGTGTCAAAAGATGGACTCACATATCACCACCTCGAGGGCCAATGACTCCCACCGAGCTAAACGGTTGGGTCTATCACCTGACGTTGGCTCAATGTCGCACTGAATTGGCCCGTACCACATCTGCATAAGCGCCCAAATATATTCTTAGGAGCGAGAAGACTTGTGCCAGCAGAGTAATCACCGGTACCTATCCATTATATCTCTGCATACACAGACAACCAAAGTGCTGAAACGCCACTGCCGATACAATCCACGGGAGACAATCCAAGTCAATTACATTAAACCACTGTCAAGACAAGTGCATCCTACCAGAAGGGTTCTCGAGGAAGAATACACTTGGGACAACCATTTCAGAGCAATATAAAATGGGTTGTTACGGGCTGTATGGGAACTTTGAAAATGTCCACTTCTAATGGTAAATACTTTGGTGTGGATGTTGTTTTTCTAACAATTACTCAATATCATGTTTTTAATTGAAATAAAACCTCTAGCTCCCCATCAGACGTTAAAAGTATTATTCATTTAAACGGGATTAATTTAAAAAGTAACATACATAAAGCTTGAGCCATGGCTGAGCGGTTTCTTAAATTGACTGGAAGAAATTATCTGAAGGAGAACAACTTCCTCGACCTGAACGCACAATTTCAAGGAGATTAGTTTTGGACACAACTTATAAAGTTGAAAGACCTTTATCTAGAAAGAAGGGAAAAACGTGAGTTACTTGCTAATTCAAATTCTATTTAATATTTCATCAGACATTTTTCTCTATTTTGTTCCCACATAATAGTATATATTACGATAAAAAAGGTTGGAACAAAATAGAGAAAAACATCTAATATGAAGATAAAAAAAAAAGTTAACAGGGAACTATTGTGGAGGGGGGGGGGGGGGGTGGTTTGGGTCTCTGACGCAGCGGGGACAACGACATGTCAAATATTGTAGCGTGCGCTTTGATGTGTGAAAATCACGGGAGATAACTCGATATTCTATCCCTTTCCTAGAAGAGTAGAAATAGTTCAATATGATAAAATGGTTCGGAGTGTTGTGTTCGCCACATCTAAACAAAAAGTTTCGGAGAGAAAGTTGTAAACGTCGTTGTTGTGATTGGAAAGAAAACGAAAGTGAGAGGCGTGAAATATGATTATAAAAGGAAGCGGGTACTATTGCGATTTATGTGAGTCTTAATGTTTGAGAATGAAATATTTTCCATAATTTTGGGAGAAGGCCATTCCACAACCGCGTGGTGGAAGGAAGAAATGAAGTACGATAAACGGTTGTTCGACAGGACGGAATGGTTGATTGTCATCCCGGAGATTGTAGCTTGAGTTTCTGAGATGGGTGGGGGAATTAGGTTGGACATATAAGTGGGCGCATGGACATGGTACATTTTAAAATACTAGAGGAGCTTGTTATTTGTCCTTCTTCTTTCTAGATACTTTTTTGTGTAGCCTCGATCTGATATTTCTTGATTCATTTTGTTATAGTTGTCCTTCAACTGTCTGGGTATTTAATGCCTTAGAAACGTACAGGAAGTGCTCCAACTGATACACTCTAAAATCAATTGGGTGAAAAATCAACCCAAACCAACTAGATCGAGTGAATATGAACCCAATAGGGTTCATATTCACTCAATTCGGTTGATTTGGGTTGATTTTTAACCCAACTGATTATAAAGTGACTGAAAAGTTAAAATCATGGAACGTTCACCTATGGGGAATACTTGCTCTTAACCAATCGAGGATGAGTAGAAAGTCTAAATGTTATATACTATTTCGTTTTTACTTTTTAGATAAAAGTACCTCTGTTGTCATCATTTCTGAAATTTTCTGTAAAAATTGAATTTTTCTTCTAAAATTAGTTTCTTTACATACATGTCGCAATTGTTTGCTTTAGGCTTGCCATAAGTGTATAGATAGTTATTTAAATGTTTCCCAAAAGAAACCTTTGGGAAACAAAGAGTGGGTGAAAATCACCAGATTTTTACCGAAAATGCATCTGATGGGCAAGTACAACTGGTGATGTCTTTCCTATCCTGCATCAGTGACTCTCTACAGGGGCGGATCCAGGATTTTATAAGGGGGGGGGGTGCTATTGTTGGTCGGAAAGCGCCAAAGGCGCGCAGCGTGACGGCGCTCTGCGCCGTCCTTGCGAGCGCCGAAGGCGCGAAGCAATTAGGGGGGGGGGGGGTCTGGGGGTCCTCCCCCAGAAAAAATTTTGAATTAGGAACCCATCAGATGCTATCTGAGACGTATCCTGGTCATATATTTGTCTTTTCTCTTAAACCTATTTTCTGCCGATTTGGCTTGAAATTTGGTAAAAACAATTATGGTACTGACGCTGCCCAATGAAAAACAAAATAATCATTCGAAATTGTTACCTACCAAGAAGCAAATATAATCACCCCTGGATTTTGCATCAAATTAACTGAAATGCGGGGATTGCCTGGAAGAAACATAATAATTTTCACCATGACATACCTGTTGTACGCAGGGGTGGCAGACGTTCCAAGAAGTATGAGTGTGTGTAGGTGGGTGAATGTATGGATGGGTGGGTGCCACTGGGTGAGTGGCCGGGGGGTTGGTCACATTTCTTCTGGTCAACTTTGAGATGCATATACTATTTAAATGTTAAACACCCCAAAGGCCGATTTAGACGGGGCCGCACATGGCGTGCGCCCCTCTATTTTCTCAGAAATCAGAAATCATTTCTGAGAAACTAGAGGGGCGCACGCTGCGTGCGTCCCCGTCTATTAATCAGATATAAAAAGTATATGTCGTTGAAAATTATTTGGTTAGAATTGACTGGAGCGTTCCAAAGGCAAAGGCACGCCCCAGTTAATTCTAATAAAATAATTGAAGCCAGTACGTACTATAAATTAATAGTATGTGCACACTTGCATCACAACAGTTTGTGACCATATAAGTATAGAGGGCGACGTCCCTCTATTTCAAAATCCTGGATCCGCTTCTGAAACACCCAAGTCCTGTCTCAGTTTGTGCGCTTCTACAGTGCTATGTGAACGCACAAACTTGTACACTGTGTAAATACATTGTTCGTCAACTGATCTTAACTGGTAAGTAGCTTAATTATTTTATTCATGTTATCGAAGAAATAAGTCTGGATACTAGATGTCCTGTTGCTCTGTAACATTAAATTGTTTCAGTTTACAAGAGAATGCCTGTAGGCATTATCCAGCAAGTTCAACTGTTGCGACAATTTAATATTTAACAAAGAACATTTAACATTGGTGAATCATTCTGAGAGCATTTAACATTGGTGAAATTCACCAATGTTAAATGCTCTTTGTTAAATATTAAATTGTCCCATTCAATCATCTGTCATAGTGTAAAACTATTGCTGAAGGCGAACGTCACTACAGCATCACTGATTCAGCTGAACAAAGATATATTTACGAACAGAGCTGATATACGTGGAAACTTTGTCCATAAGACCGTAAATATATGGATGACATTGGAATCAGCTCGTCAACTGATTCAAATGTCATCCATATTTGTATGGATATTGGCATATTTTAAATTTTTTTTTAAGAAATTCACAATTTTGAGAAAAGCTGTGATTGGTAACTGGTTAAATTTCAGGCACATGCTAATAACAATTACATTTTATTGAAATTAAATCTTCAAGATAGATTATTGGAGGCTGGATCGGAAATACAGTAATCGCGTATGCTTATTACAGTAACACTTCTGATTGGGATGAAGTTCTCACTCTTTCAGAATGTCTGCAAATTCAAATTTTCTTGGATGACTGTGAGTATTGAGTAGGCGTGTGTGCGTGTGTGTGTGTGGGGGGGGGGGGGGGGGTGCTCGAGCACCCAGAGCACCCCCTGGATCCACCCCTGCTCTAAGCATGCGCTAGAAGCAACCACGAGTTAATTCCAATATGATTCCGCGAACCAAAGGATATGTGATAAGCGGGGAGAGGTATTCTGCACTTATAAATAGTCTCATGAATTCGGGAGGGCCTCCGGTAAACAATTGTGGTAGGTACTGTAAAGAAACCATGTTTTAATACAAGAAAGAATTAGAGGGAGATGGACTGGTCGGGCAGCCAACCGAGGTCTCAGCTGATTGGCCCAACCCTTTGTAGGAACACATGACGGTTCGACAGATGCGAGAGTCAGAGTCGTATACTGAGAAAGAAAACAAATAGCTCCCTCTGGCTGATATGAAGGCTTGTTCGGTTCCGGGGGGTCATCAAATGCCATGAGTGGAAAGACCTAGGTGATCCAGAATCGCCCCCATCCGAGGTGAAAGGGCCTGGAAAGGAACCGTGTAAGAGTAAGGATAGCATCCCGACTCTCCGAAGGAGACTCCGTCGTTCTGAAGTTGGAAGGCACGGATGGAAAAGCCTCGCCCAAAAGGGAGAAATCACCAATCGAGGAAGGCACCAGAGCTGAACGAGTAATAGAACCGATGCAATCCAACAGGGTGTAGATCTCATCGTGGAAGGTTCCAAACCACAGTTGAAGCCACATCTAGCCACATCCGACCAAGAAAGATTCCATCGAGGAAGGTTCTAAGGCCAAAACAGCGGCAGAGACGTGACCAATCCGATTAGGCCTGAGCACTATCGAGAAAGTATAGAAGCATCGAAACCATCAGCAGGCAACCCCGACCGACTTCGTCCGGATGAAGTCGAGAAATGCTGCTACTGAATCAAGCGGGACTTACAGGAGGATGAGAGCCCCCTCAGCGACCGACACAGTAGATCAGGAAGGTGCTGAGCTCACACCCTGCAGGGCCGTCAAAACAGAAGTGACGACACGGTAAAATTGGCAGCTAAGGAGGACTCCATCCCAGAAAGAGAAACACCACTAGGTTAAACCACCGCGCCCGATGTTGGCGGGGCATCGAGAGGCCCCGAGCATTCCCATAATCGAATTTCCACGCACATGGTTCACAGATGTCCAAAAGGAGGAGGACCAAAGATCTCAAACCCCGTAAGTCTACGCTTGAGGACAGCCATTGCACGAAACACATTGTGAATGATTATCCTCAATGTGTTAAGGTAGACAGCAATTCTAACATGGAATGGTACGAGGCATGGCAAAGGTAAATAAATGCTAAATGGAGAATTACAGCTTGCCTCTGGAGAAAAACAACAGTCCAGAGAGCCAAACAACCACCGGTTCTGAACTGAAAGGCACTGAAATTATTGTGTTCCCAGAGATGAACAATAAAATAAGTGATAACGGGTGGGAGTGAGGGGGGGGGGGGCACCAACGCACATTTTTTGGAAAGAAGAATTAATAACAACACAAAATGTAACAAAGTACATGTAAGTGATAACTTCATTACATCAGCTGTAGACCACGTGCCACGAACTACATGGCGAGAAGAGCGATTCGCGCCACTGATAAACATCAGAGTAGATGACGAAAATATCGAAAACTCTGCGATTACGGTAACACGGTCATATGATATTCAAACAAAATCCAAGGGGTATTTCGAGTTCACAGCACAGGAGCTGGCAAATAGTATCACAGTATTAAATATTTTCCCATAGGTGAAAATTATAAGGTTCAGGGGAAAAAAATATGATTGCATCACTTTAATTTTGGCATTCAGATATCTTTATCATGTATAGCCTGTCACACAAAACTTTCTCTGACCCGAAAACAGGGGGTCATGCAACAAACAAAAGAGAAAAACTGACAGGAAGGGGAGTAACGGTCACGTGAACATATTTTTCAGGGAATTCACAACAAAAACACACCAATAGTCAATTGTATTTCTAGATCCAAAAAGTCACCAAATTACCCTCTTTATTTATGTGGAATATTCAACAATAATGCAAGATGTCAGTAGAATACCTCAAATGTTTTTTGAAACAATAGATTTTCCCAAGACTGCTTTGCACTTCCGCAACTTTCCAAAACGGGTAATTCTAATTCAAATATTTAGTACAGTCAAACCAAATATACTTCTACACGGGTGAGAGGAAGAAAATTAATTAACTCGTGTAGCTTCTGACACATGCGCAGAGATTCATGGAAGCATGACAGATAGAAAATGTAACACTGACTTGGGGAGCACCGGCTGTGCTCCATCGGAAAATGATTTTGTAGGTCCAAATCTGGTGCTTCTGCATCTATGTTCTGTTTTCCAAAAGGTTTTCTTTTGGGAAACTTTTAAATACAATAAAAAAGTCCTGTTTATTTATATTATCATCAATATTTATTTAAATAGAGAGTAATCGCTTGACTGGACTGGTTACGTGAAATAACTCATGAGAGGTGAGGGACGTTGTACAAACACGAATGCGCACGAGCGTTTTACAATGTAGTCCCTCTCCTCGAATGAATTAGTTCACACAACCAGTCCAGGCAAGCGATTACTCTGTTTATTACTTTTCATTATTAACGATAATTATATCATTTAACCTTTTACATAACGTAACGGCCAAAAACGGCCAGCGCTACTCTCAAAACTCGCCAATTAATTTTCATTATTTTTTCATTTTTTGTCTCTAAAACATAGGTTATGACCCCCCCCCCCCCCCCCCCCCCCATTGGAACGAGCACGTCGAGCTCGTTCCAATGAGGGGTCATAACCTATGTTTTTGAGACAAAAAATGAAAATAATAGTTACTCAAGAATTTTGTTTGCAAGTGTCGTCTGCTTTTCATGTTAGGTAAAGGGTTAAAAAAAAGCAAAAAAAAAACAACAATGAAGTCCCCAAAGCGTCTTCGTTTGCGCGCACGAATACATGACACAATTGTTGATTGCATAATTCACTTGTGGAGTTATCGTTTATAATCAAACCCGGAAATCCCAGTAAATCACACTTTGGAAAGTAATAAAAGTATGGTTAATTGAATATTTTGAAGTAAATTATTACACAAGAATTTCAATGAAAATAAAAATACATATGTATCATGTAGGAGTCATTTTTATTTATGATGGTATTTTTGGAAGGGGTGTGATGCATTTTGTTTTGGTGTCTACGTAATTAAAATGGCTAAAATTAATTTTAAGAAACGATTTGCAAGTCATACTGAAACTGAATTATTTTAGAAAAGCGACCAAAAGTTTTACGAGGTGTTGAATTGAAAGCTATATTAGCTGTAGAGTTAACAGAACGAAAGGATTTGGAAATGAATCCGTTATCATTGTGTCTTTCGGGATGTATGGAAATTTACACCGGCCTGGGGACTCATATACCTTTCGGCTGCGCTCCAGGGTGTATGAGTGCTCAGACCGGTGTAAATCCCATAAGCCCCGGAAGACACAAGGGCAACTAAGAGTCTTGTAAGAAAGAACATGATTACTAGCAAGAGCTAAAAGATATCAAAGACACCAATCCAGATGAAATTGTCCCGACTGGGAAAATTATTGGGGGGGGGGGGGGCATCTCACACACACACTCGCTTCTCCGCCTCCACGCCCCACCCTTAACGACGCCCTGCGTGAACCTGAAAAATATAGCTCGACGTCAAATAATAGTGTACAGACTGTTACACACTGGATGCGATGCGAGTGTTTCTGTATTTAAATTCAAGCTTTGCTGTAAAGCAATTACCAATATTTACTGCACTGAAACCAATGTGCAGACTGAAAAATAAAATCCCTTAATATAATTTTGATTTCAAATACATGCTCAATGGTTGTGTGTTTCAGTTTAGACAGTGGATCCAGCTTTTGTTGTATTTCTTTTGCAGAATGTTTAAATTGGGATCAGAGAATCTCGAACTAATACAGTATAGCAGCCCTGGACTGGTCGTAATTCACGCATGGGCCCTTTACCCAACGCGGACGATATCAAAATTTATTATTTTAAATATCATTTTTTAAAATTTTTCAAAAAATTTCAACAAAACCATATCATGTGACCCCTCGTTGGAACGAGCTCAACGAGCTCGTTCCAAAGAGGGGTCACATGACATGGTTTTGTTGAAATATTTTGAAAAATAATATTTTTTCAACTGCTGAATTTGCATATTACGCGGGCGGATGCGGGCGATTCGTTGGGTAAAGGGATGACCATACCTGCGTTTACCAGGCTATAAAAATCATCGTCAGCAGAATTTTAACTGATGAAGCACCGGATTGTATCCGGTGCTTCATCAATTAAGTTTTGATAATTATTCCTATAATTTGCGTTTCGAATCTAATTTTAATGCGTCCGTGGAAATATTGCCCACCCGTGGAAAGTGACCTGTCTATGGCGGCCGTAAAATAAACTGAGCGGGAAAATCGTTAATTTCGGCATGGTGTGGTGTCTTTGTTTTTCACCTAAATTAGTAGTCTGTTATCGAATGTTGTTAAGCTGAACAGACGAAATTGCTTTTTTATTTCTGTTCCAATTATAGTGGTTTTATTTTTATCTATTTTCAGGGACAGAATTAGGACGAGTAGCAATATGTTCAGTCATACAAATTGTGCAGCTATCACATATCAATTTTGCAAAAATAGTTTAACCCGCGTTACATCTATGAATAACATTGATGAAAGAGACAGCACGTTGAAAACGATAGAACCGCAGTAGGTATATATTGCGGATTTACGACCACTTGTACATGTACGTGTACAACATACGTTACACGATGCGTTCACCAACGTGGAATTCAGTGTTAAATCACACGCATGTTCACAAAACTGTACAATGGTCTTGAATCCCCTCATGTTTTTTTTTTGTGACTCCTAGATCGCACTTTTAACGTTCAAATACTCGTGGTGAACGCGCGTTTTTAAAAAAAGGGTGAAATTGTACATCTTCACTTTTATCTTGTACTTAATTTTTTGTCGACGTTCCCATCGCAGATCAGACCATCGATCCATCGTTGGTGAACGCGAGCAAAAGCAAAAAATTCTGGGTCATCATCAAAAAACGGTCTTGGGGATTCTAGACCAGTGGTCCAGAACCCGCAATTGTTTTGAGGCAGTGGTCCAGAACCCGCAATTGTTTTGAGGCGGTGGGTTTTTCACATTTATGACATTATTAGGGGAATTCCCCACTATGAGAAATTCCCAAACTCAGCTAATCGAGCGATCGGATCGCTCGATTCTCGTAAACTCGATCTGAACGAAGAGTGTTGTCGTCGGTGTGTTGGAAATTCGCGAGCCCGCTGTCACGTTTTTGATTGATATATATATATAGGGGAGAAAAAAAAATATAAATAAATAGTTATTTAGAAAATTAAATATATCAAATCGAATAGATAATAAAAAAATACGTAAATCATGAGCGATTCTCAGACTATTAGAGCGAGGTTTCTTTTAAACATGCTGATGAGAGCATACGCAATCTGCGTGAACGAACAACTACGTCCCATCTTGTTAGAACGATGCATCGGATGTCGGGATCATCTAGACTTCGATCACGAGAATCATTCGTGTCTAACGATGGAAAGGGAAGATATGGTCGTCATGTATTTCGAACCAGCGTTCGAACGCGTTAAATTCAACGATGTGATCACGTTTTGGAAGAGATTAGTCTCCTGTAAGAATCGAGACAGGCCCACAGATTCGGAAGAACTGAAATTGGTGCGTAGAAGTTTGACTTTAGAAGACAAGGGATGCATCAAGAAATTATTGCTGAACGAAGCATACGTCTAAGTTTTTTTCCGTTGATATATAATAAGGGAGAGTAGAAAATAAAAAAAAAATAAATACACACATAAAATTTCTATCTAATATTAGAAAGAAAGAAAAAAACACAAAATGAGAACCAGAAATAAATTGTATCCGACGTTAGTGGACGACGAGGACGAGAAGCCGAACGGCGTTTTGCCGACGGCGCCGTCGCTAGAAGAAAGAGAAAGAGGAGAGAGGTATCGCATCGATCAAATCAGTAGAATCCAATTGTATCTGACTCGAGAGAGAGATTCTCGTCGTTCCCTCAAGAAGAAGTATTCGCGTTTCGTGAAATTCGTCAACGCGATCGACATGACACTCATCACGATTTCCATGGGTTTACACGCGGCCGGCATCGGATTGTTGTCGACCACGGTTGGCATTCCGATCGTGTTGACCGTAGAAGGAGTGGCTCTCGCCACCGGATTGTTTAGCACGCTCGGAAACGTTTTGAGTAGGAAATTATATCTGAAGGCGAGGAAATACGACAAGATTCACGTCTTGGCCGACTCCAAGATCGACACGATATCCGAAATGATCTCTATGGCGTTGAAAGACGGTAGGATACTTCACGATATTGAGCGAGAAAACGAAATACGATGCCATGAAAGAAGCCGTGAGAATCAAGACTCGTCAGATCATTAAGGAAGAGATGAAGGATTCTCTCGTGGAAAAGGGGAGGAAAAGAGGCCAGGGAGGAATTCAGTAAGATGATAGAACTCAAGAGCAGCGATTGACAAAAAAAAATATATATATATAATAAGAACAGAATTTTAAAAAAAAATAAAATATTCAATTTATATATAAAATAAAAAAACGAAATTAATTTAAATAACTCTTAAAAAATGTATTGCGTAAAGTGTAAGAGAGTTACTGAGACGAGTAATTCTAGAGAAGTGCGAACTAAAAACGACAGACAGATGCTTTGCGGAATTTGCGACGTGTGTGGTTCTGTCAAGACTCGATTCGTCAAAAAAAAGAACGCGAGCAAAGGTAAAGGCATCGTGAATAAAATGATCAACAATCTACCTTTCGAAATGCATCTGCCCGGTCACAGTTTCACGGGACCCGGAACGAAATTGAACAAGAGACTCAATGCTGATCTGACACCCAAATCTTGGAGCAAACCCGTGAATAGGGTGGACGCGGCCGCGTATGATCACGATCTGTGCTACGCCGGACATCCCGACACCAAGACTCGCAATGACGTCTGCGACAAAAACATGTTGGGGAGATTGAGAGGCATATCGAATCCGACCAGGAGAGAGAAGATGGAAAGTTCGCTGGTCGGCAATCTGATCGGTGCGAAACGTCGATTCGGATGGGGCGTTCAAAAAAAAAAATTGCATCGGAAAAGAAGAAGAAACGATTATTGACGAGCGAATTGGCCGAGGAGTTACACAAACCCATAGTGTGTAAATTTCGAAAGAGAAGGGTGTTCGTGAAGGGTCTGGATGACATTTGGTCTGCCGACTTGGTCGACATGAGATCGTTTTCGAGGTGGAACGAGGGCGTCAAATATCTATTGACGGTCATCGACGTGTTTTCAAAATACGGTTGGATCAGAGCTTTGAAGGATAAATCGGGACCTTGCGTCGCCGAGGCTCTGAAGAGCGTGTTCGACTCGTCTTCTCGAAAACCGAGTAAACTGTGGGTGGATAAGGGAAAGGAATTCTACAACAAGCACGTTCGTAGATTGGTAGACCTCTACTCGATCGAAAACGAAGAGAAAGCCAGCGTGGTGGAACGTTGGAATCGAACAATGAAGGAGAAGATGTACAGATACTTCATGGCAAATTCGACCAAGAAATACATATACGCTCTGAACGGTCTGGTCAAAGATTACAACAACACATGACACAGATTGATCAAGATGACTCCCGTGGAAGCTAGCGATCCTCGAAACGAAAAACGGGTCTACGCGAATCTATATCCCGAGAGATCTAAGATCAGGAAGAAGTCTAGAACGCCGAAATTTGCGGTCGGCGATCGAGTGAGAATCTACGCTTATAAGAAGCACTTCAAAAAGGGTTATACTCCTTGATGGACCTCGGAAATTTTCGTGATCATCAAAATATTTCACACCGATCCGGTGACTTACGAAATCGAAGCTTTGGATGGAGAAGAGATCATCGGAAAGTTTTACGAACAACAATTACAGAAGACGAAGTTTTGATGAAGAACACAAAAATTTTTTTTATTTACTCTCTTTAACATTTTCTTGTTTACACACACATATATATATAAGAGAGAAAAAAATAATAATAAAAAATAATTAAAAACTATTTTTTAGATAAAGAAAGCAAGTTAATTAATAAACAAAAAAAAACTAAAAATCCTTTAAAATGACAAATATACTAGATATAACACAAAGCATAGTGAAAGATGAAAGTATTCAAGAATATGAGGTTCACGAATATGAACCGGTAACCGGAACGAGTTTGAACAATGTGGGAGAGATAAGAATCAACGTCGAAACTCAAGATCTATTCGTACATCCTAGCGAGAGTTACAGAGTGGTGCAGGGACGTCTCACCAAGGAAGATGGGAGCGACTACGCCGACGACGACACAGTTACTCTAGCCAATAATGGCATCATGCATCTATTCAGTAACATAAAATACATGCTATCCGGACAAGAGATAGAATCTGTGTTTCATCCCGGTCAGGCCACCACGATGTTCAGACTCTTGACGTATCCTGATGATTTTTCGAAATCCAGAGGACTTAATCAGTTGTGGGTGAAAGACACCGTCGGCCCTGCTAGTGCAGTGCCGCCACTATATTCGGCTACGTCGTCAAGACGTCCAGACCTAAAGGAACGTTTTCGTTCAGGATACCTTTGAAACACGTCTTCAGATTTGCGGACGATTACAACAAGATCATGTACGGATTCAAACACAATCTGACGTTGATTCGAAAAGGAAACGACGATGCAATAGTGAGACTCACTGCGACCGGTGCGGGTAAGATAACTCTACACAAGATATCGTGGTTCGTTCCGCACGTGGAGCCTTCGATCGTGGAGAAAGCGCGTCTCTACAAGATCATAGAATCCAAGAGTAAATTACCCGTGGGATTTAGAATGAGACAGTGCGACACGGCTAGCATTCCTCCCTCCACGAATCACTTCGATTGGAGATTGACGGTGAAATCTGCTTCCGAGAGACCGCGTTTCATCGTGGTTGCGTTTCAGACCGATAGGGACGGGTCTCAGGAAAAGAATGCATCGCTGTTCGATCACTGCAGTTTGAGAAACATGCAAGTGTTTCTGAACGCCACGAGATATCCAGCAATCGATTACAATGCGTCGTTCGACAAGAACGATTTCTGCAGACTGTACGGCGACGCCGCTGATTTTAGAAAGAAGTATCACGGTCTAGACGAATTGATGAGCAACCCCAACATATCTCCCGGCTAATACAAGTCGATGTATCCCATGTTCGTATTCGACATCAGTAAACAGAGTGAACGACTCAAGAGTGGCGTCTTAGACATTCAGATCAAGATGCAATTCGATAGGAACGTGCCGAGAAAAACTGAAGCCTTCACCCTGGTCCTGTCGGACAGAGAATTACAATTCGAATCGGATGGAAATAAGATGTCGATCATTCGATGAGAGACGAGTGTGTGAAAAAAATAAAAAACTAAAAAAAAACTAAAAAGTAATGAGTCATTATTAAAAACAAAAAAACAAAAAAAAATAAATAAAGTAATGTGATCTAGAGAGATTAAACATCTTTCTAAATCTCATTACTTTTTTTTTTTTTGTTTTTTTTTTGTTTTTAATAATCACATATTATTTTTTTTAATTCATTATTTTCCACGCATTCACTGTTTGTTCAAAGGATCCAGTTCGATCAGTAGACTCACCACAGAAGTGGTGGCTTCGGGATTATTGGTTTTCGTAACGAAATTAATCCTGTCACCGGCGTTCACTTTGAGAGGCATGCCGAACGTGCTAACATTCGCGTGTTGATTCTCAGTCTTTTCGACGCTGTATCTCTTATCGCTCTCCACACCATTCACCATGAGATTGACGACCGCTCTGTTATTCAAATCCGAGGAAGCCAGACTCATTCGAAGGATTTCACCTCCCAACGGCATGGGATATCCCACCTGACCATGTTTCGATCCGCTACTTCCATTTCCGAAAGACCACTCAGCTTTTCCCTCATCTAAGGTGCCGACCTCTTCGGCCCACACGGTGGTCAATTGTCTAGCATATTTGATTTTCTTCAGCACCGAAATCAGGGTGCAGGCATCCGTCATGTGCACGGGTTCCGGTAGATTCGTGAGCGCGTGTCCACCCATCTCTAGTTTACCTTCCATGATGTCGCCCTTTCTCCAGACCGAGTTGTCGTCCACGTACTTTCTGCTGACAGCGCTGGAATCAAATTCGGGATCGTGATCGAGACCGAATAAATTGTGACTGTTAATGTTGATGCCACCCTCCATGGTTCCGCCAGATTGTTTGTTCAGGTAGAGATCATCCACTTGCGATTCTAGGTATTCTTGCGATTGTATCACGGCAGAATACACGTAGCCCTTGTTGACCGCGGTTGAGTCTGCATCCGTGTCGTCGATCTTCGACAGATTCAATATCTTGTGGAATCCCGCATTCAGATCCGATTTCATTTCTCGTCCGTCAGACTTTCTCTGTTCCAGATCTACGTAGTGTTTGGTCGCCACATCCTTGGGATTTGTGGGAGTGGCCACGTTCGTTATCTTGTTATAATTAGCATTCAATTCCGAGTGCATCGTTTTCATAATGTATCTATTTCTCAGGTGTTTGCTGAATCTCGCGTGGGAGTCTTGATCGCGGCATCGGTGGGATCTACAGGATTCGCGATGTTCAGCAAACGTTTGGATTTCAGATCGAGATCGTCGGTCATGGTTTTATCCACGTAATTATCCAGCAGGATTCGTTCGAAATCGGCGTTCCCCCTGTCGACGTATTTTTTAGTCGCAGCATCTGCGAGATCTATCGGCTCGGGAAGATTGTAGAGCTTCTTATCGTTCATGTTCAAAGGTTCCTCTCGAGGTTCGTATCTCCGAACGTAACACTCGTCCAAGTTGGCAACGTCGTAACCATTGTCGACTTCGAACGTCTTCCTCTTCTTTCTCAGGTTGACTTTTTCGTCGTCACTTCTACCAAATTTATCGACTGGCATGTTGTTGTGACATTTTTTTTTGTTGTTTAAAAGAAATATGTTCAAACGCAGTTTATTAAAAATGAACTATGTTATTTTATTTTTCGTTTTTATTCGATTAAAATTTTTTTAAAATAATTTTTTATCTTTATATATACTATAAAAAAATCTCTCTCTAATGTAAGTCATTGAGAATGTCTTGAAATCGATCTCCTTCAGACCATCTCTTGAGAACGTAGAGACATAGGTGACCGCAAAACACTTGATGTGGTGATTGCACTTGTTCCGTGTTGTAACGAACCATCGATTTGTTGAAATAGTTCTTTATTTCTTTTGGCGGCGAGATTCCGTAGCTGTTGAAATAATAATTTTTCTTCTTCCCATTCTTCATCCACGCCACCCAGTGAGTGCCTTCACCCGATGAATCATCTAGATTTAAAATTCCGCATTCCGATTGTCGAGGTCTTCTCTTCGGCAAGGCATCTCTGGAAAACACTCCTAGAAAATCTTCGATTTTCAAATCTTTTGCCGCATTCAACAGTTCGATGTTGGATAGGGGTTCATTGGGTAAGACGACACCTTCTACTGATATCTTTATTTTCTTATTCATAAATGCGTATATATATTTTTTTATTTATTTTATTATAATTTACTAAAAATGACGTTATTTTTTTTTCTATTTTTTTCTTTTTCTTTTTAAACTAACTTTCTCGATGTCACTATTGATTTCTATAATTTTGTGTTCATCTAATTCTTCTTGATTTTCTGGAATCCTATCATCCACAATCGTATCTGGAATCTTATCATCCACAATCGCATCTAGAATCCAATCATCTCCATCCATATCGTCTAAAATTAGATCCAAAGTCCAATGTCCGAGTGCCAAAGTGTTTATTTTATCGTCTAACACGAATCTCTTGTCGTCGTCGGCTGTCAGCGAAATCTTGTTGACTATTTCAGTATACAAGTCGTGATTTTCGCTTCGAATCGATTTCATAGTCTTATACACTGGACCACTTCCTAACAGACAATCTTTATACTCTTGGAAAGAGATGTTTTTCTTCACCACGCACGCTTTAACTCCTTTGCACTTCTTAATCTCTTCATCATCTTCTAGACGATAAGCATACAGTTTGGGTCTCAAGCCCACGAATTCGACGATCTGTTTACCGCCACTCTCGTCCTTAAATTTACCCAACACCTTCTTGTTGTCATTCGATTGAATGTTGGATGGGTGATCGACGGGATAATTGCTCGTGTCGAACCGATCGGCCACGTCCAGAGATATATCTCGGTAGACGTCTTTCGTCTCTATCTCGTAAACTAAACTGTCCATGTCGGTGAACAGTAGTTTGGCTTTGTCACCAAATTTTCGTTTGACGTAATCGTAGTGAAACTCGTACATCAATTGCTTGCTGATATCTAAGATGATCGGTCTGAGATAATACGGTTTGTCAAACTTCAGATGCGTCTTTTGCATGTTAACGGCCACTAGATTTTTGTCGAATATGGTTCGGTGTTTGTAATTGGGTTTCGCCACTAATTTTTTAGCTCTTTTCTCAGATGTGACGAGTCGAACGTCGGTTCTCTTCCTGATGTTTTCCATCGATTTGCCGTACACGCAGTTGTTCATGAGTTTGAAGAAATCTTTTTCGAAATCGTTCTCTGCTCGAGTTCTGAGATTCGTGTTGAGATCGATGTATTTTTTTATCCAAGGCTCTTCGTCGAATCGAATGATGCGATGTATGTTGACTAATTTCATCCCGTAATCGACGTACTGTTTCAAATTCTCGATGTAGACGACGTAGTTATGTTTGTTAAATAAATTGGGAATGAGTTTTTCCTCATCTCCTTCGTTCGGTTCCATTCATTTGGGAGCCAGCGGATAATCGTTGTGTGGACCGTGTAATTCTTCCGGATAGTTCAAATCGACTTCTAAAATGCAAGGATAGTCTCTCCATTTTTGCATCTCTTCCGGTTCCTTCACCCATTCGAAATTTCTAATCGGTAAAGGATGACTCATAGCCCAACCGTACAGATTATTGGCGTCCCAATACTGTATGTATTTAATCGACCATTTTGAATCAAAACCTTCTTTCATGTAGGGATTGTTAGCTTCAGAATGTCTGTGGGAGATCATCGAGACGCCACCTCTTGCAGCCCTTTCGAACATGAGCAACATGTCCACGTCGGATAATAATTCCAATTGGACTTCGGTGGTCTTCAACAGAGCATCCCATGCCAAACCGGGTGCGGTGAAATACCAAGCGGGATCCAGATCGTAATTTCGACAACAGACGTCTCGGAAATTTTCGAACATGTCTGCCAAGAGTAGAACGTCAGTCTTCAGATAGAGATCGTGATAATCTCTCATGGTTTTCATATCGAATGATTTCCACACGTTTTTGGCATGTTCGTAATTCTCGTCGGAAATGTCGGATTCGTATAATTTCGAATAAAAATCTTCTTTCGAAGGTAGTGCGGTGTCTTCGAATCTCTTTAGATCGTTCATGTAATCATAAGGATAGACTCCTTTCCTCAACATGACATCTACTCATTCTCCGAAATGTTCGCTAGTGATTTTAAATTTATCCTTGCTTATGTTATCGACTAATTTTTCCAGAGCGGTCGACATGAATTTAAAACTGTCGATGAAACGTATGCATCTACGAATGGATTTCGTTTTTTCTTTCAACGTATTTCCATCGATTACTCTTTTCCTCTCCATGAGCTTCCATTTCGTGAAGGAAATGTATCTTTCTTCGCTGTTTGCGATGCAATTTAATTCTTCGTGTGAGGTGCCGAGATTTTTCACGAACAGATGACTGTCATAACCTGAGAGATTGTGAAACATCACCAGATAGAAAGTGGCGTCTCGATATTTTAAATTACACTTGCTGTGAGCCGGACCGAGATACAGACCCGTGTAATGATCGTGGTCTCTGACCTTCTTATTTTCCTCCGAATTCTCATTGAACGATTGTCTGCATATGTGACATTCGGTGGCTCTGTTATTTTCGTTCTGCTGCTCTCGCATGATGATCATTTTCGCTGGAGTTTTGAATTTGTCGTATAACATTTGAATTTTCGATTCTAACTCTTCCACGAATCTTTGAGCCACGTCGTCATCTTCGCACTGTTTCGTGTAGGTGAAGGGACCCATATTGTGTTGCGAGTCGAAAGCGCATTTCACGTAAATGCAATAGCCCGAAGGTATGTGTTTTTGATATCTTTCGACGTAACTTTGAAGAGCGTTGGGTTGACAGGAACTCATTTTCGCGGTGAAACATTCGAAATCGGCGTACACGACGAATGGTACTTTTAACCTTCTATTGTGATTTTCAAACTTCACGATGGTGTTAGGTTTGGGCATTTCGACGGCGACACCTTGATTTTCGTTGCAATATTTCTGATGTTTCTCTAATGATTTTTCGCTGTGAAATTGTAACATAAAGACATCTTTCCTTTATGATTATTATTTTGTTTCGACAGTAATCGGGTCGGATGTTTAACCCAACAATAATGACGATTGTCACCATTCGAAATCAATAATAAAATAATTGTCTTTTCTCTTCCATGATACGAAGTCTGTCTGAGAGGATAGATCGTTCGATTTTCGTCGTCGTATCCTAAGACGTTCACCGCTACGGTGGGATTTTGAGCCTCGAAACGTTCGATATGTTTTAACTCTGTTGGAAAAGTCATTCCGGTCCAATCGAGATTTTTAGAAGTTTCCTCATAATGAGAAACTCTATCGGTGTGTATTTCGACAGGGTATAAAGCGGAGGTGACTGCCCATTTAAAACACTGATCATCTTTATTTCTCATGTTGACCACGGCGTGTTTCTTAGTCAAGAAATACGGTACTTCCAAGTAAGAAGATCCTTTCAACGGTCTGTTTTTATTCATGTGAATTTCGAGTTTCAACACCTCACCGAACGTCCAATTACTACCTTCATGTTGATAATTCGCGAGAGACGTCAACATCTTGTCTTTCATCTTTTCGAAAACGTCCGATAGATCTGAACCTCGAAATACGGGTTCGACGTTAGATCTGAAATATGCATTTTTCACGATGCTCTCGCCTGACTTCACGTCGATTTTATTCATTATGCAATGGAGTATCATCTTAATTTTTAATCCCACATTCATGTATTCGCGAAACAAATCCAATACTTCTTTCTTCACCCATTCCATGAACAATTTCGGATCGACTTTCTTCAACGAGGGAATCACGTCAAAAGTTTTAAAAATGCCTTTGATCGCACTCTCCCGTTCTATGGGTTTTGATTGCAATAGTTCCGCAATGAGTCGTGTTACATATTCTTCTCCTTTCTCTTTGTCGATTGCTCATTGAATTTCACTCGATATATCTCGTTTGTCTTGAATCTGAAGTGCATCACTCGTTTTCGTTTTAGTTTTTCTTTTCTTTTCTTTGGAAACTTGATGTTCTTCAACGGCTTTTCGTTTAGTTGTCTTCTTATTTTTCACAACCGATGCATCTTTTGACGTCGTTGCTATCGACATTTCGTTTGCCTTTCTAGCATTTCGCAAATATTCTTGTATGACTTCAATTTTTTTTGATTTAGTTCTATGATTTCTGAAATCTGAAATTTGTAATAGTTTACAAATCTCGTTTAACTGAGGTATGGTTTTCTCATTTAAATTTACCATTGTTTTATCTGTTTGCTTCATTTGTAAGAATATTTTTTTTTTTTTTTTTTTTGGAATTTTGTATTAAATAATTTGTTAAAATGTTTTGCTTTTTTACTCTTTTTATATATATATAATAGAAAAAAAAAAAAAAGTTAAATTTTAAATTCAATTTTTTTTTCTTTAATGTGTTTTTATTCAAAAACAATTTAAGACCGCTTTTATTTCTCGCTCGCAAACCAAACACGTTTTCTCGTCTTCGGAATGACATTCTCTACAGTAACGCAGGTGTGCGCACGGTAGAAACAAGACATTTGCGACACCTTCACAGACCAGACACTTGGTGGTGGACATTTTACTCGGTTTGTTTTCGACGAGTGACGATAACTCGTCCGCTTCCGCCATGAATTTGATGAGATGTTCTAAAGTTATGAATTGAGACAGGGTCTTGTTTGCGATGTTTAACGCATCATACAATTGTTCCTCGGTGTATCTGAGTTGTAACATATCCATCAATAATTTTTGGGTTTTGTCTCTATCCCTCTCTTCGTCTTGGATTTTGATCAATCCCAATGTTAGGATCTTATTCAAATAATCGCATTCGCCTTTTTTAATATTACTTATGTGTTCCAGTAAAGGTACGTCATGAGGTTCCCAATTCATCAAATGTATGTCACAACAAAAACATTTGACTTTGTCACCTCTACCCACGTAAAGGAAACCCGCAGCGGCTAAATCTTCGGGTTTTTGAGCGAGATGAGAAGGCCAATTTTTAAACGTTTGAAGTCTTGAACGTTCTAGACTATAATTCGGATGTTTGGACTTGATCATTGTTTTTACCTCAAAATTGAGTTTGTAAGAATTTTTTTTTTTTAACTTTTATTTATATATAAAGAGAAATAAAGAGAAACTTTTTTTAACAAATTATTATTTAAATACAAAATTTAAAATATACATTATTTGCAAGAATTCATAAAAACCAAATAATCGATCATGACAACAACACCTAAAAGATGCGAATTGAAATTGAAACGAGACGAAGGGTATGAGAAATCCAGTTTTAATATCTATACATTACAACCACACGATCCCATCGAATTGAATGAGGTCGAGATGGTGGACTTAGAGCGCTACTACCACAAATATCGAATGTGTTTGAAAGTGGATGAAGCTGCGCTCGATTTGTTTTACGAGTACCAAAGCGAACTGCTGAATAATATCATCGTCGCTGAAGACAGAGAATTCGACAAGGGTGATTTATTGTTGTCCTATGGAGATTACATATATCCAATAATCTCACCCGAACTCGTGAAGAAATCGGGTGGTGAGAGCCCATTCGCCTATGAAAAAAAACTCAAAAGAGTAAAGATAAACATTCACACCATTTTCGTATGTGGAAAAATGACGAATGTCAACTTGCTAATAACGGACTTGGAAATATAAACAATAGAGAGATTGAAATTAAAATTTAACTTTTTATATGTATATAAAGAGAAAAAAAAACTTTTACTAAAAAAATTTTACATTAAAGAAAATTAAAAATTAAAAAAACAACTTTTTTATATATAAAAAGCGAAAAAAAACTTTTTAAACAAATTATTATTTAAATACTAAATAATCGATCATGAAGACAACAACACCTAAAAGATGCAAATTGAAATTGAAACGAGTCGAAACGTATAAGAAATTCGGGCATAAAATCTATAGATTACAATGACACGATCCCATCGAATTGAACGAGGTCGAGACAAAGGGC
Organism: Pictodentalium vernedei; assembly: GCA_031216915.1. Taxonomy (NCBI): domain Eukaryota; kingdom Metazoa; phylum Mollusca; class Scaphopoda; order Dentaliida; family Dentaliidae; genus Pictodentalium; species Pictodentalium vernedei. The sequence continues at coordinate 178,941,113 of CM062297.1, read as the reverse complement.
TTAGAGCACAAATACGAGAAATATAAGATGCCTTTGAAATTGGACGAAGCCACGCTCGATTTGATTTACGAGTACCAAAGCGATCTGCAGAACATCGTCATCGCCGAAGATAGAGAATTCGACAAGGACGATTTGTCGTTGCCCTATGGAATTTACATATTTCCAAACATCTCATTCGAACTCGTGAAGAAATTGGGTGGTGAGAGCGAGTTGACCGATGTAAAAAAACTCAAAAGAGTAAAGATAAACATTCAACACGTTTTCGAAAAAGGAGAAGACACGAGTGTCAACATGCTAATAACGGACTTGGAAATATAAACAATAGAGTGATTGATTTTTAGCAAAGAAAAATGAAAAAAAAAAAAAAGTAATGAGATCATCTTTAGATCTCATTACTTTTTGGGGTTTTTTTTGTTTTCCTTCTTCTTCACTATCATCATAATATATTATAATAACGTTTCCTTTTCTCTCAGTTTTCAGAGTCGATTCTTCTTCTTTTTCTTTTTTTCTTTTTCTTTGTGATATGATACGTTTATAACAACATTTTTGTTTATCCGAATCATAATATGAACGAATGTTGTGCATCTCTTGATAACACTCGCATCATTACCATTCTCTTCAGAAGGTAGTGGTGACCGTGGAAAGCATCGTCTCATTCTCAACCGTCTATCCCGCGCTTTATCTATCTCTTTCATTAGTTCTTTCCTTAGATATCCATCATTAGCGTCTAACCATTTTTTTATTTTTTCGCTCTCTGGCTTGCGATGTTCGTCATTATCGTCAAATTGTTTCTCCACCTTTTCATCCAGGTGATAAATTTGTTTCTCCACCTTTTTACCCATTGTAAATATATTATTTTATACTTTCTATGATTTTATATTTTATATAATTTTATATTATAATAACATATTCAAAATCGGTATATTCTTAAATGGCGAATTCTCACCGAGCAACAAACCCTTGCCGAGTCACTCAACGTTCTGTCCACTCTTCAGATAGAGACCGTTTCCTCTCAGAGAGTTGCCACCTCTAACGGGTTCTAGATACAATCCTTTACCGCTGTTGTCTACGTGGACGTGACACACGGCTCCTCCCTTCTTCAAAAACAGTCCGCTGCCACCCATTAATTTCTCAACTGCCGAACTAGCGAGTCCCGTGAGAGCTCCCACTCCGAGAGTCTTTCCGAGAAAGGGTAGCGCCTTTGCGGCGAAGGGTAATGCTTTTGCGGCTATTCCTGCCAATAGCGGTAGGAAACCACCTTTCATTCTCAAATTGTATGTCAATTGAGCGGGACTCATTTTCACCGTCAACCCTCTTCCATCGCGAATCGCTTTCTCCATCCTTTTGATTTGACTTCTGGTCCAGGCGATCGAATCCTGACCGCCTCTCGTCAGATCTTCGTGAGTGAATTTGAATCTCACCGCCTCGCCTCGAGTTGTTAATGCTCTCTTAAGTTTCTTCCTCTGTCCTGCGGATATGTTCACGTTTTTAACCACGTATTCTGTCATAATTCTGTTTTTTTTTTTAAATATATTTACTTCAATTGTTTCTTGTTTAATAATTATATTAAAATAATTTTGTAAAATTAATATTGCGTTTATTTTATTTTTGTTATCTATATATATAATATTTTTTTTTTTTTTTTTTGCTTTTATATTTCTCTTATGTGAAATCGTATCGTCACTCTCTCTCCGCGAAGATCTAACAGTTCACCGTTTTGATCCGTCAACGTGGTTTTGAGACTAAACAACGTGTCTAAAATCACTGGTAGATAAACTAAATTTCGAGGTCGCTCCACGATCTTATAACCCGGCGACACGTTTGGAAAGAAGGAATAGATCGTCGGTTGAGCGCTACCATTCACGTAGCTTCCAGCAATCACGTCCACGTTCACCAGAATGCTATTGACTGCAAGAATGTCGACCGTATTTTCAGATGCTGCGTGGCCTCGATACATCTTTCGATCGAATCCCAACATCTTGCCTATAGAATCGTCCGTGTTGAAATCCACTTGAAAATTATCTTCCAAATCCAACATCGTCTGTAAGGTATTAGGATTGGGAGCGAGTCTGATCTTGTTGCTTCCCTTTCCATCCGTCTTCATTCGCGTCTGAATGTAATGGTTCAAATTGTCTATGTCGTAACTCCCTTTGGGAATTCGAATCTCCAACCAATCCGTTCCGTCGGAATACTTGAACGAGTTATTCTTTTCGGTGACGTTGGGAAAGGAATAATAAGTCTCCAGATTCACCAAAGCCATCTCGTAACTTTTCTCTCTATTCAATTCGATGGAAGGTTCGAATTTCGTAGCGAATCGAGTCAAATCGCCACTCACCACAATTTGAATGGATTGTTTCGCAGCCGTATTCTCGGCTATCCGTTCTAGCAATTCTCCATGTTCGCACATTATATTTTAATTTTTTTTTTTTTTTTTTTATTCAAAACTAATTATTTGAAGATTTATTATTTTCTAATTTTTTTTATTTTCACACTCTACCTTATTATCATCAGACACATAAAACATAAAATCCGCACCGATATTTTCCGCGATTAAATTCGCTTGTCAAATCGATCACGACAAAATTGTAAAGTCCACCATCCCAAACCCTCTTGCAAAATCTCCTGAATTCCGCCGCGCTCATGTCGTTTGCGACGTGATCGCCGTAGATGTGATTGAGATTCTTGAGATCTTGGCGAAAGAGACATAGAAAATTAGCGTTCTCCCTTATCGTCTGTCTGGGCAATCGAAAATAATTCTGCGACAGGTAGAAACAGTCCACGTTGCTGTGTCGACCCCTAACGTAATACGATTCGCATCGGTTCTGTCTCTCCAAAAGCAGATCGTCGAAAATCATGAGATTCTTATCTTCCGATTTCAGTTCTCTAGGATCCGGAACGTCGCTAGCGTTCTCATAAAATCGACACTCGACGTTCGAAGATGCATTTCTCTTCATCAGCTCCGTCGCCGCGCCGTCCAAAATGGTCGAGAGTGGAGCTCCACTCTTGTCGAATTCCTCCCTACTGTCAAAGATTCTGGCTATGACGTCCTTGGGCAATCTGCGATCCATGCACTCTCGAAGCAATCTGTATTCGGGTTGAAACAAGCTCTTGCCAAATACGAACAATCTGTCGTAATCCAACCAGTCGGGTCGGGACAACAGATTCATCAACAGATTGGTGTTTCCACAATTCGATTTTCCCACTATCAAACCTCGTATGCTCTTGGGAAAGAACTCGTTATTCGACCTCTTGGTCGCGGCGTCGTTCCAAGACATATCTTTAATGTTCATCTTTGTTTTATTTTGTTTGTTATTTTAGATCCTTTTCAAACACAAATTTTTTTATGTTTTTCAAACTCTGTTTTTAATGTTATTATTATTTATTTATATCGCACCGTCGCGAGTTCTCTTCAATCCGGATCCACTCGTCATTTTGGCTAAATCTTGTATGGGCACCACAGCATCCTTAAAATCTTTCCAACTTTTCGGCGTTCGCTCTAACGCAGCTCGCTTCGCCGGCGGACTGATCAACTTGTCGATCAACGCGTCGGCTGCCCTCTTGCCAGCCACAGAAGCTATCCTACCACTGGCTTCGGAAGCGGCTTTCTTACCAGCATCCAAAGCCGTCTTCTTACCGACCTCAAACGCTGTCGATGCGAGTTTTCTACCTGCATTGCTCGTGAACGCTCGCATTATAGAATCGACGATGCCAGAACCGCCTTGAACGTAAGTCCTGACGTATCCCCTGTTCTTTATCACCAACATATTTTATTTTTATGATATATTTTTGTTTTTTTTCACTGGTAAATCGTTTTGTTGTTTTTAAATACTTTTATTATTCTAGTGTAAGAATTTACTGTTTTATTTTTGTTTGTTTGTTTGTTTGTTTCTCTCTACTTATTATATACACATCAATCCTTCAATTCGTTCATCAGCCTTTTATACTGTTTTTTATTCAAAACCTTCTGTCTTAACAATTCATCAGATATAGTAACTATCTGATTATCTAATCCAGTGTTACCAGCCCGTCTGCTCGCCATCAACAAACTCAATCTCTGAGACAGAGCGTCGGAATCGCTCGGAAGAAAAGTGGTTTTCACCCCTTTGCCAGTCACCGATTCGACGAACTTCTTGTTCATATCCCATATGGGTTTCACCACTTTCGTCCACTTGTTACCTCTGTTGGCTTTGGGTCTCGTCTCTCTTGCATCGTTATTTCTCTTCATGGCGTGGGTCTGAACCAGAATGTCTCCGTAATTATCGAAATCCTATTCCGTGTAATCTCCAGGCTTGTCGTAAAGGAGCAATCTGCGCAGACCATCGGTCAATTCGTATCTGTTCGAACCGACGATCAATTCATCATCCCCAATATCCACTTCCGTATCACCTACAAAAATCCTTCCCTCCGAATCCTTATAAAATCCATACGACTGATCTCTCTTACCGCCATCATCATCGGACGATGCGACGCTACTAGTGGTGATAGTCGAAGCTGTATCGTCGCTCTCGCTCATATCTGTTTGAATTCCCGTGGGAACGTAATCCGGTGTAGATTGAACGGAATACCGATTTCCAAAACTAGGAGGTAACGAACCCATTCTCAAAGAACTCTCCTTTATATGTCTCAATTCTTCGACTATCTCCTTCCTGCTTCGCTCTTGACCCTCCGTCACGGGTTTAAATATTTTTGTGGCTTCGCGTTTGAGTTTCATCTCACCAAGACGTCTGCTCCTGTCAGCAGACTGAATGCCCTTCTTAGCACGTTCGTACTGGTCTAAAATTAAATCTCGGCGTCTAGGATCCATCTGTAAAAACATCTTTCGTTTTAATTGTTTTTATTATTTTCAAAATTAAATGTTTAATTATATTTTTTTTATGTTTTAAGTAATAAAAAACTCTTTCCGTCTTAATATAATAATCTGAAAATATTCACATCTCAACTGACTGTGTTAATTGAAGTTTAAAAAATACGTTTAAACAGTACATGACAAACCGGTTTCTGATTTAACGCATTTTGACAGTAGTTTTTTACATTTGTCAAAAGATTTTCATTCACACATCAATTCACTGAGTGTCGAATTAAGAGAGCATCCTTTGATGACTGCGATTGCTATCATGAATATATTAAGAATTTTACCACTCAAAACCTAATTGAGCGGAAAATGCGTTTTAAACATTCCGATAAGTGTTTTGACTTCTTTTTTTCGAACGAACGCTTAACAGTCAATCTCTCTCATCAAGACAAAATACGAATATCTATTACAGATCATCTCTTTCGAACAAAAAACCCTCAAAACTCAATTTCTATCCGTCCCATCAAGAGAAAACATGATTGTCTACAATACAGACCATATTCATAATCGACTCTTTTTGAACAAAAAACCTCATTCACTCATTACGATAACATGTGTTAGTTTTTTACTTCAGGAAGACGTGACTGGGTTCGCGAATTTCCAACACACCGACGACAACACTCTTCGTTCAGATCGAGTTTACGAGAATCGAGCGATCCGATCGCTCGATTAGCTGAGTTTGGGAATTTCTCATAGTGGGGAATTCCCCTAATAATGTCATAAATGTGAAAAACCCACCGCCTCAAAACAATTGCGGGTTCTGGACCACTGCCTCAAAACAATTGCGGGTTCTGGACCACTGGTCTAGAATCCCCAAGACCGTTTTTTGATGATGACCCAGAATTTTTTGCTTTTGCTCGCGTTCACCAACGATGGATCGATGGTCTGATCTGCGATGGGAAGGTCGACAAAAAATTAAGTACAAGATAAAAGTGAAGATGTACAATTTCACCCTTTTTTAAAAAACGCGCGTTCACCACGAGTATTTGAACGTTAAAAGTGCGATCTAGGAGTCACAAAAAAACATGAGGGGATTCAAGACCATTGTACAGTTTTGTGAACAAGCGTGTGATTTAACACTGAATTCCACGTTGGTGAACGCATCGTGTAACGTATGTTGTACACGTACATGTACAAGTGGTCGTAAATCCGCAATATATACCTACTAACCGCTACACCTGATCTAAAGACATATTCCCCGATAAACTCTCAGGTGTTTAATACAACCATTCACTGAATGGCGAGACATACAATATATCTTTTAAACTATTATAATAGTTTACCACACTATTTTAACAGTTCAACTAATCTGATAGCGTGTTAGTACCAGGGACGTGGCGACAGTGGGTGTGTGTGTGTCACCCCCCCCCCCCCCAATCCTGGCCAAAATTTCCTATAGTTGGAAATTCAGAGGGTAAGTCATGAGCAGTTGGAAATTCCATCTATCTGGATTTTAGAACTTCTTTGGTGATGCTGATGTCTCCTTTACTTCCCAAAATTCCAACTCGAATTCAAATCGGCAAAAATTTCAACTGTTACTATTTACAACTACAGTGTACGCAATATCGAGTTTCATAAGTATGCATGTTGTCAATCGGTACGAGATTTCTATAGGTCGTTTACTTATCGTAATAAACAAAAATCCTCGAAATGTACTTCATGAAAATCGCATCATGTAAAATCGTTATCCTGAGTTAATTCCATCAATCACAATTACAAAATGATGAAACATCGAAAATTGATTATTCCTGCATAAGATCTGATTGAATGTTAGGAGAGTGTGAATTGCTCAAAGTTCTAAGCTTGAGCATTTGTTTAGCACATATTCAATTCCCAGAATAATACCAAATAATAATAACAACCTGATAATTCTATCATAAATATGTTGGCATTTCAGTTACTAGAATCAATTTTATGCCCCCTTTCATGGCTTCATTTTCAAATTTTTTCCCGGTAGCGAATGTCCAAGTAGGGAGAGAGACCGGGAGGGGTCCCCCACCCCTAGTTGGAAATTCACTACTCTGCCCCCCCCCCCCCCAATCGGAAACCTCTAGCCACGTCCCTGGTTAGTTTCATTGTAATTAAATATATGAAGTTGTTATAACAGTTTAGAAAACAATTATAACAGTTTACTGAACAGCTATTACAGTTTACTAAATAGTTATACCAGTTTAATAAACTAGCGTATTAAACTAGCATGCCATAACAGTTTAACTCTTCTGGTAGCGTATTAGCGTAATTGCAATATAGGGAGAAACGGTATTGATGAAGGTTTGGTTCTTTGCTTTTATAAATTGGGTTTCTGGTTGTTTCCATCTGGAACCAAACTGAGTTAATGTTGGTTTCATCACATGACCAGTATGGTTCATAACTTAAAATCACGTGGGTTCCACGTTGATCCAAGCCATTAAATCGTTTCCTTGTTTATTTCAATGTGGGTTTCACATGGGGACAATCTGATTCTTCAAGTGGTTCTTTCTGGGTTCCTTTTTGGTGGGATATAGAACCGCTTTGATTCTTTGTTTGACTTTTCTTTTGTAGTTGACTGGTACCGCAAGAGTGACAAGTTGAAAAACCATTGGCTTCTATATGGAATCTATTTCTTTTTAGTGTAGACACGAATCACCAAGCTCCCAGTAAAATTCTGTAAGAAATTCGACGCTGTTGCGGCCTGCAGCAAGTCGAGCCCTTAAATAGTCCATAGCCTAAGTTTTAGATTCAATCGACTGGAATACGGTTCGCTTTTCCGATCAACTGAAATATTCCAGACGATTAAATCTAAAAGAATTATAAACATTCATTTTATTTGAATCGACGCAAGATCGAGAATTGATCTGACTGAAACTTTAATGTCATTACAATTCACTTAGACATGTTTGTTAACTTAGACATTTTTGTAGACTAAACACTTTAAACACGAAAGAAATATTTACTGATTCAAATATCTCAAACTAGAGCAAGAAATAATATTTGTTCATCTTTGTGAGTGAAGTCACCTCACATTAAATCGACAGTACAGTATACGGCCGCCGTGGAGTGGTCACTTTCCACGGGTGAACAATATTTCCAGGGACGCAATAATGTTAGATTCCAAACATTAATTATAGGAATAACAACCCGGTGCTTCATTAATTAAAATTTTGCTGAAGATGATTTTTATTACCTGGTAAACGCATGCGCGGACATCACTGTCCATGCGTGGATTATGTCCAGTCTACGGCCCCTGTACTGTAGTATGCGCACAAACTCCACGAACAGCGGATAGACAAACGACCCATAACAGCGTCGGTTCCCTACGGAATAAGATTCCTGGCTGGAGACCCACGGAAAGTAGTTAGGTACATTATTTATTAGATATGATTTCCTAGAATTGTTCATTATCAAACTCGGTAGATGTGGCTAACAACTTGACAGCCATAGCACCTGTCTTGGCAGATTTGATCCAAGGTAGAATCCCCCCCCCCCACCCCCATCTGCAGCGTTACAAGGCGCAGCGAATTTGTTTACATTGAAATTGTTCACTTATTCATCGGGCGCCATCGGAAAAAATTGGCTTGGGTGGAGTGTATGATGATGAATTAATGATGATTATAAGTAAGCTTTGGGTAGATGAAAGAAAGAAAGAAAAGGGTTGTGTTTGAAACTAACCAAGTAATAAACTCCACTTGTTATCCTTGACATTTGAAACTATCGATCAACGGGTAATTCGTCAGAGGCAGAAGTTTTTCTTGCCCAGTTGGTGAAGAAAGGGGTGGGACACAGCCATGTTTGTTTACGCCTGAAGCAACTGGCTCATGAAACACCGGATACATGTGTCAGTCAATCGTCCATTGCTTCCTTTCTAAACAAACGTGGCAGCGTCCCGTCTTCATCAACCACTTTGCAAGAAATACTACTACGTTTTGCTAAGCAGCCGACGGGTTTCGATGTGAGTGTTGACATAATGAAGTTCACCTCTTTCCATATCTTAGCTCCGGAATATATTATATTGTCCCAGCATGGCGCGGTAGCCATTTCGAATTGCTCGTCATATGTACAGCACCACGGTTTGCGTTACTGATAGTGTTTCTTCTCCCTGGTTCGCCCATACTAACTCGTTGGGTTTGTTCTGTCCTGGTGGAATCCAAATTTGCCACGATGCAAGCCCAAAACCGCCTGTAGTTCTGTTATGGATCTTAGAGATTCGACTGATGTAGGGAGTGTCGAATCTTCGGCAACACTTGTCCCCCTTAGTTGGAGGCGTCTGTTAGCCATATGTGCACCAAAAAGCCGGAGATAGGCTATACAAGGGCCAAACTCAGTCAGCGTCTAATCTCACGAGCGGCAGACTATACTTGCCCGAAGATCATAGTCAAATGCCCCCAAAAGACCCTTTAAACGAGCTAATTGGGCTGGAGACAAACTATACTTGTCTACGAGAGCTGCGGTCGGGTAGGGACAGAATCACAGCGAGTGGCAGATTATACGACCACCAACAGAACCCTCTCCAGAAATGCAATACGAACTGACTGAGAAGGTATCAAAAAACAATATCAATGAGGGCCGCCTTCAGTTCTCTCAGCAATTACTGAAAACTACTGACCAACTCCGACAGTTCTCCCTGCTGTGGCTGGGAACCGGGTCTCACCTGCTGTTCTGGTTCCTTTGCTCCCTTCCTTTCGACTTCTGGTTGTGGCATGGATTGAAAAAAATATTCTGCTAACGAGGTTCTAACAAACCCCACATCGTCACTGCACGCCATCGGGCGCAAAAACCATTCGACTACAACACGACATTGATATGGAGTTTATTTGGCGGTAAGGATCTACCACACACAAACAAAAATTATTTTACGGACCTTCCGTCGGAGTTATTTGAAATATTACCGAGCCCAATGTTGTCCAAATGTTTTTTTGTAGATCACTGTTTCTCGTTATTCCTGGACTGTTGCTGAATGACGGAAGAGCTGGGTGGGACATGTTCAGCGTGCGTATGCAGTAGCGTTGCGGATCGCAGTGCAAAGTACGTTGTCCGGTACCGATCCAGTGCCGGGCCGCGGTTCGGACTGGACCACTCCTGTTGTGTCGGCACACAAATGAGCTAGACCAGTCCTTCTACTTCTACCAATGAGTGGCCACCATCCACACGTTGATTATTCTGCTAATTGAGAGGATGCGCTTGTTTTGTTTTTTGTTTTTTTTTAATTTTTTCAAGTGCGATACATTCTAAATACAATGTGAGGTTAAAAGCATCATGATCTGTGGCTAAAGAATCTTGTGTAGTTGTGTCTTGAAATTGTCAAGACTGGTGGTGGCGCTGGCACTTGGTAACGTGTTCCAGTCCTTGATGGTCCTGGGGTAGAAGGAAGTTTTCCTTACGTCAGTACGACAGGATGGTAATTGGAACTCTTTTACATTTGTACCACGTGATGTTATGTCTGATGGAATGAGACTTTTTGTTACGTCTACATAGACTGTTCCAATGGAATGTTTGTGTAGCATTGACAGCCTAGCTATTTTTCTGCGATCTTCCGGGGTTTTCCAGTTAAGACTTTCAATCATGGAACTAACAGATGAGGTGTTATGGGGACGATTTGTTAAATATCTCGCTGCCCTCCTTTGTACCATTTCAAGCCGATAGATGTTTTTCTGATGGTACGGATCCAAACTGCGCTTGCATATTCTAAGGTGGGTCTCACTAGTGATTTATATGTGCTTTCCTTTAATTTGGTGTTATTTATATTCAGGTTCCGTTTTAAAAATCACATGGTCTTATTTGCCTTATTGGAGATATTGCTGATGTGCTCGTTCCATCTGAGGTCTGAGCTGATAGTACAGCCTAGATACTTTGCTGATTTCACTGTTTGCAAGATGTGTCCATGCAGCTTGTATTTTCTTACTGTTGGGTTTCGTTTTCGGGTTATTGTCAGGAAGTTGCACTTGTCTGGATGAAATGCCATTTTACAGTTCGTTTCCCATTCTGCCAATTTATCGAGGTCTTCTTGTGGGTATGTGCTATCACTGTCCGATGTAATCGTTAGATACACAATAGTGTCGTCGGCAAAGAGTCTGACCCTGGATCGAATCCCTACTTGTATGTCGTTTATGTAGAGGAGGAATAGTCTGGGTCCTAATACGGAGCCTTGTGGGACACCTGAGTCTACGTCAATTGTGTCAGATTTTTCCCCTTCTACAACTACCATTTGTTTCCTGTCAGATAGGAAGTTTTGAATCCACTTATTTGTCTTGCCTCCAATGTCATAGTAATTTAATTTGTGCATTAACAGACTGTGTCTGACTTTGTCGAATACCTTTGAGAAGTCCATGATTAGGCAGTCGGTTTGTTTTCCTGCATCCATGTTACTGGTGATGTCGTCGATAAACTCTATTAGCTGGGTTTCACAAGAGAGGCCTTTCCTGAAGCCATGTTGTAGTGGATAGAGTATATTGTGTGTGTCCGCATAGTTCATGATTTGGCTTGTTACTAGATGTTCCATGATTTTACAGCATATACATGTTAGCGGGATTGGACGGTACTTTACTGCCTCAAACCGTTTACCCTTCTTAAATATTGGGTTTACGTTTGCCTTTTTCCATACATTGGGTAACTATCCTGTTTCGTATGACTGCCTAAAGATCATCGTTAAGATAGGTGCGATGTCTGTTGATAGTTCTTTAAGCACTGTTGACGTTTTGTTGTCTGGATCGGACACCTTGTGTGGATTTAGGTTGGATAATAATTTAGCTATACCGTTCTCAGTAATGTTTAGGTCTCGTATTACTGGAAAAGGAGATTTAGTCACCTTACATCGGGTTCGAAATTCTTCTTCCATGAATTTTTTTTCTTGGAAAACGCCGATTGGAATTGTTTGTTCAGGATGGTTGCCTTCTCTACTGGGTCGGGATGTAGTGACCCATGACTTCGCAATGGTGGTATTTCGTTTCCATCTGACCGTTTGTGTTTTATAAATGTTCAGAATCGTTTCATGCAGTTTGGTTGTTTATCTTTAAGGTCTGGTGTTATGATATCCTCAATGTACTTCCAGTAGGCTCGTCTTATTTCTCGCTGAACCAGCCTTTTCAAGTCTTTGTATTTCCTAATGTGTTCTGTATCAGTCGATTTCTTTTGTTTTTTTCCGAATTAAGAGTCTGATATTTGTTGTAATGAAGGGGTTTCCATCCTATGTCCCGGCTTCTTTCTGGGGGATATTGCCATTTACACTAGATTCTAGGTTGTCCTTAAAGTGGTCCCAGATATCTTGAGTACTGCTACCTTGTTGTTTCATTTTCTTTAATTGTGATTGGACTGTTTTCATTTTTTCTTTAATGTTTTAGAATTTTGCTTTCTTATAGAGTGGTATCTTTCGTGGTTTTTGAATTTTTTTTGTTGGTATGGTATTGATTTCTACAACAACTACATCATGGTCGGATATGCATGGTATTATCTCTATCCTGTTGAAACAATTTGGATAGTTTGTTATGATGAGATCCAGTATGTTTGATTCCCTTGATGGTTCTTCTACCATTTGTACTAGACCATGATCATCTAATATATCTGTGAACTTATGATGTATATTAGCATGCTGGGTATTTGGTTTCAGTGACTTGGTCTTCCAATTCCAGCCTGGTAGGTCAAAGTCACCCGTTGCGATGATGAATCCATTATTTATTTTACTAGCTCTGTTCAAACTTTTCTCGAGTTCTACGTAACCATTCTCATTTGATGTTTTGGGGTTGTAGTATGAGCTTAGGTATACAGCTCTATGTCCAATGATTTCTAGTTTGCACCAGACGATTTCGCAGTCTGTGTCTAATTCAGGGACAGATGTTGTGATGTATGTGTTTTTTACAGCAACCAGAACACCACCTCCTCCAGAGTTTCTGTCTTTCCGGAAGATGTTATAACCGGGAGGAAATATTTGATTGTCAGTGATCTTTGTGTCTACCTATGTTTCTGTTCCAAGGACTAAGTCTGGGTTTGTGCTGACAAGAAGGTTCCGTAAATGGCCTTGTTTACTTGTAAATTTACAGGGCGGTCCAGGACAGTGTAGATGTAATGTGTAAAATTATCTCTAGTTTGGAACACAATGCTCATTTTCAGACTTTACGTATCAATTTGTGAAATAAATAGATTAGAACACGCTTCATCCTTCCCTCATATCCTACGATCCAAGTCGTTAGAATTAGGAGACGTCTGCCCATTATACTAGTGAACGCATACGTGATACAATATATCGTCAAGGCCTCATCTGCTAAAGCACTGCAGATGGCGCCTTGTTGCACTCGATATCAGCAAGAGAAGATATATACAATTCCCGTGTTACAAAGCTATAACGGCTTAGAGAATTCTTCATTTTTATCTTTTTCGATCCCATCGCTATCAGGTCGCGAAACATTTACAAAACAGTGTCTAGTAAGAATTTAAACAGACCGCCGTAATTTATATTTTTCTTTAACCCTTTACCCAACGAATCGACCGCATCCGGCCGCGTAATGTGCAAATTCAGCAGTTGAAAAACTATTATTTTTCAAAACATTTTAACAAAACCATATCATGTGACCCCTCGTTGGAACGAGCTCGTTCCAACGAGGGGTCACATGATATGGTTTTGTTGAAAGTTTTTGAAAAATTTGAAAAAATTATATTTAAAATAATAAATTTTGATATCGTCTGCGTTGGGTAAAGGGTTAAAGATATCTTCATTCACTTAATTCATGCTTAATCGTGGTATAAATGCAGAACACAACTCGGTTAGGAGAAAGGGAGACGGGAATCAACGACCCTAGTCGTAGTTCTCCCTGTATTTCACTCGAGTCTTCAGCAATTGTGAAATATAGGAAGACTTCAGCTCGGGTCCTTGAACATCTGGCAAAATGGTATCTTAAAATCAATGTTCTCGCATTTCTTTTTCGGCTGATGAGATTACAGTACGGCCGCCGTGGACTGGTCACTTTCTACGGTTGGGCAATATTTCCATGCACGCAATAATATTAGATTCCAAACACTAATTATAGGAATAATCATCAAAAATTTAATTAATGAAGCACCATGTACAACCCAGTGCTTCATTAATTAAAATTTTTCTGATGATGATTTTGATTACCTGGTAAACGCATGCGTGGACATCACTGCCCATGCGTGGATTACGACCATTCCATGGCGACTGTACTGTGGGGAGAAAAGTGAAATGATAATTTCGACCAAAGTGCGACTCGTTCGCTATTCGGTGTACATTCTCTCCAGTTATGTATTCACCGTTCTGTAGGTTGCTGAGTAAGTATCCACAGAGTAGTTTAATTTCAATCGGAATATTGGCATTATAAAAAAATCTAAGAAAATAAACAAAATATCAGTTAATGGACCTCCTGGGTGAACCTTTAGAAAACAATACCAGCATTCATTCAAAGATGATGGTAGAACTATATTCTTGTATTATTATTTATTTATTTATTTATTTATTTATTCGTTTATTTATTTATTGGTGTTTAAGGTCACATATTTCTGCACAATGGCTAATCATGACCACGACAGTTTTACGGGTGGAGGAAGCCGGAGAGAACCATCGAGGAACGGCGAGCAACTGTCAGCTCCCCAATAATAATAATAATAATAATAATAATAATAATAATAATATAGTTTATAGCCGTGAATCCACCTAGGTGCTCTCAGGCTTTACAATGATAAATAAACAAATGTGTTGTGTAAGCTGTCGATTAGTTATATACAGGAGATCGCGTAAAGAGGTAGGTCTTTAGTGACGATTTAAATTTTGTAAGAGATTGAGGTGCCTTCGGGTGATCAGGGAGACGGTTCCATAAAAATCGTGCCGCAACCGAGAAGGCCTGTTTGCCTACTGCCGTGGCATTTCGAAAAGTGTGAGTCAAGTTGTTGGACGCACATGACCTTAAAGATATTGCAGGTGTGTATCTCGTGATAAGAGTTGTTACATAGGACGGTACCATGCCGTTAAGAGCTTTATATGTGACGAGAAGGATTTTGAATTCCACCCTCTCTTCTGCAGGGAGCCAGTGCAATTCAAGCAGCACGGGGGTTATGCGGCAGAATTTTTCTCGTCGTGTGACTATCCTTGCTGCGCAGTTTGCAGACGCCGCAATAGTGATCGTTTACATCCGAAAAGTAGGGAGTTGCAATAATCCAAACGACTGGTTACAAAAGCATGGACTAGTTGTTTAGCCGTCCCCTCGTCGATCACTGGACGCACCCTGCCGATATTTCTAAGATGGAAGAACGCAGATTTACAGATCATATTGACATGCTTTTCCGCCGACAACTGTCCGTCCATGAGATATCCCAAGTTACGAACAGTGATGGACGGAGAAACGGTGTTTGAGTCAATGCTAAGAGAGTGTTTAGATGTTTTTGATAATTGTTGGGGTAAGGCAAAGTAAATGATTTCCGTTTTTTCAGCATTCATTTTGAGGCAATTTTCAGTCATCCAGGATTTAATGTCCTCTACACAACGCTCAAGCTGCTCCTTTGCACATGTTTCAGAGCTCGGGCCGAAATGAACGTAGAGCTGGGTGTCATCAGCATAGCAGTGAAAGCTAAGGCCATGTTTCCGTATTATATTGCCAGTGGGTAACACATAGATGACGTGCGGAAGGGGCTTATGACTTCTATTTTATTGATTAAGAACAACTTACCAACTCCACACAAGCAGGGTTAGCATTGGTTGAAGACAGGTGCACCATCGGTGTGCAGTACGCCTTAGTACACAACGTCACCGCGGCCCGACGTGGGCAATGGGGGTGAAGTGTCTTGCCCAAGGACACAATGTGGTTGCAGCAGGTGGGATTCGAACCGAGGACCTCTCAGCTTGTAGCCTACACCTCTACCAACAGAGCCACCGCCCTCCCCCCCCCCCCCATATTATTGTATACATGTGTACCCGAGTAATGATCTCTAACAGACATAGGCCAAGCGAGAGCGTCCACATAATGGTTCATGAAACACATTCCAGGAAACAAAAACTAAACCAAGAGTCAATATTTCCAAAAGGCCTAAGTTCAGAATCAAGACTGCAGAGTTAAGTTCAACTCTGGGCTCACTTAAGATTTTGACATGAGGACGTTCCACTGATCTCTGTAAATCTGGATTACTGGAACGAAAATGACAAATATCGCAACTCAATATGTCCCTCTCATCTCTATACAACTGGATTGCTGGAACGTCAGAGATCAACGTCGTCCCCTCAAACTAGCCCGCCCCCCCCCCCCCCTCCATCAAGAGGGCGTCAAATCTATCCATGACGTTTCATGACGTAAATACACAGAACGACACGCGCATGTGAATGGGTTAATCGATATGGCACAAGTGCTAGAGCGGAAAGCGCGATGGCACAAGTACCATATCGATTAACCCATTCACACGCGCGTGTCGTTCTGTGCTTATTACCGCCTTCGGGCCTACAACTGTCAACAAGTTATTTCGGTTCAGTTTCGGGTGATCAATCGTCTGGTAATGTTTACAAACACATGTGCGATTTGGGGGGAATTCCCGGGGGCAGATTTATAAATAGGTCAAGCATGTGATGCACGTATGTTTGTACTATCGTAGTACATGCATATGTGAGCTAGTTCTATTCAATTTGTCGTCATTATACAGCTAATAATGATTGGTTTGAACTTACCCTTCTAAACTTTAGAAGTAGTTTTATACCCAGAGATGCTTTTATTTAGTTTATTGTCTTGGCGATATCTTATTAGAACGCCATAGCTTCGTTTAACCCTTTGAACTTTTGTGGTATCTTCCATGCAGTTCAATGACAGCAATTAGCAGAGTCCATATTCATTATTTGGGGATAGACCAATCAATAGTTTCAACGTACAGCCTCGGAGCTCCACGTTGAAAATATTCATTGGTCTACCCGACACATTTACTGAACAGCCATCCTATTTAATGACGTTATGGCGTATCATGTTCCTGGCCGGGAAAGCGGCCGCTCGGGTTCAAAGGGTTAAACTGCATGGCTTCCGGATAGTAG
Organism: Pictodentalium vernedei; assembly: GCA_031216915.1. Taxonomy (NCBI): domain Eukaryota; kingdom Metazoa; phylum Mollusca; class Scaphopoda; order Dentaliida; family Dentaliidae; genus Pictodentalium; species Pictodentalium vernedei. The sequence goes on along the minus strand of CM062297.1, from coordinate 178,924,278 downwards.
GTCAAACGGAAATTCCAAGTAGGCGGGGATTAGGTTAACTTTGGACAGATGACGTGATCGTCCAAAAATAGTCCGTCAACGATTTCTGTACATCTGTGCGGAACGGATTTTCATTTTCCGCACGTTTGCTGATATAGTTTTTCCAAATGTCCTACCGCTTGTATATATAGAAGTGCATCAGCCTTATTTCATCCCAAATGTAACTGACCAGTGAAACACTTTGCCTGTGACTGTCTGTGAGAATTCTAAATGGAAAAACTTCAAAGCCTTCTTAAATGATGCCAAGAGACGACCGCCAAGAGACGACCGCCGTCATTTTATAGTGGTGGCGGATCTCGTGCAGCTCAAATTTATCGCTGCGGGGTCCGCTTGCGTCGTAGTAACCTGCATTCAGACTTAGGTTCCGCTCCACAGTTTTCCAAGCATTTCCAAATGTGACATGCCATACACTCTCTTCAAATGCAAATATCCTGTAACTTATTTATCAAACCCATTACATATATTACATTTCCCAAATCCACAAAAAACATATAACACTATCTGACTAAGTAGAAATAAACAATCTGAATGTGGGTGGAATTATTTATTGTCAAAGGCAAGACTTCAACCTGAAAAATTGCCTGAAAAAATACCGAAACCAGTCATTTTCAGCCACCTAGCAGCCTCAAAAGCAGAATTTTCCCACCAACCCCGCCTACCCACCCCTGGAGCACAGCATCCCTTGTTTCTAAAATGCAAAAAAAAAATTATATGTTTCCGTCTCATTTTTTAGTTACCTGTCTGGTAACAAACCCGTGTAAAAATTACATTTAAAAAAATAGCCAATTTTTCGAAGCCACTGTTTCCCATAATTCATCTGGTAATTTACCCCTATGTATCAGACTCCAACTTTGGGACCAAAACTTCAAATTCTCTTGTCCAACAAAAAGCCTAATGTAATCATATATCTGATACTAAAAATATTTCTCTATTTTACATGGCCTTAGTTTCAACATACGCCCTTTGTTTAGAATTTCACCCCTGTGCAATAGTGCGAAACTGTGGAGCGGAACCTTAAAGAGAAAACAAGAGTGATCTCCCCCTGGATTTGACTCAGGCAAAATAATCTGGAGTCTATCCTGAGTTGAATGAACAAAAACCACAAGTCTCTATTTTCAACCAGTAAAAAGATACAGCATGGCCTTCCTGATTGCCGAATAGCTTTTTCAGCCAGATTTTACCCGATTTTCACAACCACACCACACCACCCCCCCCCCCCCCCCCGATTTCTCTGAGCCACTTCAGATAGTATTTAAGTTATTACCACCAGCCACATTGACTACCCAGGTCCTGCCAATAGCACTGTTAAATACAATCAAAATGTAAAACAATAAGCACTAATAACCATAGCTTTGGGGAAGGGGGGGGGGTTGCTCTCTAGATATGAAAGCATGAACAGCTTGACGGACGGATGACACACAGACATGACACCAATGACCAAAATGAAAAAGTAGACACCATGACTGCAAATCTCTGGTCAACAGTAACAACCAGGCTGTCCATAACTGCATAAATTTGTCATAAATACAAGGCTCGGTGTTTAGGAAAGGCAGTGCTCTACCTTAATGTTTTTGAAATCTTGACGAAAATTCAAAACAAGTGCGAAATTAGGCTACATCAATAAATTTCTCAAAATTCCACTTATTTCCTTCCAGTTGTGCTGAGATATCACTTGATGAATGTTAACTACTACTAACAGTAGCACACAAACCAGAAATAATGAAAAGTTTTTTGAAAAATGGTGTATTTATAACTCAAACACAAATAAGGAACTTCCTGGTTCAAGAATTGACACCGTCGGCAGAATGCTCTTTAAGGTTCCGCTCCACAGTTTTCCAAGCATTTCCAAATGTGACATGCCATACACTCTCTTCAAATGCAAATATCCTGTAACTTATTTATCAAACCCATTACATATATTACATTTCCCAAATCCACAAAAAACATATAACACTATCTGACTAAGTAGAAATAAACAATCTGAATGTGGGTGGAATTATTTATTGTCAAAGGCAAGACTTCAACCTGAAAAATTGCCTGAAAAAATACCGAAACCAGTCATTTTCAGCCACCTAGCAGCCTCAAAAGCAGAATTTTCCCACCAACCCCGCCTACCCACCCCTGGAGCACAGCATCCCTTGTTTCTAAAATGCAAAAAAAAAATTATATGTTTCCGTCTCATTTTTTAGTTACCTGTCTGGTAACAAACCCGTGTAAAAATTACATTTAAAAAAATAGCCAATTTTTCGAAGCCACTGTTTCCCATAATTCATCTGGTAATTTACCCCTATGTATCAGACTCCAACTTTGGGACCAAAACTTCAAATTCTCTTGTCCAACAAAAAGCCTAATGTAATCATATATCTGATACTAAAAATATTTCTCTATTTTACATGGCCTTAGTTTCAACATACGCCCTTTGTTTAGAATTTCACCCCTGTGCAATAGTGCGAAACTGTGGAGCGGAACCTTATATGATACCAATCTTGCATTATCATGTCGCTGTGACGAACAAGAGACACCTGACACCTGCTACATTGCCCAGTTTTTGCAGATGCCCAAATGTTCACCACTCGTGGTGAAGTGGTGTTAACCGCTCGCCGAAGGCTCGCCGTTAACACCACTTCACCACTCGTGGTGAAGATTTGGTACACCAAGCAACTATGAGTATATTCTATATTTCTTCTACTCAAAGGGAAGCTTGACAACAAATATCCAGTAACCGTCTTGTGCAGTTCAGAAAATATTGGCATTTGAAACGTTTTTCATATTTTAGCTCTTGTGGTTTCCACGAGATTGCAGAAACACTTTTGTTATTTATGAGATACATATCGACAAATATTAATGCATAGCAACTTCGGCTAAATTCGGTCGACATGTTTTCAAAACGAAAATGTTTGGTGAGGGCATAAATTTTGCACATCTCTGGACGAGTTCAGTTACTGCACGCGGAAGTTTCTTTGAACAAACTTGAATTTATACCACTAAAGGAGGCTACATACCATATATCATCACATTGTCTGCAGCTAGAATATCACGGGAAGTTTTTTCGGTACCTTATCCTTTACCAACAGTGTTAAAGGGGTCCCTTAACCCTTTACCTAACATTAAAAGCTGACGACACTTGCGAACAAAATTCTTGAATAACTAATTTTTTTCATTTTTTGTCTCAAACACATAGGTTATGAATCCTCGTTGGAACGAGCTCGACGTTTTTGAAACAGAAAATGAAAAAATAATGAAAATTAATTGGCGATTTTTTTAGAATAGCGCTGGCCGGTTTTGGTCGTTACGTTGGGTAAAGGATTAATGATACCCCTTGAAGCAACTTGTAGGGTTTCCACGGGAGTGCAAGGAAAACGTTTGTGCATAAAACGATTATATGTTACCCATACTACATATTATCTTCGAAACAGGTTGGAATAACGGCTCTTAAAATTGAAATGTGGGTGAAGGCCATAAATTTTGATCCTCGGTAGATAATTTGAGGTTATTACTCGGTAACTTCGTATCAGTTTTAGACCGAAAGTCTCTGGCCGATACGAAGTTACCTCGAGCAGATATGTCGGCCGGTATGAAACTAACCAAGTAATATCCTATTTATTTATTTATTTATTTATTTATTTATTTATTTTTTTTTTTTTTTTTTTTATTTATTTATTTAACCAAAACAAATAAGTACAAAATGTTCTCAGATCTTTTATAGTTTTCGGAGAGTGTTATTATTTCTCATTCTTTTAACCCTTTACCCAACGAATCGACCGCATCCGACCGCGTAATATGTAAATTCAGCAGTTGAAAAAATATTATTTTTCAAACAATTTCAACAAAACCATGTCATGTGACCCCTCGTTGGAACGAGCTCGACGGGGTCATATGAATCGCTATCCCTGTTTCTGTGGAGTGAGTGTGTTGGGGAATCTGACAGTACTGTTGCTGGCCGTGGCTCGGTGATTCTCTCCTGGTAATCCGGCTTCCTCCACCCGTAAAATTGTCCGACGTGAAGTGACCTTGGCTGTCGAAAGTGTCGTTCAACTCAAATAAATAATAAATAATTATAATCTTTTTTTGTCTGTAGCTCTTTACCTAGTTCTTATATCAACAGTGAGCGCATCGTCACATATAACACAGACACCAGTAGTAAGTGGAGGCACTTGGGCGTAAAAAGTTAACACTGAAATCTCCAAAGACATTGTTCGCCTTTTCAGAAGGAAACGGTCGTAAAAATTTAGCATTGAAAATTTCCATACACAAAAAAGTCTATGGGAATTTTCAGTGTTAAATCTTTACGCCCTTTTCCTTTTACGTCAATTTTCATGCCAAATTCAAGACCCTATGAGAATTTTCAGTGTTAAATTTTTACGGTCGTTACCTTCTAGACGAAAATTTACTCTGGCGAACCAATGTCTATGGTGCTTTCAGTGTTAAATTTTTACGCCCAAGTGCCTTTCCTTACTACTGACACCGTCCTTTTCATCAATATAAAAGTCTAGGAGGTGAAATTTGCTAATTTGTTCCTGGGAACAATCAAAATTTGCAAATTACTGTAAAAACACATTCGCTGAACAAAATGGACACTCAGTGTTGGTAGGTGATACTGATAGATATTCTTAATCATTATCTGTGAACTAGTTGCGTCTAATTAGCTTGCCATAAAAAGCCAAGTTTTCCTTGGTTACTTTTAATAAACGAAAACAAAAGACAGCTGTTGTTTTCATTCATTATTTTCTATTGATGTCAAAATTGTTTTCTCAACAATTACTTGCTTCTTTTTTGGACGTTCCTTGCTGAACTAATAATTTCAAGGGAGATAACCTCAGCGCAAGTCGATTTTCATGAAGATAAAAAAGTCAGGCATGATTTGGTGATTATAGCTGTGGGGTGGATTTGGTACTTGTATGTCTGTAAGATTACGATCTATTTCAGTTAACCGATTTTTTAACAGACTGTATACATTTTAGCATTTGCTGCCACTTACTGCAAAAAAATGAGAGAATTTAATTACCAAAGGCGGTGCCCATGCAGTCTGAACTGTTGGTTTAATGCTTGACCATTTTGAACTCCGTCGGGAAAAAGAAATTTTAGGAAACGAGCTTGGTTGTGTTTATACTCTTTACCAAGTAACCACCTAGGCCATATGCGCTCTATGAAACCCAATCCTAGAAATATGTACCGTATCAACCATAAGGGTCGACTTTCCGTGACTGACTGGCCTTCCCACGTCGATTAATTACACTGCCGATCTACATGCGGGCGTTCCACCCAACCAAGAACACTATTACAAACACTAAAACAGCCTAGATGCCAAACCTATCCACCATACTCCTTCATTATCCTACACAGTGTTTAAATCCAAAGTACAACTGTTTATACGTATTCCTAACAAACCGTGACTTGGTTGCAGGTGCGCGTGGCTTTGTATTTTTCGAAGGCATACAATGGCTCACTTCATCCCTAAGGCATCAATAAATCACCGACAATACGTAAATTTATACACAGCCCTATGCACCTGCACCAAGCCACCGACTTGTAACATCGTCGTCAGTCCTAGATTATACAGTACGTGTAGAGTGTATTATTACCAAATCACCCGCAGAGTGGAGATTCCACTCAAGCAATAATTGCAAAATTGTTGAAAAGTATAACGAGTATAAGAAAAGTTCCAGGTTCAACCCGGAGGTCCATTGGCTGAAACATTTCTTGTGTTTTTTTGTCCGTATGGACAGAATTTGAAACCTATGGTTTGGGTGATATCTCCACTCTGCGGGTGATTTTGTTACAATCCACTCTCCACGTACTGTACATAAACGACTTATCTATATGGAAACAGCTTAGTATAAGCTACCAGCTTGTTGCTGAATCCATTTCCATTAATGTTTTGTGCTCGCTGATACGTGTATCATTATCGTACTCGATTTCTGTAACGTTCTTTCAACTTTGGAAATAAATATTGTTTAAACTGAAAAATGATCCGAAATCCATCGAAACTGAACCAGTACGAGAGAAACAAAGCTGGCGAAATTATGGGGGAGGCTCTGGATCCGCCCCTTGTCTCACGAGTCATCGGTTGTGTTAAAATATATGCATACAAAAAAACATGGCCCGGCAAAAAAAAAGTGGAGGGGCTGATCCCCCCCCCCAGTTCCCCCCTCTCCCCCGTTCCGCCACCCCTGGGTAAGGGGAGCATGTATGGGGGGTTCCAATACGCTCAGAGATTCTGTTCCCGCCGATCTGTCCAAAAAATAATTCAAAGCAACCCGCACATGTTATGCAGCATATTAGTATTCCGGGATTTGTAGTTCATACTTGCGTTCGCATAAATCTTTGCTCATTTAAAAAAAAAATATGGACAGGAGAGGCACCGTAGGCGATCGCATTTATCTATCCGGAAATCCCTTTGTCTATTTATATTGAGCGTGACACAAGTAATTTTTTTTCTCTTTTTAAGATTTTGTCGACATCTTTATCTGTGACATATAGGCCTATATCTTGAGATAGAGTCATTCGAAGGCACTGGGTGAAACATATCGACAGCGAATAACATCTCGCATGTAAGCCGTGGGTAACCCTGTAAAGGGTCGAAAAAGTATATCTTTGAGAAGCAGTGATTTTTATGCTACGTGTTTTGAGCAAGGTCTAAAAATTTTAACCTGAGACCTAAGAGGTGGGAGCGTCCCCAACCCCCTGAAGCTTCCATGATGTTTCACTGTCGATGGTTAGTACACTTATAACTCTGCTACGATGGGGCACGATGACGTCGTGTACTAAGGCGAACTGCACGTCGATGGTCCACATGTCTTCAACCGCTGTGACCCTGATTGATTGGAGCTTGAACAGAGTTAGACTGTTGAGGAGCTGACAGTTGTTCGTCGATGCTCGGTGATTCTCTCCGGGTACTCCGGCTTCCTCCACCCGTAAAACTGTCACGGTCACGATTAGCCATTGTACATAAGTATGTGACCTTAAACACCAATAAATAAATAAATAACTCTGCTACGATACCTCACAGAAAATATATAGACGGGAAGAATTTATGTTAAAATAACGTGGCCGAAAACAGCTTACGCCATTGACAGGGTTGTAGTCATGTCATCTTTCTATACAAAATCTACGGAATATATATCTTTTATGGTAAGCATTAGTTTCGACTTGGCTTCATTCATTTTACATTCATTCGTTCACAAATTTAAGATTATTTTTATTTCGTTACTTGCAGTACGGCGGCCGTGGACTGGTCACTTTGCTCAGGTGGGCAATATTTCCACGAACGCAGTAATATTAGATTTCAAACACTAATTATAGGAATAATCAGCAAAAAAAAATTAATTAGTGAGACACCGGGTATAACCCGGTTCTTCATCAATTAAAATGTTGCTGCTGATGATTTTTATTGCTTGGTGAACTCATGCGTGAACATCATTGCCCACGCAGTCCACGACGACTGTACTGAACTTATAAGAGAAGTGATTTGATTTTTTGATCGACTTTTATTTCATTAATTGTTGAAGTGTTTTGTTGTTTTTTTTTTCAAAGTAAAGATATCTTTGGAGGAAAACTGACATTGGGCAAATAAAAATGGAGGAACTGTGACCCAGCAAGACGAGCGACTCAAGGAACGAATACTAAACTCCTCTCAAAACTTCCCTTAAAACAAATACTCAGCCTAAATCATCAATCTTTACTTAAAAAAATCGCACTGACAGAAAAATGAAGTTTTGTCCAAACTTGACGTTATTCTACTTATTTCACTAGATAAATGCGAAATACTTGTCGCCCTTTCCACAGGAGTCTGGAACTTGTCATACAGGCCAAAAATATCATACATATATACTACCGAGCGAAGCGAGGAAGGAGTACAACGGGCCCTGGACTGGTCATACCACATTCACGCCTCGCATTACGATTCAATTCATCTTACTCTTGTTTTTCTCTTCACACTTACTCACAAATGATTTATCTATCTAACTGCTGAAAGGTTGGATTCGGAATTCTCGATTACATACTTTATTACACGATTTTCCTCCAAAAAATGACGGCATTTAAATCTGCCACGACACCATGTCACCCCAACGCGAAAGCGAAAGTAAGGGGTCGACAGTTTTCCTTCACGGGATCGACAAAGCGAAACGAAGAGGGTTTACCGTATGACGAAGTCCCCGCTAAATTTGAATCGCTTTAACGTGTCTAATGCGAGTGCAGTTTTCAAATTATTATTGAATGCCCCCATTCGCTTTATTTGACTGCGGGAGCCGATATAAAGTGTTCATTAGCTCTAATGAATCGCGGAGAACTGCAGCATGTCAAGTTTGCAAGACGTTAACCTTCTGCTGATGGAATGGTAAGTAATAATAGAATATTGATACTTTTCGGAACGCAATTGAAAATTTGTTTACCTTTCACGTTTTACAAGGAATATTCGCATTTATCAACAAATACACCTCCCATAGTTTGAGTCCTAACACAGGAATCTAGAGCTTGTCATGTGGGCCACATACAGTACGTGGGGAGTGAATTGTAACTAAATCACCCGCGGAGTGGAGTTATCACCCAAGCTATAACTTTCAAATTTTGTATATATCGACAAAAAATACAAGCAATGTTTCAGCCAATGGACCTCCGGGTTAAACCCGGAGGTCCATTGGCTGAATCTTTGCTGGTGCTGGTTATGCTTTGCAACAAATTTGCAATTATTGCTCGAGTGGAATCTCCACTCTGCGGATGATTTAGTGACAATACACTCTCCACGTACTGTATAAACCCCTCTAGAGGATATTATATGGCTCATAGGACAAGTTCCTGACTCCTAATTGGAAAAAGATCGACCACATTTTTCCAGTAGTGTCTCATAAGCTATATTTTGGCGTGTTGATATTTTTGTAATTTGACCCTAAACCATAGCTCATGCCACGATATTACAACAGGTGTGTCGAACCTTTTGTTATAAAGACACATAGGCAAAAGATATTTTGGGGCCAATTCCTGAAAATGTTAAAATCTTGTAGCATTGTGTCGTCTGTTATTCCATAACCATTTTTCGGGTTATCAAGTGCAAATCAACTGTGGCATAACCTTTTTTTCAAGTTATGCCCCACTCCCCCCCCCCCCCACCCCCGCCCTTCCAAAAAAAAACCCTCACAAAATCAAGACCACGTGATTTTATTGTGATTTATTTATAGAAAATGACTTGAATAAGTGCATACAACTGTAATACAACACAACGCGTCAGGGGCGTAGCCGGGATTCTATAATTAGGGGGGGGGCGTGCCATTTTTGGGGGGTGGGGGTGGGGAGGGCACACCATGCATGCTATTTGTAAAGTTGTTGTGGGTTTTCGGGGGTCCTTGCCCAGTCCTATCTAGGACCATCCCACCGTTATCCCCCCCTCCCACTTCCCTTCATAGAAGTGGGAAGAGGGGGTAACGACTGGAGGGTCCTAGTTAGGACAAGGAAGTGGGGGGGAGGGGGTGACGATCAGAGGGTCCTAGTTTGATCAAGGCCTCCCCCGAGAAAAAATTGCAAAATGTATTGCTCCAAGATCGAATCTGTGGCAATTGTAGCATGTGTGGCCCTATATTGGAGAGCATTTTTGGGCTCTTAAGTTGTTTTAAACTTGCATGGGATCAATGTTGTTGTTTTTTTGTTTTTGTTTTTTTGGGGGGGGCATGCGAAACTTTTGAAGGGCCTGTGCCCCAGGTCCCCCGTGGCTACGCCACTGCAACACACCAGTACACTCTATATTTATTGATGTTTAACGTCATTGTCAGCATCTGGGCTATATCATGACACAACATAAGTGTAAACGCAAGTTTTGCCAGTCGTTTATGCTTATGTTGCCCCCTCAGTCCCTCCCTTGCGTGATTCCACAAGTCATGATCGAGGCGTGTAATGCCGAGATAGGTGTAGGTAGGGGAGAATGCCTCCCCCCCCCCCGCCACACACACACACACACTGATGGGGTCCGAGGGCGCCGCCCCGAGAAATTTTGAAAAATTCGATGGCCTAAGACCGATTCTAGAGCCCCACCCGCACAGGGATGGCGCAAAAGGGGGCGCCGTGGGGGCTAACCCCCCTCCCCTTTCGGAGAGGTCTCCCCTCCCCATCCCATCGGGGACATTTGGTACGTTCGTCGGGGAGGGCTTCTCGTTGCAAGCTTGGTTAATGTTTTCACCAGGGTAGTGATAAACTCTTCTTGCTTCAAATGACAACATTTTGGAAAATTGTTGGACAGAAAATTTTAATGCCTTTATTTCGAGAGGTTATGGCGAGCCGCGACCATAATTCTATTTCTTTGGATGAGGAAATAACGCTTTTCAAAAGCTGATTCTTTAATTTCTCACACCGGGTCGAAGTTTTTCAAATAAGACTATGAAAAGCTCCATTTCCTCGCTCAGAGAAATTGAACCCTGTCGGGGAATTTAACATCTCTCACCCACCCCCACCCACCCCCGCCGGGGATTTTCTGGCGCGTGGGTGCCTATCAGACATTGTAATTGGAGGAAATCTGTCACTTTTTGGTGGATTGCCTGAAGGAATTTGGTCGAAAACTTTTATGTGGTAAAAGTCAAAAGTTGCATTGTGAAAATCAAATTCATCGGACAGTTTTCCTTATTTTTTACCACCCAAACTTTCCCGAAAACATATGAAACTAACGAAATAATACGATTTTTTTCAAACTGGTTGGGGGGTGGGGGTGAGACCGGAGTTAAAATGTATGCGTTGAAAAAATTTTTCTGGCAATTTGTACACCGAAATGGATCATGAGGTGACCATTCAGTCCCTAAATGTTCTCACACAACTCAATTCAGCCAGCGTTATTCACAAAAATATGGAGCTTAGAATCCATGCGAAAATGAGGATAATGATGCCCCCCTCACCCCCCTCCCCCACACCTTCCAGAGAGAAAGAAAGAACATTGTAACATAGACTCTCGTAAAATTTTCTTTTGATTTTCGTCATAGCTTCTGAAAAAATGGCTGATCCCCGATTCAAAATTCAAGGCTCCGTATGAACAATGAAATCTAGTAAAAACTTGAATGTGAAGACGGGCAGCAAAGTCTTCGCTTCAAATCATGGTTACTACGCATACCATATCATCACCAAGATCACTGAAAGTCTTCAGCGTCTATCAAGTGTTTTCAGGATAAGATAGTCCACCTGATTGGAACCCACCATCAAGATTTACATGTAAACGGTCGCAGTAAGAGTTCATAAAAATTCCAGAATAATAGTTTCTCGAGCTGTATATGCTCACCGTGTTCCTGCTTTTCCAAATTACGGGTAGATCGTTTAATTCTGCTGTTGTTACACAAATGAAATTTTATGGCGACCCAATTTTCGTCCCCCCCCCCCCCCCCCCTCAAATCTCTGCTTTTGCTGTTTGTACACCGAATATCGGAATAGTGATCTCTGGCCACCTTTGAACCCCCGCTAAAAACATCCTAGCTGCACCACTGAGTCCAGTAGTGTGTTATTTATTTCTTCTTGGGTGTTGTTTTTTTAAATCATGGGAAAAAATCACTTGAAGGCCATATTGAGCGAAAAATTGTTGGAGGTCGGTTTGGGTGAAAATGTTGGCGGCCGGTTTAGGTAAAATTGTGGGGGCCGGTTTGGGTGGGGTGGAGGCCGGTTCGGGCGAAAATGTTGCGTGTTTGGGCATCTTCCCTCACATTTGACCCGGGCACAGAGAACAAGTCCCATATTTATATGCTTACATTAATTATGGTGCCGATAATGATAAATCATTTTTATTTTAACACTGTAAATTAATGTCAAATCAAACGCAGCAATTTCAGCAAATGCATAAATCAGTTTAGTTTAGTTTAGTTTCGTTTTCGCGTTGGGTGACATGGTGTCGCGGCAGATTTAAATTCCGCCATTGTTTTTTAGGAAAATCGTGTAATAAAGTATGCAATCGAGAATTGTGAATCCAACCTTTCAGCAGTTAGGTAGATAAATCATTTGTGAGTAAATGTGAAGAGAAAAACAAGAGGTAGGCCTAAGTTGATTTGAATCGCAATGCGAGGCGTGCTCGGTAGTATATATATATATATATATATATATATATATATATATATATCCTGTATGACAAGTTCCAGACTGCTGTGACGTTTCAAAGTAAATCGGACCTCCAACCACCCAAAGATCATATACAAAGTCTGCAATGATTGGCTAATTGTTCCCCCAATGTGTCAGTAAACGGCACAGTGATTTGTTGGTAATCATTGATAACTAGCAGAGGGACATAGGCTATCAAGTGTAGAATTAAAACACGGCGTCGGGTGTTCCAACTGCACGCGAAAACATGTAACATTACAGTTAACCCTTTACCCAACGTAACGGCAAAAACCGGCCAGCGCTATTCACAAAAATCGCCAATTAATTTTCATTATTTTTTTTTTCATTTTTTGTCTCAAAAACATAGGTTATCACCCTCTTTGGAACGAGCTCGTTCCAAAGAGGGGTCATAACCTATGTTTTTGAGACAAAAAATGAAAAAAATTAGTTATTCAAGAATTTTGTTTGCAAGTGTCGCCTGCTTTTCATATTAGGTAGAGGGTTAAGAATCATACAACATTACGGTTTATGCGAGGAGCAATTGGTATTCTCAAAGAGATATGAATTATTTTTAGCATATTTTTGCACGGAAGTAATTTGTCCCCGGAAACAAAATGGAATTCACCATAAAACAATCGAAAGAAAATTGTAGTTCATATCGACAAATCCGTTGAAATTTGTCTTTTAATTTTTGGCATAACCGTTTTTTGTTGCAAGCAGTCTAGGGTAAATCCGTCGTCCATGTTGTTTGAAGGAGACATCCATGTTGGATTTGGCGTGATTACTCCCAACCACATTCCGTCTACTCTTGTCCTAGTTTTGGATTCAAATCTTCTATTTCTACCTATTCTCGACCTTCTACCGCCCACAGAAAACATTTCTTAGTAATCTAGACACTATTCTCTTCGTTACAAACCCTACTTTGACCAATGACCACCCTCGGTCCTATCACTGTGTCTGCTACTTGCCTTATCCTGTGTATTCCCGGCTTTCTTTAACGATGCCCGTAATTCCTTGACTCGACCAATCAGATCGCTCTTCCAAGATCAAAGAACCAATCAACTCACTATATTCACCATATCCCCGCCCATTAACTGCTTATAAGTCCCTTTACCCACTGATCGCGCGGTCCTGAAAATCACACTCACCAGAAATACATCCAGAAAAGACCTTACAAAAACACACACTTCCTCACTCTACTCTACCTTTTACCGCTTTTAGTCTTTTTTTAACTATCTTTCAGACTCTACCTTTTCCCCCAATAACCGCTAGGGACAACAATAACCGCTATGGATAACAATAACCGCTATGGATATCAATAACCGCTACGGCAACGCAATAACCGTTACGGCTTCAGCACATCCTTCACTCCATCCTAGGAGGTGGGCACCCACACCCAGGGAGGCGAGCGTTGGTCCTGCGCCCCGATTTCTTGGCCTCTTGTTTGTAAAACGCTCCTCTAGCGAACAGCATGTCCCGACCCAATGAAAATAGCAGGCCTGTTACCTGAACCAGGAATGTTCAGGTTGGGTGGCACCTTGTTAAGATCCGTTTTGTTTCTTTCAATTGTCAATCGCCGAAACCATACACGCCAGCTATGAGCCCAAGGCAGACTATACTTGCCGATGAAGGCCTGTCTTCACAAACAAATCACAAGCGGCAGACTATACTTGCCTGAAGAACAACAACTAGAAACATCAACTCCAATCCTCTTCCTCCTTTACACCGACTGGACATGATGAGGATGATGCTGTCTCAAAAATCAACGAAACTATAATATACAGTTAACGAGGGTCGAAAGGGGTTTTCCCCATAACGTCCCAGCGCGCCTCCGGCGCGCTAAAACCATTCTTTTGGCTTGGATCGCGCGGTGAGAGGGTCGAAAGGGGCTTGCCCCAGAACGTCCCAGCGCGCCTTCGGCGCGCTAAAACCATTCTTTTAGCTTAGCTTAGCTTAGCTTAGATCGCGGGTGGCTCAGTAGGTAGAGGTGCCGGCTGCATGCCGAGAGGTCCTCGGTTCGAATCCCACCTGCGGCAACCGCGTTGTGTCCTTGGGCAAGACACTTCATTTGCATTGCCCGCGTGGGGGCACGGTGGCGTTGTGTACTGAGGCTTACTGCACGTCGATGGTGCACTTGTCTTCAACCAATGCTTACCCTGCTTGTGTGGAGTTCGTACGTTGGGGAGCTGCAGTTGCTCGCCGTTGTTCGGTGGTTCTTACCGGGTACTCCGGCTTCCTCCACCCGCAAAACTGTCGCGGTCATGATTAGCCATAGTGCATAAATATGTGACCTTAAACACCAATAAATAAATAGATCGCGCGTGACCTCTCACACTGGTCCTCACCCAAGGGATCAGTCAACATCAGTCAACCCAACACCCGTGACACCCTAGCCAGGGACAACTGCCGAGTACCCGAACCTTTTCCTCCTTCAACACGCCTAGACATAAAACTAACAAATCATAAACAGACACTGAGGGTCGAAAAGGGCTTGCCCCACAGCGTTCCTGCGCGCCTTCGGCGCTTTAAAACCATTCCGTCGGGGCGATTTATCGCGCGTGTGACCCCTGTCTGCGGACATGAGACTGTCTACACAACAATTGCAGAGCTACATTAGTGTCAGGGAAATTGGAGAGGGTGGGGGGGGGGGGGGGGGGGGGCAGGCCTTCCAACACACTTTTTAAGAACAGATATTCTGCCCCATCCCCAGAACAGAAAATATAACCGTGGACGTGTTTTAATCAACAGATGGCTGTTGCCCACAAAATGCTTGAATCACTAAATCCATTTGTGCCTCAAACACACTAAATGACCCCTCTTGTGATGCAAAGAGTTACCCCCCCCCCCTCCACCCTCTCTCTCTATCCCCACCGCACACTTTCTTATTTTGTTGCGCACCCACTGGCATTATATTTCCCAAATATCATTGGCATGTGTGTGTATCATTTACTCGATTGAGAACTTACAATTCCCTTGTTTAATTGAGTTTGTTTGTTTGCTTGTTTGTTTTTTATTGGGGTTTATCGACACTTTCAGCAGACAGATTCGCATCATATCTGACAGTTTCGGTGGTAGGGGAAGCCGGAATACCCGAGGAGGTGGGCAACTGTTAGACTCCCCAACATACTAACTCGGCACAAGCAGAGTTAATCCTTTACCTAACACGAAAGGCAGACAGTTGTAAACAAAATTCTTGAATAACTATTTTTTTCATTTTGCATCCAAAACATAGCTTATGACCCCTCATTGAAACGAGCTCGTTCCAATGAGGGGTCATAAGCTATGTTTTTGAAGCACAAAATGAAAAAAGAATAAAAATTAAAGGGTGATTTTTGTGAATAGCGCTGGCCGGTTGTGACCTTACGTTGGTAAAGGGTTAACAGCGGTTGCACTGAAAACTCTGGACGAACATTCCATAAATTCTTTTTTGTGTACACATCATGTGTCGTATTCATTTTTCAAATACCCACTGGGGACACGGTGGCTCAGTAGGTAGAGGTGCAGGCTGTAAGCCGAGAGGACCTCGGTTCGAATCCCACCTGCGGAAAGCGCATTGTGTCCTTGGGCAAGACACTTCACCCCCATTGCCCACGGGGGGGGGGGGGGGCACGGTGGCGTTGTGTACTAAGGCGTACTGCACGTCCGCGGTGCACTCGTCTTCAACCAAAGCTAACCCTGCTTGTGTGGAGTTAGTATGTTGGGGAGCTGACAGTTGCTCGCCGTTGCTCGGTGGTTCTCTCCGGGTATTCAGGCTTCCTCCACCCGTAAAACTGTCGAGGTCGTGATTAGCCATTGTGCAGAAATATGTTACCTTAGGCTTAAACACCAATAAATAAATACCCACTGTCGTCCTCTCTCCGGGGATATATATCAGAATAAGTCCCGTTGTGAGACATTTGAGCGCGGTGGCTCAGTGGTTACGGAACCGAAAAATCCGCGGTTCTATTACCGCCAGGATAACTGCGTTGTGTCCTTGGGCAAGGCACTTAATCCCGACTGCCCACGGGGGGTCACGGTGGCGCCGTGTACTAAGGCGTACTGCACGCCTATGGTGCACTTGTCTTCAACCAATGCTAACCCTGCTTGAATGGAGTTAGTAAGTTGAGTCTGGGAGTTGCTCGCCGTTGATCGGTGGTTCTCTACGGGTATTTCAGCTTCCTCCACCTGTAAAACTGTCCGACACGAGGTGACCCTAGCTGCCGAAAGTGTCGTTAAACCCCAATAAATGAATAAATAAAATGTTCAGAGATATATACTCTGAAGGCAGGAAAGAATGGAAAGATAAGGGCAAGCTCGTTTTATTTATGATATGATTATTGAGTTTCGTGGAGCCCACTTAATTGGATATCTCTTAACTGAATAACCTTGTTAATTGAATATGATTTCCCAACACAAAACCATTTATGATATGATTTTTAAACCACGCAAATATCCGCTTTTTTATTATAATAAACTTTCTGAAAGGAGGACTTCTATGCGGAGAAATATCACATTTTAGAGGTGTGTGTCAATTTGGGACAAGAAAGGGAGGGAGGTTTAAGGCGTAAACTGTCTACATTACTTCAAACTTCTATTTAAATTAGGGCTGTCACGATTAATCGATTGTCGATCGGTCATGACGAAATCGATTAGTAATTTTCGTTGTCGAAGAATCGGTAAATTTTACCCCGTTTCAGACGTTTAATAATTAAAAAAGAATTGATGAAAAGACTATTGTTTCTAAAGGTAAAAGGTCAAAAACGTCGACGTTAAACCTCAGGAAGGCAGCCGTTAGAAGCATTTGTCTTTTAGGTACATTTAAAGCTTTGATGTTCTGAACTTTTGAACCGTTACTGTAATAATCAAGACCGGTCGTCAGTTGCGAACTTCGCAACTGACGACCGGTTTTGATTATTACACTGACGGTTCAAAAGTTCAGAACATCAAAGCTTTGAATGTACCTAAAAGAGGATAGTCTTCGTTGTTTAGTTGAGACAGGTCAACTGACTTGAACTTCATTTTTAACGACTTCAAAGAGACAAGAGGGGCAGGGGGGGGGTCATCTAGGTACGATTAATCGATTATTATCGATTATTTGCGACGATTAATCGATTCCTAAATTTAAAAATCGTGACAGCCCTAATTTAAATCTATCTATATTAGGTAAAAAAAAGTTAAAAATCTGTTTCCCGGGCCCTTCCGCGTGGTCCTTTTGGCTGCTGCATGCTCTCTTTTTATAACCAGTGCAAACTTGAAAAAGTAAAATATTTTACCCAAGTTAATAATATTGATAAATTTGTCCCTTAAGTGCAAGAAGGCTTTTGCAATGCTTTAGCATTTCAAAGCCTTCTTGCACTTAGGCGACGAATACACCACCACCCTTGCTATTCTGATGACTATGAAGCCTAAAACATAAAACAAACGAAGAATATGAACTTTTGGTGGCAAAGAAAATATTATCAAAAATAAAATAAAAAACCGTCTGCCCGCATGCAATTTTTACAAAAAAATAGTCTGAGAAACAGAAGATCTGCTTAATGGGACGTTATCTATATTTTGTTGTGCACTAAATGATTTAGTTTTGCATTCCATTCAGAGGATATACGCGTTATATAATAGTCTATTGAAATGTATAATAGTCTTTTCTCTGTGTGTAGGTGTATGCAATTCTGAGAGGAGAGAGGGAGAGAGAGACAGAGGTATACAGAGAGAAAGAGAGGGGACAGAGAGAGGGAGATACTGCTACCTGGGATTGTGAGATGGATTGTAAGATTCGGGTACGATCGGGTTCTACCTCTGCGTAGTGGAGAACAATTAATTCTATTTATGCACAGTATTGTATACACCTGGAACTTAATTAGCACCCCCTGAAATGTTTCATGACAGTGAAGTTACTGTTACTGATTATTATGTTTTTATGATTGCTATGTCTTGCAGCACATTTCATCTGGTGAAACATGATGTTTCTGGTTGATAGCGTACCCCAAACACATCTGCTCGTCCACGTGAAGCATGCTTCCCGCGAATGTCACAAAAAAACACTATCATCCACATGCAATATCTGGGTATAAAAAAAGAACATTTGTCACTTTTTTATCAATAAATGTTGACATGGCACGGAGGAGACTGCCCGAGGCACTAAGATGGCAAATCGTTGGCATGCATGCAACAAGTATGTCTTTCAAAGCTATTGGAAGGCAACTTGGCTATAGTCATTCTGTCATCGGCAGACTTGTCCGAAAACATAAAAACTCAACGATGTTAAGGACCGGTCAAGGCCTGGACAATCCCAAAAGACCTCTCCTCGGGAAGATAGGAGTCTGCCACGCCTCGCAAGGCGTGAACCCTTTGCCTCGAGTGGGGTTTGGAAACGCCTTTGGCTCCCCAACAGGCGTTTGTGCAACAGAACTGTCCGGAACCGCCTCAAAGCACTGGGTATGAGGTCCAGCAGGGTCATTAAGCTTCCAGCTCTGTCAGCATCAAAGACGGCGTTTGGTGTGGTGTATGGCTCGACAACATTGGAATCTCTGGACGTGGAGGAGAGTCCATTGGTCAGACGAGCGTAAGTTCCTGCTTCACGTCACAGATGATCGCATGAGAGTGTGGAGGCATAGAAATACTGCTCACGTGCCCAGGAACGTCAGACCTACTGTTCCTTATGGTGGTGGGTCAGTAATGATCTGGGGATGCCTCTCTCATGATTGTAAACTTGATGTGATGACTGTATGTGGGAATCGCAATGGTCGTCAGTACATTGGGGACATTCTCAATCCGGTTGTCGTGCCTCAATTTGACAGCCACCCGTTGGCTACTCGCCCTATATTCATGGACGACAATGCAAGGCCACACCGTTCAAATGCTGTGAAAGTAGTCCTTCAGAATAACGCTATTGCATCACTACCTTGGCCTGCAATGAGCCCCGATTTCAATTCCTTAGAACACACCTGGGACTTTCTTGGACGTTGTGTGCAAGCAAAGGATCCACCCGTACAGAGTTTGGCCGATTTGGAAGCTGCATTGCATGGGGAGTGGCAGCAGTTACCCCTGGACCGCATCAGAAGGCTCACTGGCACATATGTGCGGAACGGAAATCGTTAACGGGCGGTTTTTAAATAGAAGAGAAATTTCACTGGAATTTTCTACAAATTGTGCAACGCAATTACAATTTAAATCCCTAGCGATAGCTGTAAATCGTCCCCTGAGTTCCGATGTGTTCTATGTGCCAGTAGGCACATAGAGCACATTGGAACTCAGGGGACGATATAGTAACACGGGCTCCCCTCTCAAATTTGGTTGGCGATAAAATGTGTTCTGTTTGTTGATAGTTGTCAAATGAATTGTTGAGTGTCCTTCTATAGACGTTTTTTTATAGACGTGAAGGCGTGTAATAAACACAAAACGCCACGCGTTTGAATGGCTTAATCGATATGGCACTTGTGCCATCGCGGAAGGATAAAACTCGAGGCCTGCGCATGTGTCGTTCTGTGTATGTATTATTTTTGAACAGTTATTTGAATTTTATTACGCTTACAGCGTCGTGTTTGGTCTGGCTGATCCAACTTCGTCAACTCGATAGAATAATTATGTCAACCCAAATCAACTGGCTGTTATAACAATAACAATATGTATGTGCCGTGTTGCTTTTTTAAGAGGACCACAAATTATATTTATTATTTATTTATTGGTGTTTAAGGTCACATAGTTTTGTAGAATGGCTAGTCATGGCCACAACATGAGTATCAACTCAAGACCAGGGATGAGCGTTAATAAGCCATGTTGCCCATTTTAGAGATAGAGAGGGTTTGCACATCCCAAGCATTGGTGACTGGGTCCTATTTTACCAGTAAAACAGAGCCTGTTTACCGCAGTGAACAGTTATTGCTTCACTTCCCTGGGTTCCCGCGAGGAAAGAGGATAACAAAACCCTCAAATTCCAGAGAACTTCATCGGTCACGGATCACTTGACGATATGGGTGGATCGAATCTACTCCATCCCCTATCCTCGTCATAAATCATAATTCCTGGATCCGTCACTGAAAATTACTTTTCAATATCACGCTGTTTCTACATGAAAGCAAACAACTAACAACAAAACCGAATTAACAAACTATATTATTTTATCTGGTTTGACGGAAGAATAAACATTTTCTTAAAACAATGCCAGAAAGGATCATCAACAAAGAAGAAATATTTTTTAAAAACATTGACAGAAAATTCTATAAATAAATAAAATGAGAGAAAAAAAATCATGTTTTCAGTTTATCAAAAGTTAGTAACTTTTAGTAACTTTCTATTTAGTTATGATTAATGTGCCTTTCGGCATCTGTGACTGTAGCATAACCGCAACGAATGTATAAAGTCAAGTTTAGTCAATCGTTTATCTATGCTGCCCAGGTTAGAGGACTTCCACTCCAGGTATTGGTTATCGGATCTCATTTTAACAGTAAAACAGACCTTTTTTACCACAGTCATCAAGCCCTGCCCCACCGTCCGAGTTTCCCACGAAGATTGTTGTTATCCTCGAGTCGTAAGAGGGTGGGCTAAGAAACTTTCACCCTCGGGGAACATATTTGCCCCAGACAGGAGGCTTGTAAAGCCGCAACCGAACCGGAAAACCGAAAAGCTCCCAGCCCTATTGTGAACTCTTTTATAAGGCAGAGACTTCAAAAGAAAAAAAAATATCACATTGGGAACTCTTCGTCAGTCTTCCAGTTACCAAGTTAAACTAAAACGAAAAGAGATTTGTCTGTTCGACATCCAGCCTTCCAAAGTGATCTATCGTAGATAAGAATAAACAGTTAGATTCGCCCATTGGTCACCACCAGAAAAGTGTCCAATCTACCGTCTTCGGGGGGTGGGGTGGGGGGGGGGGGTGTTGCTAAAAATAATTAATGTTAAAAACATTTAAATCCATAGTTTCAATTTTCTAACACCTCACTATCGCCGATACCTTTTTAAAGAATATATTTTACTATCAGCGAAAAACGAATATGTTGATAATGTACGCATTCCACATCCTCAACTTCTGTCGTCATAGATATTGACGCTTGGGAAAGTTATCTCCCCTTGTAAATACTGGCGTCTAGCTGAAATCCAATTAACATTGAACATCTGAAAGGTGTGAATGAAATCTTGATCGCCAGGGAAAAGTTGTCGGAAGCGGAGAAATCAGCTGAGAATGAACCTGCTAGCGACGCAAAATACGAAAATCGGCATTCAATTTTTTTTATATTTTCATTTTTTACTCCCAAAACATAGGTTATGACGCCTCATTGGAACGAGCGCGTGGCGCTCGTTCCAATAAGGGGTCATAACCTATGTTTTGGAAGCCAAAAAAATGAATTTTTAGTTATACGAGGATATTTTTTTTACTGGTTGTCCAGAAATTAAGACGCTTAGGGATTGTCACACCTTTTCATTCGTACTCACGCGGAAACCTCTCTGATATTGTGGACTGCGGTTTTAACTGTTTTTACTAGAATAAATTTTTTCTTGTTTTTAACATCAAAGGGAAAAAATGGGCTAATGTCAGCTTGTATATTTTTATATGGTTAGATAGGACAATATCTATATTATATGCCGGTATGCGCACAGCATTGCTAATATGAAGCAAACAGCAAAAACAAATATATTAACCGCTAAAAGTTGACGAAAATGCAATTTTCTATCATTTTACATGGGATTATACAGGAAATAACAGTAGTATTTTAAATCAACGTGGGAAAAAAATGGGTCGAATGAAATCGTTCGATAATATCACCAACTGAGAGCATATATATTGTTCTTAAAGGATTGATGCGCACAGCGAATATAACTTTCATAGGTTTTATATAATTTTGAGAAATCTAAAAATTCCTTATTCAATTAGTGTTAATTTTTGCCAGCCAATTCTTAGCAATCATGGGAGATAACCTTTTTGTAAGCAAGCCAGAAAATAATTTTCATTGCGCTTCCAGACAAAATGTCAGACACCAAATAAATCATGTCTGTCATTTAAGAATGATATCTGACATATTACAAAATGGAGTTTGAGTATTCGAAATAACGTGTTCAGGGTGTACATGTACCTTCATCTTAAAACTGCTCAGAATTCAGCCAACCATACCTTGTTTGGCAGGGCACAATGAGCCCTGCCAAACAAGGTATGATTGGTTTCATTCTGAATTGGAATTGAATTACCCTTCACACATAATTTAGATACATGTATGGCTATATCAAATCATATTCCTTCAGATGCTGTTAATACTGATGAGCTGTAGAGTCACTTTCTTCACACTTCCCAACATGCCAGGACCAGAAATCACAATAATCATTAATTTTAGGCTTGCTAGTTATGTTCATGATTCCAGCATGCATGATGTTCTGATCACTGAACTTAATAATTTTGGCATCAGACATTTTGACTGATGATTTGAAACCTCAGTCTGACATTGGCCTTTTTACACCTGACATTGTCCTTATCTGACCACTTATTTTCTGGTATGCTTGTAAGTCGATGCGAATGACGACAAAAGTTAACCTTGGGGTGGACTGGGCCAAAAAATGTTACCGGGAAGCAGGGAAGCGAACGAAGGGGGCCCAGGACGCGGACTTGAAAGAACGCAGCTTCCTTGCATCTGGGCGATCAATGGCTGTCCACATGGAGGACATTTTTGATCGCGTTTTTGTATCATCTTTGTTGTTCATTTGGCAAAACGGGTGCACCAAAGGGGGCCCTAGACTCATAAGGTCGTCCATTGTTCGACCCAATGGGAGACAATTTCGATATTTCGAACCGAAAGAACGCTGTTTCCTTGCATCTGACCGATCAGTGGCAGACTAGACTGCTGTTATATCGATCAAAATGTCCTCTATTGGCAGTACACAAAGAGATAGATAGAGAGATAATTCTTTATTCACGGTATGCAAAAATGGTTTACAGTACAATTCACATAATCTTGTGTTACAGAAATAGACACACCTTAGGGAATGACGTAGCCAGATTGGCTGTCTACCCGACATTCCCTTAACCCTTTACCTAACATGAAAAGCAGACGACACTTGCAAAAAAAATTCTTGAATAACTAAATTTTTTCATTTTTTGTCTCAAAAACATAGGTTATGACCCTTCGTTGGAACGAGCTCGACGAGCTCGTTCCAACGAGGGGTCATAACCTATGTTTTTGAGACAAAAAATGAAAATATTTTGAAAATTAATTGGCGATTTTTGAGAATAGCGCTGGCCGGTTTTGGCCGTTACGTTGGGTAAAGGGTTAAGAAAATAACAGTTTATTTGCAGTCTAACTATGAGAGCAAATGGAAGTAATAGTAGCTCTTTCTTTCAAGAAAGTGTATACAAGGCGGGAGGAAATTATTTATTTATTCAGGACCCACGTTCTACAGTATGTCCAGTGAGAAATCCAGCGGTTTTTCAAGGTAGATAAACCTAAATGCCAGCTCATTCCATATTCTAAGTACCCGTTGTCGTTGCGAATAATCGTGGAGATTCTGAAAGTTCTGACACACAACTTAAAGCATAATTAATTGGAAGACTATATGGAGTGGTTTTTGACAACAGGTTATACGAGACGAGGTATCCAGAAAAGATTCAATTCTTGACATTTATATTGTACAATTACAATACATTTCAGATGAAGGTTATATCAGTAGGTAATATCGGGAGCCAGCACCATAAGGCATAAGGCATAGACAGATGCATTTTCACGAGTTGCATTCTTCATCTTTTAACCCTTTGCTCAAAAGGGCCCGTCCGCATAGATACCGAATTTCATGATTTGTAGCAGATTTTTCATTTCCAGCATACAATAAAACCATACAAAATATTAACATCCGTGAAACCAGCTCATAGAGCTGGCCTCAATCATATCAACATTTGCTTGGTGTTATTAGATATGTGCCACAACATGCGAAGTCGAGGAAGCCACACTTAGGCTAAAAATCTGTGCGGTTGTAGTCGTTTTGTTAGGTAAATGATTACTATTGTTGATTATACTAAGTAAATAGCTTTTTGGGGGATAAAAAAATTTGTTGTCTGGCTAATTACCAAGCCCTTAAAAATGGAGATTAGCCATCTTAGTCCATTCAACATCCTGGCTAGGAAATAAATTAAGGGAAAAATAGCCGCAAAATGCCCCACAGCTTTGGGGGTATGTACAACATTGAGCACGTTCAACCATCTGGAAGAATCACCTACGCTTTATTTGAGATGCCTGGTATTTGTCTGCGCATGCTTATAATCAATATGGTTTAAAATAAACTGCGAGGACATTTCGATAAACCGACAGTCTATGCAATCAGATCCATTTCGACTTTTCGGTCATTTTCGGTCACGAAATTTCATGCGTCAACATGTGTTGGGCTGCTTAAATTTGGGGGCCCCTGCGTAGCTCCCAATAGGGGGGGGGGGGGGCACCGGGAAGATTCCCTGTGGACCATGCGGCCAGTCCGCCCCTGACACATTCTTCACCACAGTGCAAATTGAATATTTAAAACATACTTTTGTTATTATTGGCAAAACAAGCGCTAATATTGGAAAGTTCATGCCCTGTGTCTAGTTTTCGTGTAGGGCTTTTGTTTCATGTTTGATGATGTGTGAAAGCGGTGCACTGCCGTCATGTCGTCTTCAAACGTCACAGATAGATGTGTTTCCCGGGTAAACCACGGCGTTCTATGCATTGCTAGTTTGCATTGGTGATTTTCAGATCTCGACCCTCCCAACCCCCCATCAGAACTACCTATCTTCGCAACCGCACTTTTCTAACAGTCGCCTTAACTCAGGCATACATTCAAATCAAAATACTTATAAGGATGGCGATTTATCCAAATATAGAGGACAGGTAGCCCCCACTCCCAACAACCCCTCTCGTCGTAAGTCCTTTTCTACATACTAAAATCAGTTGGGTTAAAAATTAACCCAAAACAACTGAGTTGAGTGAATATATTCACTCAACCCAGTTGATTTGGGTTATTTTTTACGCAACTGATTTTATTTATTTATTTATTTATTTATTTATTTATTTATTTATTTATTTATTTATTTATTTATTTATTGGATTTTAACGACACTTTCGACAGCCTGGGTCACCTCGTGTCGGACAGTTTTACGGGTAGAGGAAGTCGG
This sequence comes from Pictodentalium vernedei, assembly GCA_031216915.1. Lineage (NCBI taxonomy): Eukaryota > Metazoa > Mollusca > Scaphopoda > Dentaliida > Dentaliidae > Pictodentalium > Pictodentalium vernedei. The sequence continues at coordinate 178,899,086 of CM062297.1, read as the reverse complement.
AGTGCCCGGAGAGAACCGACGAGCAACTGCCAGACTCCCTAACTCCACACAAGCAGGGTTAGCATTGATTGAAGACAAGTGCACCATCGACGTGCATTGCGCCCTAGTACACAGCGCCACCGTGCCCCACAGCAAATGATTTTAGAGTGTATATATCCATCCTTGGAGAAAACCATATTAGGAATACCAGTGGTCCCATCTTCAATATATTATCATGATGATTAGAAGGAAATATTTTACGGGCCTCATTGAGGTAAACCGTTTCATAGATAAATATATGAAGGCATCTGGTAATTAGTGGATGTATAAGTCTTTAGTTCATATATAGCGTTTCTTCTATCGTTATCTCCGTGTTATCCTTCTTATTAACATCTTTTATGGAATGGACACGAGCTAAACTGTTTTTGCAAAGACTGTATGTTATAGCTGTACAAAACGTATGACTCATTACGTTACTGGTCGTTCTCACTCTGTCCCTGCAACGAAAAGAAAAAAAAGCGAAAAATCATTAAAAAAAGAGATACTCATTCCCTATATTGGGTGACATATAATAAACATGTGTGGTGCAAAATAGGGAGCCAACGATGGCGGTTACTGTCAGTCACTTCATATGTCACTCATTTCATTACGTTTACCTCAACTATGCAAACACCTGTGCCACTGGAGTTTGCATAATTTATATTTAACTAAAAGCTTTTAATTAAATGAAACGTCTAATGAATTGGACCCCCCCCCCCATCTCGTCTATAGGTGTTCGACAGGGGTGCAAATTATTCTCCCTCTCTATTTAAATTTTTTTTATTGAATACATAAAAGATATTTTCGACAATTTGTGTGATCCTGTGTGGATTCAGGATTGCAAATTAAATCATCTTCTTTTTGCCGATGATCTTGTAATGATATCTGATAGCCAGCAAGAGCTTCAACAGTGCCTCAGTAGGCTTCACAATTATACTGAAACCAACATGTTACAATTAAACGTTGGGAAAAATCTTAAATATATTTGGATCCATGTCAGTTAAAAAAATGGTCACAAAAACAACCAACATTTTTATCGGAGGCAAGCGTGTTGATATTGCTGAGGAATTACATGTCTAGTAATAAAATTCCCAAAAGATGATACATTCTCTAAAATCCCAAGATAATTTGGTTGTTAAAGTTCAGAAAGCCTTATACTCACTTTTTCGTGCATTTAATGAAACTTCACGGGTTCCAATAAAGACCATGTCAAAGCTGTTTGATAAATTAATTCAACCTATAGCCTTATATGGGTGTGAAATGTGGGGATCAGAAATAGCGTATGGCAAGCGTTACAACATACGCAGTGAAAAATTACACACCTCCTCTTATAAAAAAGGCTTTGGGCATTGAGAAATTTTCCTCCAACCACGCGGTTCGCACAGAACTTGGTATATATCCTCTTTTTGTGAGGCAGTTAATAGGATGGCTACTTTCGCAATCAAAATATCTCAGAATCGTAATGAACTGATGAGGAATGTGGTAGCTGAACAGAGATATCGTAAAGGCAACCCGGAATTCCCTTACTGGAAAGATATGGCCTCGCTATCCCTTAACATCTAAATATCACTAACACCAATGTTATAGGTACGCTCAAATATAATTTGCACTGGAATCATGTAAACACTTTCAAAAGTCAATGTTTGAGGACTGCAAAAAGAATGGTGATAATAAACTGAGAACTTACAGGTTGTTTAAAAAATGACCATTTTATGGAAACGTACTTCGTGGAAACGAATTCGTCGGAAGATCGGGAAATTTTCACTAAGCTTATTTGAAAATAGAAACCCAGTTTACTGTGGGACTACTTACCGAGAACAACCGAGGACAACCGAGAACAAATTAAAATAATAAATAAAGGCAAAAATAAATATTAATTGTTAGCATATAGGTGCCATTTGTTGTATATAAAATAAGAAAAAGCAAACTTAAAGCTTTCAGACCGACTCAGTCTGTGGTGATGCGGATTATTTATCAATTTCGGATTCGCCGCCAAACCGAGAAGAGACTACTTGCCGAGAACAAAACCAATTAATATATAAAGATCGAAATAAAAGTTTATTGTTAGCGTATAAAGTACTATATATTATGTGCAAATTAGTTAGCAAACAATTTTAAACCAGCCAGGTCAATGGTGAATGGGATTATTTATTAATTCCCACATTCGGTGCTGAACCGAGAAGAGGCTACTTGCCGAGAAGAAAACAAAAATTTAAAAATGAAAATAGAAGTCCACTGTTTGCGTATAAGGCATGTATCTACTCTAGATACTACTTGCCGAGAACAAAACAAAATAATATTTCAAAATGAAAATAAAAGTTTATTGTTAGCTTTTAAGGCATATATCTACTAAAAATTATGTACGAATTAGTAACAAAAATTTTTAAACCAGCCACGTCTACGGTGAATGGGATTATTTATTAATTCCCACATTCGGAGCTGAACCGAGAAGAGGCTACTTGCCGAGAACAAAACGAAATTTAAAATGAAAATAAAAGTATCTACTCTATATTGTGTACAAATTAGTAACAAAACAATTTTAAACCAGCCAAGCATATGGTGATCTTTGATGTTGAGTTAGTGGGGGTCCCAAGTCGCGGCACGTTGGTGACGTAGGTCTGTTTCCGATGACGGGTAAGATTCCAATTATGGAACAACCTAAGACAGGGACAGCTGGCACCATAAAGTGAACACCATACAGTGTCCACTTTCAAAAATAAGTGAGTATATTAGGTGACGCCGGTCTGTTTCCGATGACGAGTAAGATTCCAAATATGGAACAACCAAAGACAGGGACAGTTGGTTGGAGTAGTCTGGAAAACAAGCGCTATGTTCACAAAATGTGTAATTTTTACAAAATTCTCACTGGGAATGCTCCGAACTTCCTCCACGAACTTTTACCATCTCGTGTCGCCGACATATCCCAATACAATTTACGAAACGCATCTAATTTTGTCCCTTATTTCTGTCGAACGGAACTCTTCAAACGATCATTTTTCCCTTCGTGTATTGAAGTGTGGAATACCTGACAATCAATCTGTGTAAGGACAACACGGTGGATGTTAGGTTAGTACGGACGTGGAATGAGCACGCAAAGATTAAGTGGTCTCAACAATGTTCTGTGAACGTTCCTTAGCGGCATTAAACTAAATTTAGAATTGAATAAATTGTGGATGGGGGGGGGGGGGGGGGGTCATCATCACTGGAATTTCTGTTGTATACTGTTGTTTTTTTTTTTCTTTTTTTTTTGTTTGTTTGTCTTCTTTGATTTCAATCTGCTTTTACCCGTTTTTCTATCTAGTCTCTCTCTCTCTCTCTCTCTCTCTCTCTCTCTCTCTCTCTCTTTCTCTCTCTCTCCCTCTCTCTCTCCCACTCCCTCTCTATTCTCTCTTTCTTTATTTCTCTCTCTCTTTTGAGTTAACTTCTTTTGTGTATAATGTTTACATATTGTTATATTTTGTTCTGCCTTTTGTAATCTATTAGTCTTTGTACAGGAGCGGAGGGTTTCCTAAGTGATCAGCACTTGTCCTCCAATCCTGATTTGCATTGTTGAATGGCAAATAAAAATATGTTTAATCTAACGAACGAACAATTTTAAACCAGCCAAGTCTACATGTATAATAATAATAATAATATTAACTCTTTGGCCAGCCGCTGATTTGTCGCGGTCCTCATAAGAGAAGGCCATCATTCCCCCTGCACCCCACCCCCTCTTCCCCTCCTCTCCTCCCAGCATTCAGATATAAACTGCTTAATAGTGTCCCTCACTTCCTCTTTTTCAATTTCTTCAATAAGCATTCCTACCCTCTCCCTCGTGTCCCCCTTCAGCCATCTATCCTTTGTTTCTTCACCCCACTTCTGCATTATTCTTCCAGTAAATTTTATTCTATGAGGTATATACTGTGGGCATTCCAAGAGAAAATGTTCCAGGGTCTCCACAACTCCAGAGTGGCACATTTGGCATCCCTTTTCCCCATCTCTCCCAATTTTTCCCCGAAGCTCCAGTGATCTTGATCTCAGTTTGAACAGCAGTGACCCTCCAAAGGTGCCATCTAGGTATTTCTCAAAAGCTGGCTTTTCTTTATATTGTAACCCCTGCAGTGATCTTTTCACGCTAACCCCTGCTCGCCAGTTTCGATTGCAATCTTCCATGACTCTCTCTTTGACAAACCTTTTGCCTTCTTTCATTCCCACTTCTATGTTTGTGACCTCTATAGAGTAATTGTCCATTAGTTCCCTCACATGTTTTGACCACCCCGTTTCTATATTAGAATTCCAAATGGTATCGAGCATCAATTTGCACCACCGGTTGTCAGGCAGGTTTCTCAAGTAGTTAAAGTAACACAGTTTTCCCAAATCTACCCTGTCCTTGATTTTCATCCACCCAAGCTCCCCCCTTACTGCTTCCAAAGCTGCAGCATTACTCGACCCTGTTATCCATCTGCCGGCATCATTTTGAGTATTTTCCAACTTCTTAGTAACGGTTTGGTTTAATGGAATCACGTCCGTGCCATACGTTATACTTGGTAAACCCACCCTCTCCCACAGTGTTTTCCCCACAAAGACCTTGTTGAAACTATTTTTCCCTAAAAGTTTTAGTTGGTTCAGAATTCTTTTCCCCTTCAGAATCAGTTTGGCTGAGTAATTTCTGTACACCCCTCTTCCCGTTATATTTATGCTTACCCCTAGATACTCATACTCTCCCGTTTCTCCTACAGTGATTTGTTTGCTTTCCCCTTCGGGGATTGAGAACTCCCCCACTCTCCATCTCTTCGTCATATCTACCTTGCGTCCAACGGGTATTACCTTGCTTTTATTTTCATTTAGTTCGAGCCGCCAAGTGTTCCCATATCTACCAACAATTTCCAGCAGTTTCTCTAGCCCCTGTTCAGTTCTAGACATTAACACCATGTCGTCCGCAAAGAATAAGCCTGGTATCTTTATGTCTCCAACATTTACCCCCTCCGCACTCTGAATTAGTTCGTCCCCTAAATCTTTAACATACAATGCAAACAAAATCGGTGAAAAGATACACCCCTGCTTGAGGCCTATATCCATAGGGACTCGTTTTGTAGTGATACTCCCTAGACTGAGTTGGCTTTGCACATCTGTATACAGTGCTTTCATGATTCCCACAAAGTCACCCCCCAGTCCGATGCCCTCGAGCTTTCGCCACATACCTTCCCTCCACACTCGGTCGTACGCTTTTTTCACATCTAGAAATGCCAGAAACATCTTTTTCTTTTCAGCCTTTGTTGATTCTATCAGTTGGGTGAGTGTAAATAGGTGATCAGTGACTCTTCGTCCTTTCCTGAAACCATTTTGAATTTCTCCTAAAAAACCTTTCTCTTCTATAACTTCCTCCAGTCTACCGTATATGACCTTACAGAATACTTTTCCGATGTTACTACTAACTGATATCCCCCTATAGTTATCTAGAACTTCCTTATCCCCCTTTTTGTGTATGAACGACACCTTACTTTCCCTCCACTCTCTGGGGACCTCTTGCTTTCGCAGAGCCAGGTTGAAAAGGTTTGTCAGGACTTCAATAAGTGCCTCCCCTCCATTTTTGAGGAATTCGTTCGGAATTTCATCAGTCCCTCCCGCTTTACCATTTTTTAATTTCGAGACCACGTTCCGCACTTCTTCTGCCGTTATTTCGCTACATACACGATTGGATAGGTTCTCCTCCACCAGTGTATTTCTTTTTGGTGGGGACCCACTGCCCCATCGCCTATCGTTTATCTTTTCCCAGTGCTTGACTAACTCTGAAGCGATACGGCCTTTATCTTCTGTACTTTCCCCATCCACTTTGATACTCTGCACACTATTTTTCCCCCGTTTATTTACCCAGTTCCAAAATACGTTTGAGCTCGAACCCCCCGTTTTCTTTATTGTTCTGGCAAGACTGCAATTGCGCTCCTTCCTATTATTATCCTTCATCTCATTCACCTTTTTCCGTGCCAGTTCATATTCTCCTTTCATTAGTCTCGTGTCATTGTTATCCACCCCTTTAAGCTTCCTACTTCTTCTGTAAGCAGCGCATTTTACCTTCCTTTCTTTTATAGCCTTTTTCAGTCCCTCGTTAACCCTGTATCCAAGCTCTCTCGTTGGGACCCTCACCCTTCCTATACACTCCTTCCCTGCCTCTGTTAGGCTATTTACTATGCCATCTGAAATACTCTGGACATTTGCATTCCTAGGTATACATTCAAGATTTGGTTTTAGTTTTTCCCGAAACTGCTTCCAGTCGGCTCCTTGTTTTAGTCCCCAAACTTCCTTGAAGGTATTTCTGTCTCTATTCGTCTTTTTGCCCATAATCTTAACTGTTATCAGGTTGTGATCACTACCCAAGTCATTTTTTCCCTCGTCATCTATTTCTACATCTATAACCTCCCTCCATACGCTAATGTCAGTGAGTATATAATCAATTATTGTTTTCTTATCGTTCCTCTCCCAGGTCCATTTACCCTTACATTTCGCATCCCTGTTCAGGATCTTTAAACCAAGCTCTTTTGATAGGTCCAACATCTTCCTCCCATTCGTGTTAATTTTCCTATCACCTCCCTGTATGCCCTCCTCCTTATCCCCGATGTGCCCATTGAAGTCCCCCATTAGGACAATACTGAACCCTCTGCTCCCAAGCTCTGTGATATTCGATCTAAGAGTTGTATATATTGAATCATTCCACTCGGGCTTACTTCCCTCCACTGCTAAGTATACAACACCAACGGCAACACTCCTGCTTCCTAACTTGATTTTTGCCCAGACTATTTCGTTGGATACTGGAATCTGAGTCCTTGCTTCTGTGAGATCTGTAATCAATGAGGGCTGTAATTCCTCTTTAGCGTAGATGCCAACACCCCCACCCCGTTTCTGACCCTCAGTTCGCCCAGCTCCTATCCACACGCAACCCTTCATCTGATCAACCCGCTCATCCCGTCGTATCCACGTCTCACTTAGACCCATTATATCGAAGTCTCCTTCGTCCATCATTGTTGATATTTCGCTTACTTTCTTGTGCAGACCCTGGATGTTGCAGTACCCAAACTTAATGAATCTTTGTTTTTTTGTCATCACTGGCACATTATTATAACCCTGGTATGCCCCTGTATTGTGCATGTTTGTTGTTCTTCCTATGTTCCCAGCATTCGTGCCACTCTGGGTTACCGGCTGTGGTCCCCTACCCCCCTTTTCTCCAAAAAAGGCCCAGCCACCTGTAAGATTTTTTGGCCCAACAGGTCTGTACCCATCCTACTTAAATGCAATCCGTCTCGCCCATACAACTCTCCTTGTCACCAGAATGAATCCCAGTGGTCAATGAAATGTACTCCCAAGTCTTTGCAGTGCTCTCCCAGCTCCTCGTTTAGTGCCATAATCCGCGAGTTCCTCTCATTCCCACCACCCATAACGGGGAGCACCCCTGAAACGATGATCCGAGCATTCCTGCTAAGTAGCTTACTAATTAGGTCCTTGTATGTGTCCACCAAACGAACTGATTTCCTCTCCCTGATGTTATTGGACCCCACATGTAATACCACTACCGGATCAGGCCCCGACCCAGCTACAATACCGTCCACTCTATCCCTCAGGTCCTCCACTTTAGCCCCCGGAAAGCACAGAACTGTTCTATTTTTACTGTCCGGACCACAGACAACCTTGTCGATCCCCCGAACTATGCTACTTCCCGCAACCACCAACTTACTTTTGGACCTCGCCCTATTTATCTCCTCTAGTCTCCTATTGTTTACAGCGTCCTCTTCCTCTCCAACAGCCCCACTCGGAGTCAATATCGGTATCGGTATCTTTGACCTAGGATTACTCCTATCCTTGTCCCTCCGTCTCTTTCCAGGCCCTGAGCTTCCTGGACTACTCCCCTGGTCTCCCCCCGGACCCCTCCTCCTTTTTCCTGGCCTAGACCCCAAGCTACTATCTGTTGCAACTACCTCCATCTCCTCCTCTGTCTCTTCCGAATCGAGCACATCAAATCTGTTTCTGGTGCTGCACTCCCCACTGCCTTTGGACTTTACACCCCTATCTACCTGCTTCTCTGGCCCCCCTTTCCTACCACTTTTGGTAGTCCACGCCAAACGCTTTACAGCATTGCTCCGGTCTGGGCCCCCCTCATCTGTCCTACGTACTTTTCTAGCAGCCCCCACCTCATCACCTACCTCATTCACATCAAAGGTTCTACCCCCATGTTTCCTCTTGGAACCACCGACAACCTTCCATCCTTCTCGGAAAGCCATTTTCACAGGCGTAACTCCAGACAGCCCCGCCCTACCAAGTTTTCCCTTCAGCTCAGCAATCTCCCCCTCAAACTTAACAATTGTCTCAAGTAGGCGGAGGATTTCCTGACAGTTTGCACATACCTCTCCATATCCCATCGAGCGACAGTCCCCATACATCATAGAACACTGTTTACAAACTTCAAGCCCAATATCGCCATCGGTGGCCCCACCAACCCGGCTCTGACCGACACCCCCAGTGACCTCTGTCTGCACACCAATACTTACTCCGTTGGCACCGTTGACCTGGACCGCGATATTACACGTATTTACCTCCATACTTACCTCCGTCTGAACAGACTTGCTCGCCATCATCAAGACAAAATTACGCGATCGGACAGGGAAAATTGTAAACACGCGACAAAAGGCAACACGACGAACCGTTCGACAACTTAGCGCTCACAGTTTTATTTAAGGCCTCCTAACTTTGTCCCAGTTACTAAACTAATTCCCCACAAAGTTGAATAAAATAACCTGAAAATGAAATATATATGATTAGTAAACAATAAAAATACTTAATTTCGATTCGTAACCAAGGAGACTTCTTCTGTATACTTGCGGATCGAGAAAATATGACTTGCAGGTCGAAAGCCCTGGTAAATGGTGATGGGAATTGTATGTACCAGTATAGGCGACAAATTAACAGACAAATTTAAATTTGTATTTACACCGAGAACAGACTACTTACCCAGAACAAATGAAACTAGACGCAGAGGATTCATTCTCACGTAGCCAACATTTTGAAATTAGCTAGCAACATTTTCCATTTCACACCTTTAGGAGATTTGATTATGGTCTGTTTCTGATTAAAATTAAAACCTTCAGCTCAGCAAAACATAATATTTTTTTTGTTGAACTGTTTTCAATGAAAAAAGACTTTTGGCTTGGCAATTAGTTGTAAAAACACAGGTGTTCTTTGAACCTAGTCATTGTTTTATCTGTTTTTGATAGTTTTGATAGGTTTGAGATGACTTCAATACTTTATTATAAACTGTTGCTTTTATCTTTTTTGATTAGAAGATTTATTGTTTATTCAATAAACCTATATAAGTAAAGAATCAGACAAAATATGATCATAAATTTATCATGGCCACTGCACAGATTGATGTTAATTTCTTGGAAAATGGTAGAGGTGGTCACTTTTTGATTCATGCTGGCTATAAATTTTCAATTCGGACAAGAAGAAATGAAAGGTGTTATTGGAGATGTGTAATTCGTGACTGCAGAGCCAAAATTGTTACCGTGGATAACATTCCAGTGTCAATAGGACAAGATCACAATCATGATAGTGACAATATGGCCCTTGCTGCCAGTGCTTTTCTAAATAAAGTTAAAAAAAGATGCCGTGATGAGGTTTCTCCCATTCCAAGAATATACGACGAAGAACTTGGCAGTCTCAGAGATAATGAGTTTGATGAAGTGACTGCAGATATGATAAAAAAAATTCCAACATTTGACAGTTGTAAAGCTGCCTTGTATAGAAGTCGTGCAAAAGTGTTGCCCAAATTACCAAAAACACAAAGAGAGATAGAGTTAAATAATTCCTGGAAAGAAACATCAGCTGGAGAAAGATTTTTATTGTGTGATAATACCAGTGAACAGGGTCATAGAATTATCATTTTTGGCACTGATGAAAATCTGAAACAATTGTGTGATTCACCTGTCGTGTTTGGAGATGGAACATTTTATTCGTGTCCTGGCTTATTTTACCAGCTGTATACCCTTCATGGTAGAATTGAAGGATCAGTATTTCCATTAATATTTGGCTTATTGCCTAACAAGACAGAACAAACTTACCGCCGTTTTTTCTCTTTAATTAAAGACGCTGTTATTGAGCGAAATTTAATCCTTGAACCAGCGATATTTCTAATGGATTTTGAGGTAGCTGCAAGAAATGCTGTGGTCGCTATCTATCCTTCCGTTTCACCAAAAGGATGTTTTTTTCATTTTACACGGTGCATATGGAGAAAAACACAAGCTGTTGGGCTGGCAGCCAGATACAGAAATGACGAGAAACATAAAACTGCTGGTGCGTCGAGCAGCAGTCCTGCCGTTAGTTCCCATCCACCTAGTTGAGGATGTGTGGTTTAATGCTTTAGAGAGTAGTGAAGACAATAGTTCAGAAGTGACTCAATTTACAGATTATGTGACTGAGACATGGGTTGAAGGTTCACCCTTAGAAATGTGGAATCATTTTGATAATGACGGTGCCCGTACCACAAACAACGTTGACGGATGGCACAGCAAAATAAACAAATTGTGTGGGCATTCACACCCAAATATATTTTCATTAGTGACTTTATTAAAGCAAATCCAGGCAACAAATGAGGCCAGAATTATTCAGCTGCAAGCTGGGGGAGTACCACGCCCCAAAAAAAAGAAAATACAGGCAATTGGATTCGCGTCTTTCATTGCTGAAAACCCGCCTACAAATGGGAGAAATTGACATTATGACATATGCAGATAAGGCTTCAGATTTAGTTCATTTAGAATAAATTTGGTGCTAGATTTTACTTGCAGTGCTCAATGTTCAGTGTTGTGTATCTTCTGATTTTTGTTTTTGCATTTATACCACTGAATAAAGGATTGTTTGTCCTTAACATATCTGTTCTTCTCTATTGAAAAATTCTAAGGGAACCTGTCCCAGCTCTTCTTCACTTTTACTGTTTCTGTGTTACTAAAGCTATTAATAAAAATTTATTTCAAATTTAATTATTTAAAATAAATAAACCTTATCAATAAATAATAACACAGAAACACTTTGCTGTCAGAGAAAATTAATAATCACCAAATATGAAACAGAGTATAGCTTAATTGGGGATTAACACCTATTGTTCTCCTTAACATCAATTCTCACTCAGCCAACATTTTTCAGCTTATCTGGTTACCCCAAAATTAAAAATGTTGGCTCCGTGAGAAGACACCACGCAGAGAGTGTTAATTAACAATCTTGTTCTCGGCGAGTAGTCTCTTCTCGGTGTCAATTAACAGTCACAGTCTTGTTCTCGGCAAGTAGCCTCTTCTCGGTTTGGCGGCGAATCCGAAATTGATAAATAATCCCCATCTCCACAGACTGAGTCGGTCTAAAAGCTTTAAATTTGCTTTTTCTTATTTTATATACAACATAGGGCACCTATATGCTAACAATTAATATTTATTTTTGCCTTTATTTATTATTTTAATTTGTTCTCGGTTGTTCTCGGTAAGTAGACCTTCTCCCCAGTTTATGCCAAAAAAATCTGCAGCGTGATCCGGGATTTTTTCGCCACCCGATTATGATATGTTTGCTGAAGTGTATGGAAAATTCTGGTTCACATCTCCATGTTCTTTTGTGTATCAAATTATTAAAATATACTGCTTTGATCAGGGAAAATTGTGAAAGAAACTGAAATTGAAATTGAAAATGTTTTGGGTACTGGCAATACTTTAATTATATCAATACATTTCGAATGTTGAACTTTCGAAATGGCAGTTCTGTTTCGCTTTGCAAAGCAACGAAGATACGCAACTCGATTCAGACTGTACTCAACCATATTCCAATGTATTCTTAACCTAAAGTTTTGTTTTCAAAACGAACTGATCATATTATTAATAATATTACAATTGCTGCTTACTATAAAAGTCAATTTTAACACAAATGACCAAGCGCGTAACATATCAGTAGGCTATCTATTTAGTTGACTCGGAGCACGATAAAAAAGAGAATTAAATTTTTTTGTGTGGATTCCGTCGATTGGCAAGTGTATGTTTATTGGGGTTTAACGAGACTTTCAACAGACATGGTTACATCGTGTGAGGCAGTTTTACGGATAAGGGGAGCTCGAGAACCGACAAAGAATCACCGTGTCAAATAAGGAACTGTGAATAAGTAACGGTTGTCACGCCCGTACCGGCGAGCAACTGTCAGAATCCTCAACTCATTAAACCGACACAGACAGAGTTAGCAGCGGCAGAATTCAAGTACACCATTAATTAGGGTTGTCACGATTAATCGATTAGTCGATCGGTCATGACAAAATCGATTAATATTTTTCGTTGTCGAAGAATCGGTAAATTTTACCCCGTTTTAGACATTTGATAATTAAAAAAAAATTGATGAAAAAACTATTGTTTCAAAGCTTTGATGTTCTGAACTTTTGAACCGTTAGTGTAATAATCAAGACCGGTCGTCGGTTGCGAACTTCGCAACTGACGACCGGTTTTGATTATTACACTGACGGTTCAAAAATTCAGAACATCAAAGCTTTGAATGTACCAAAAAGAGGACAGTCTTCGTTGTTTAGTTGAGACAGGTCAACTGACTTGAACTTCATTTTTAACGACTTCAAAGGGACGAAGAATGGGGGTGGGGGGGTCATCTAGGTACGAATAATCGATTATTATCGATTATTTGCGACGATTAATCGATTCCTAAATTTAAAATTCGTGACAGCCCTACCATTAATGTGTAGTATGCTTTAGTACACAGAACCACCGTGTCTCCACATGGTCAATCAGATGTATTGACACTAGCGCCACTAGTGATTAATAGCTGCAATAGAGGCAACGAAACAAGCAATGTTTGTAATTCCTCGACACGCACGCTGTTGATACAACTGGGAGATAAAAAACTGAAGAGTAAAACACTTTTTTTTCATTTTGTCAGCGTCTTTCTGTGGCGGGCATCCCTGGTTTTGTCATATGAAAACAAATAAAACGTGCGTTTTAACACTTTACCCAACGAATCTGCTCATCCGTCCGCGTAATTTACAAATTGGGCAGTTGAAAAAAGTTATTTTTTAAATTTCCACAAAACCATATCATGTGACCATTCATTGGGACGAGCTCATTTCAAAAAGAAATCGCATGATACGGTTCTGTTGAATTTTTTTTTAAAAATTGAAAAAAAAAAAAAAATTAAAATAACAAAATTTGATATCGTGTTCGTTCGGTAATCCGTTATCCGTTCCCCTGATTTATCTTACAATCAACATGTATTTTGTCTGTATTAACTCCGCAACTGTCGTGTACCCGACCCCCTGCTACAGATGTTTGTATCAGGGGGTCGGATACAAGCACGTTCCTTTCGCGTGAGTTCCATTTTTTCTTCTTTTTGTTCATCCGTACGAATAAATAGCTCGCTATATATTCGCTGTCTACATTCTTGACTTATCCCCAATATATTGTAAGATAAAATGATTATTACCATTATGTGGATGTACAAAATATGTATCCGAGTCTCGCTGCGGGTTCTAAGGGTAGATCACGACTCGTCTTCGACTCGTCGTGATCTGCCCTTAGAACCCGGAGCTCGATTCGGATACATATTTTGTACATCAGCATAATGGTAATAATCGCTATGTAACAACAATAACTGGCCAGTGTATAGTACGGCCACAGTGGAGTGGTCACTTTCCATGGGTGGACAATATCTCCACGGACGCAATAATATTAGGATCAAAGCACTAATTATAGGAATAATCATCAAAAATTTAATTAATGAAGCACCGGGTACAGCCCGGTTCTTCATTAATTAAAATTTTGCTTCTGATGATTTTTATTATCTGAAAAACGCATGGGTGGACATCACTACCCACCCATGGATTACTACCAGTCCATGACGGCTGTACTGTATTCACAAAAACAAAACCATTCGACTTTTACTATTATGAAATTTTTGGCCCCAAAACATATCTTACGTTTTCATAAACTATGTTTTCAAAGCAAAAAAGGGGCGCGCGGTGGCTCAGTGGTTAGAGCATTGGACATCAAACCGAAATGTCCGTAGCTCGACCATTGATAACTGCATTGTGTTATTGGGAAAGACACTTAATCCCGATTGCCAGTGTGGGGGCATGGTGGCGGTGTGTACTATTTATTTATTTATTTATTGGTGTTTAAGGTCACATATTTCTGAACGATGGCTAATCATGACCACGACAGTTTTACGGGTGGAGGAAGCCGGAGTACCCGGAGAGAACCACCGAGCAACGGCGAGCAACTGTCAGCTCCCCAACATACTAACTCCACACAAGCAGGGTTAGCATTGGTTGAAGAGAGGTGCACCATCGACGTGCAGTACGCCTTAGTACACAGCGTCACCGTGCCCCCACGTGGGAAATGGGGTGAAGTGTCTTGCACAAGGACACAACGTGGCTGCCGCAGGTGGGATTCGAACCGAGGACCTCTCGGCTTGCAGCCTGCACCTCTACCAACTGAGGCACCGCGCCCCCGGTGGTGTGTACTAAGGCGTACTGCACGTCCATGGTGCACTTGCCTTCAGCCTCTGCTACTCCTGTTTGTGCCGAGTTAGTAAATTAGAGGGTTTTGCAGTTGCTCGCCGCTGCTCGGTGAATCTCTCCAGGTACTCCATCTTTCTCCACCCGTAACACTGTCGGACGTGATGTGATCCGGGCTGTTGCAAGTGTCATTAAACCCAATACCAAACACACAATTCATTCACAATTCCTCTATTTATAGAGGAACATAATGGAATCCAAAATTCTTAAAAGCACAACAATGCATTTTGCTGTTAAGTAAAATAGGGTATACTCACAAAAACCACTCTACGGAAAATAGAAGCGATATGCCACCAGCAGGAATATTCAGTGATGTCAAAATAACCACCAACACAACTATACTGGAACTAGGAACTGATGGTATAGCCATCCCAGCAATGGATGTTAGAAGCCTGCAGATATATAAAAGAAGGAATATATTAAGGCAACTTTACTGTTAGGGTCTTTTTATCAGACATTATCTAATTTTTTAACCCTTTACCCAACGCAGACGATATCAAAATTTATTATTTTAAATATCATTTTTTCAATTTTTTCAAAAAATTTCAAGAAAACCATATCATGTGACCCCTCGTTGGAACGAGCTCGACGAGCTCGTTCCAACGAGGGGTCACATGATATGGTTTTGTTGAAATTTTTTGAAAAATAATATTTTTTCAACTGCTGAATTTGCATATTACGCGGGCGGATGCGGGCGATTCGTTGGGTAAAGGGTTTTAATTAAAGGGGATGTCTGTAATTCCGTCACACATTTCCGTCCAGCTAGAAATTTCAGCTTAGATTATCTCCTTGGATATGCAATGGTCTACTTTCCGCGGCGCGGGCGGGGCTTCCCGTCCCAGTACCCACTAGTTAGGTATACACCTGTAGTCACAGGTTTGAAAGTGGTGAATTGATCAAGGACTAATTTGAACAGACAATCAGTTTTTCTTTAAATTCTTGAAGTGGGGGTGGAAGTTTACTTGTTCAAATCTAGTAGCTCATGTCTGAAATCTACTGATATTTACAAATAGCCGCGTTCACTAGAAGCAAAGTAGGGCGATGTGTCCTAAGTAATGTGTGTAAAGGGGCACAGAGTTGAACTTGAGGTCCGGAAGTATGCCACCCTGCACCCCCCCCCCCCCACCCCACCCCACACACACACACTTGAATATTTTGAAACTGAGATTTTAAATGGAGATTTAGCCGGTGATTTCGCGGAGATCTTGTCGTCCCTTGAAAGTATAAAGCTGCCAACTGCAATGCTGAAGCATTGCAGTTGCATCTTTATGCTTTCATTGGACAACATGAGACTCTTTTCTTCGGCGATTCCCAATTCAAATCCGGAATCCATTTTTTTTTTGTCTAAATCAAAGCTTGGTGGTCGATGAGCAAAGAATTCACTGAACAACAAATCTCGAAGAATGATCAGTAATAATTTAATCTTATACAGCCCAATATGACTGTAAGCAGTCATGGCGCTACAGGAGGGAGGGATGGGAGTATTTATCCCGCCCGGAAAATATGCTCTGTCCCTGATCTATGTATTGATTTTGAATCATTTAGCAGACGTAACGGACGTAACCTACCAGCGTTATTCACAAAAATTGAGAGTTCGCACCGAAGCTGCAACGGATGGTTAAAATGAAAAAAAGTCCAAGTTTATAAAGGGCAACAACTCTGACAAAAATACACCGAATAACACTTGCATTATAGCCGGGGCAAAACATTAATAAGATACACTTGAATGTCAACTATGATGCCATTTCAGCAAGTATTTGAACAGTTATTGGGTTTAAAAATTCGTTGGTCACAGACCGACAGTCAGACAAACCGATCATGACCACATTACCACATATAGAGCTGCTTGTCGCACCTAAAACCCGCCTTTCAATTTTTTTTATTCTTTCAATTTTTGCCTCAAAACATAGCTCATGATCCCTCATTAGAACGAACTCGTTGAGCTCGTTCCAGTGAGGGGAATCACAAACCATGTTTTTGAGGCATAAAATGAGAATTGTTAGTTATTCGGGAATTGTATTAGCGGGTGGTGTTTTCGATTCGTGTTGAGTTCAGAGGTAGAGCCAGGGGACATGCGACGGGTGAGAACCATTTGTGATCAGAAAATTTTGATAAAATGGGCAATCTCACTTACCCCAATACACCGGTTTCTCTGTGACTTAGCCACAAAGATTACGATGTATCGAGGTAAGTTGTTTTAAAACATAAATTGTATGTTCACTTTTGCGAGTAGCGTCTGTGAAATGCCTTAGTGTTCAACCTATGATGGGAATCGGCCACCTCAATCGGCTGATTGTGAGCAATCGGATGACAACGGCTCCTGGAACATCGGTTCAACCGATTGTTGCCAAGCATTTTGTGATGATTTATGAACCGCATTTTGTGATGATTTATTAATTAAAAAAATTGATGAAAAAACTATTGTTTCTAAAGGTAAAAGGTCAAAAACGTCGAAGTTCGCAACTGAAGACCGGTTTTGATTATTACACTGACGGTTCAAAAGTTCAGAACATCAAAGCTTTGAATGTACCTAAAAGAGGATAGTCTTCGTTGTTCAGTTGAGACAGGTCAACTGACCTGAACTTCATTTTTAACGACTTCAAAGAGACGAAGAGGCGGGGGGGGGGGGGTCATTTAGGTACGATTAATCGATTATTATCGATTATTTGAGACGATTAATCGATTCCTAAATTTTAAAATCGTGACAGCCCTATTTTGTATGTAATTATTGACATACAATAGTGCAAAAGTGCTTCTATTTTAAATCCTATGTTTCACATATTTTCTCAGTGCTACCACGACGTCCTGTTCTGTTAAATGCTTTCTTTTAATTTTTCTGACAGCATAATCCACAAGGAATGAGAATAACTAACACTTGTCTTTGGTAGTCACTTGGTCAATTCTCCTCTCATATACAATTCCAAAGACATCCATTTTCCACTGGATAACCTTGAGCTATAAATTACAAGTGGTAAATGATAATACTCACACAATGACAAAATAGTCCCCTATTGTCAAAGGAAATCCTGTAAGTTGTGAAAGAAATATAGCCGCCGCCACAATATAGAGAACACTTCCGTCAGCATTTAGAGAAACACAGAATGGTATTGTAAATCGAGTTACTTTTCCATCGATCTTCTGCTTTTCTTCACAGGAGTGGATCATTTCCGGTAGTGCAACGGCTCTGTTAAAAGAAAGAAATAGCTTCATGTTAGCCTTCTACCTACCATCTTTTCTTAAAGCCAGGATACAGATCTTGGAGATGTCGTCGGCTGAGTGCTAGAATGTTCTATGTCCCATAATGCCCACGGCATTAGAATGCTTGGATACCCCCCCCCCCCCCCCGCCCCCCCCCCCCCCCCCCCCCATCACACACAAGCAAGATCTCTGTACCCCCACCACCATATAAATATTTGGTTACGCGCCCGCAGCAACGGGTCTTGAGAGCTAGATTAGATTAGATTTTAATGACAATTTACACCCACGAGGGGCCGACGCCACATCAACAATCAACAATACATAAGTAATACAATGAAAGTGTCAATGACACTGTAGCTCAACTTGACAAACTTGAACTTGTTAAGTTATAAATGAAACGGCAAAATTGAAGATCATTAGTACCAATGTTATTTGATGAAATTTCAACATAACAGCATTGTGTGTGCACAACGTCAGAGTAATCCATGCAAAATGTAAACAGTAAGACTGGCTAAAGGAAGAATGTTGATACACAAATGCAGTATGTTCAGAGGTTATTGTAAATGACAACTTTTTTCACAGAAATGTATGCTAATCAATAGCTCTTATCTAAAGGTCTTGCCTAATAAGCACACCAAGTTCAAAAACAATCTTATGATAAATGTGGCCTGTACGCCATGTCAAAGAATGTTGATGCACAAATGCAATAAATTCAAAGATTGTTGCTAACAGCAACACTTTTTGATGGAAATGAAAAGAAAATCAATAGCTCCAATTTTTGGCTTTGTCACCCTGCATAAGCATACAAAGTTTCAAAACAACCTGATAATGAATGTGTCCTCTGAAGCATGCCAAAGGAAGATGAAATGCACAAATGCACTAAGTAGAAGATCATTGCTTGTGGCAATGGTTTTTTGGGGGAAGGGGGGGGGGGGTTATGGAAATTCATAAATATACCCTACTGAAAGTTCAAAAGGGATAAGTTGATGTACAAATGCAGTTAAGTTTAAAGGCTGGTGATAACGGCAATAATTTTTTATGGAAATGAAAAAAAGCAATAGCTCACATCCAGAGGTCACCCCAAACACACATACCAAGTTTCAAAGTGGTCCGATCATAAATGTGCCCTGAAGGGTGTGTTAAAGGGAAATATTGAGGCCTGACTAAACTAAGTTCAAAGGTCAGCGGCAACATTTTTTGACAGAAATGGAAGAAAATCGGCAGCTCCCATATAGATGTCACCCCACACAAGCACACCAAGTTTGCAAGCGATCCAATCATAAATGTGCCTTGTAGGGTGTGTCAAAGGAAAATATTGATGCTTAACTGCACTAAGTTCATCGAAGGTCATTGCAAATCGATAGCTCCCATCTAGAGGAAACCCCAAACAAGCATACAAAGTTTCAAACCGATCTGATCATAAATGTGCCCTGTAGGGCATGCCAAAGGAATATATTGATACCTGTCTAAACTAAGTTCAAAGATCGTTGCCAGCGGCAACATTTTTTGACGGGCGGAAATGGAAGAAAATCGATAGTTCCCATCTAGAGGTCACCCCAAACAAGCATGCCAGGTTTCAAAGCACTCCAATCATAAATGTGCCCTGTAGGGTGTGCCAAAGAGAAATATTGAGGTCTGACTAAACTATGTTCTAAGAACGTTGGTCGCGGCAACATTTTTGACGTAAATGGAAGAAAATCAATAGCTCCCATCTAGAGGACACCTCAAACAAGCATACACAGTTTCAAAGCAATCCAATCATAAATGTGGCCTGTAGGGTGTGCCAAAGTAAAATATTGAGGTTTGACTAAGCTAAGTTCTAAGAACATTGGCCGCGGCAACATTTTTTAACGAAAATTTAAGAAAATCGGTAGCTCCCATCTAGAGGTCACCCCACACAAGCATACCAAGTTTCAAAGCGATCCAAGCAAAAATGTGCCCTGTAGGGTGTGCCAAAGGGAAATATGGAGGTTTGACTAAACTAAGTTCTAAGAACATTGGCCGCGGCAACATTTTTTGACGAAAATTGAAGAAAATCGATAGCGCCCATCTAGAGGTCACCCCAAACAAGCATACCAAGTTTCAAAGCGATCTGATCATAAATGCGACCTGTGAGGTGTGCTAAAGGAAATTGTGGACGTACGTACTAACGTACGTATGTACGTACGCCGACGGACAAGAAGTGACGGCAATAGCTCAGCTTGACTTTGTCAAGTTGAGCTAATAGTAATAAAATATTATAGGTCATCTCTGCCAACATGAATGGTAAATAGAGATTTAATACCTGGATGTCGGTTTTTAAACACCGAGCCGCAGGCGAGGTGTTTAAATGAGGCATCCAGGTATTAAATCTCCATAAACCATACATGCTGACGGAGATAACGTTTTTGTCCTGTTTGAAACACAATAGAAACATGGTGGAGAAAAATTTGTTTTGTTTTTACAAACGCAGAAGACAACAGACAGAGTTACATCCCTTGGGTCGTTAAGGAAAAGAGTAAACAGATGTTTTCTGTGTGCCTACTGGCACTTAGAACATATTGGTACTGAGGGGACGATATTTGCTCTTATTTTATTTTTCTCAAGTTGTTTCATTTTAATTATTCAACTATTTAATTTATAACGGCAAAATATGACCGAATTGTAAGAAATCTGATAATATTTGTGACTATTTTCAGGTTTTTTGGCTCGATTTGTATATCAAGGCCAGCGGAAGCGAAAAGCTTTCATTTAAACCATATACCCCGACGTTTCGCGTGCTCATATACCCAGGATTTTGCACGCTCTCATATATCTCGGATGTTGGGTGCACCCTTTGTCATGGCTATTTGTCCAAGGCATTTTGACCAATCAAAAGACAAAATTTTATCGGGATTTAGGGACAACATATGCTATTTGTATGTGATGACCTTTTTTTGGTGAAACACCTGACCATGTTACAGATGCTATATAATTCTGATTTTTCATTTCACAAAACAAAGACAAATTTTTCTTTCTCGTGTAAATGCTTAAATTTCACTTCCTTCGATTGAATTTGTTCAAAATATAACTTGCGATCATCTTCATATTTTTACATTTCATTATGAAGTGTTCTTTTGATTCTACCACATTATCATCACAATTCTTGCATATTCGTTGTCCAAAAGGATCCTTGGGGAACTGATGTCTACCTATTTCTATTTCTATCTTATGATTGCGGATTCTTAGTTCACCGAAGATGGTCTGTAGACTCTAATTTTTAACTGAGATCAAGTTAGGCTTTGAATCGTAATTGTCTTTTAATGTGCGATTTGTTCTCAATCTGTTCATTCCCCTCCCTTCACATCATCGAACATTTCTGTCTGGAACCACGAGATATGATTCTTTTTGAGATTATAATTAACAGCATTTAACTTTTCCAGTGACAATGAATCTTTTAGCACCTCATTGAATTTCGGTACACCGGGCATTTCAGACCATTTTTGATTGATTGAAGAATCACTGATAGCTGCCGCCTAGCGAAGCTGCAAAGGGGGCGCGGTGGCGTTGCGGTAACCGGTTCTCGTCAGATCACATAAGTTAAGCAACGTCGAGCCCGGTTAATCCTCGGATGGGTAACTGTCTGCGCGATCGATTCGGACTCCCGCGTTGTGTCCTTGGGCAAGGCATTTAACCCCGATTGTCCACATGGGGACACGATGACGCCGTGTACTAAGGCGTACTGCACGTCGATGGTGCGCATGTCTTCAACCAATCTAACCCTGCCTGTGCTGCAGTGCGGGGTTACGATGTCAGGCGCCCATAACTCACACCCATACAATAAGATCGGTTTGACTAGCTTGTCATATAGTTTACACCATATATCCACGGAACGAATCTCATGATTACGAAGCACTGACGTCAGTGCATATAATGCTTTGTTACCTTTACAAACTGCATTAAACTGAGCATTCTGAAAATTTCCATTAAAAGAAAATTTAACCCTCGAAGGTGTATACTCTTTCACTAATACCAAATATTATCGTCTAAACTGAATGTTGCTTTAGTTTTGGAATGATTAACAAACAAATCAATTATTCAAACTTATTCAAACACATCTGCAAACCTTCTGGTGTTTCCGACTTCATCACCAAATCATCTGCAAATAAAAGATGACTTGTGCATTTGTCACTAACAGTATCCGGTCTACATTTTTCATCGAATTCATTTCCAATATCATCAATAAGTATTTTTAAAAATGTAGGCGATACGATACACCCCGGTGTGCCTAACCCAAACTGTAGATATCCTAGGAGGACCAAATCCACCAGTATTCAGTATTTTTCGTTGTCGAAGAATCGGTAAATTTTACCCCGTTTTAGAAGTTTAATAATTAAAAAAAAAATTATGAAAAAACTATTGTGTCTAAAGATAAAAGGTCAAGAACGTCGACGTTAAACCTCAAGAAGCAGTTAGAAGCATTTGTCTTTTAGGTTCATTCAACGTTTTGATGTTCTGAACTTTTGAACCGTTAGTGTAACAATCAAGTCCGATCAACTTCGCAACTGACGACCGGCTTTGATTATTACACTAACAGTTCAAAAGTTCAGAACATCAAAGCTTTGAATGTACCTGAATGAGGATAGTCTTCGTTGTTCAGTTGAGACAAGTCAACTGACTTGAACTTCATTTTTAACGACTTCAAAGAGACGAAGAGGGGGGGTCATCTAGGTACGATTAATCGATTATTATCGATTATCTGCGACGATTGATCGATTCCTAAATTTAAAAATCGTGACAGCCCTAATCTGGACACAATTGGATTGCTGGCATGTCCAGCTTTCTGTCCGGTAGGGGAGTTAACTCGAAATACTGGGTGAACGATGCAGAGAACATCAACCAGCGAGAGAATTAACTTTTCCTTAATTGATACTGCCAGATAGACTCATGATAGGGAAGGGTCCCGAATGGTTTGCGAATTGCCGTAAAAACAATCAGATGTACAAGCGGATCTTCATTATTACTTAGATGGTGTATGACAATATTAGTAACACCATAGCCCGTCTCTAATCTGTAGCTGTTAACAGAAGATCTGGTTTATATATTTTATCCATTGTTCTTCGAGGCTTCATGTCTTAGGATTATAATTACTTGGATTAATCCATTGCAATTGTAAAGAAAGATTGCATGAGAGAAATCCAGTGTAATTTTCTGAACTGCGATTGTATTCTTTATGGATTAGTGACGTTTCGTACACCGGCGTTTCGTACACAGTATGTTTCGTACACAATGGGACGTTTCGTACACAAATCAAAGTTCGTTTCGTACACGGACAATATTTATATATTTTTTATTGATTTATTTTTTATTTAATTTGTATACTTTGAGAAGGTCAACAGAAACAACAACATATTGGTGGTGCCCAATACGTCAAAAGGACAATAGATGTCCAGCAACTGTTATTCAAAAAGACAATACGATTTTGATGAGGTTGTGTGTGACTTTGAAGCTGCTATTTGGGGAGCAGTTAGAGAGGTGTTTCGATCAGTTAATATACATGGGTGCACATTTCACTGGTGTCAGGCAGTGTATAGAAAAATTCCACAACTTGGACTGCAAACAGCTTATTCAGAAAAAGGTTCCGTGTATAAGCTTTTGAAAAAACTGTTGGCCTTACCTTATTACACAAACTGTGGAATATGTATGAGGAAAAACAAATCTCAACTAATCAGTTTATAGCAGCTTGTACATCATTTGTTCCATTTTAAATATTCATCATATATTTACCTTAAATATTCCATTTGTTAATTTTTTTCAGGAAAAATGGAAGAATATTTAATTTGCGCTAAAATACTTTAAACTGTGATTTTTTCCCGTAGTAGCATGAAGAATTTACCCAATTTAGGCATATTTGACAGCGAATTGGTTAAATTCTTCAGGGCGCTACGGGAAAAAAATCAGAATTTAAAGCATTTTAGCGCAACTTAAATCGTCTTAAATTTTAGTGAAAAAAATAGTATGTATTCCTTTGTTAATACTGATAGAGTACTGGTAGGATTTTCTGCTTAAAATTCTGATTTTCCCCCGTAATGCAATGAAGAATTTACCCAATTCAGGCATATTTGACAGTGCGTATACAGTTGCGTCAAATATGCCTGAATTGGTTAAATTCTTCAGGGCGCTACGAGAAAAAATCAGAATTTAAAGCATTTTAGCGCAACTTAAATCTTCTTCAATTTTACTGAAAAAAATAGTATGTATTCCTTTGTTAATACAGATAGAGTACTGGTAGGATTTTCTGCTTATATTTCTGAATTTTTCCCAGTAACGCAATAAAACTTGAATAAATTCTTCTTTAAAGTACGGGAAAAAATCGGAAATTTAAATGTTCTTCCAATTTAATGAAAACGTTGGCCAAATGTCAATTTGAATGTACATGTAATAACCAATGACTGCTGTGGGCGGAGCGATAAACCATTACATGTATTTCCCTTCAAAATGTCACGCCCCCACCTGGTTAAAACTGTTTACCATTTATGTGCAATGTATTTTATCATTTGGTATATATATATATATATGTATGAAAACGTCATTTTTTTAAGTTTAGATATTTATTGTTGAATAAAATATATTATTTTAATAAGAGCGTTGTTGTTTTTCATCGTATATGTACTCATATATCCCATTTAAATTCCGTGTACGAAACGTCCCACCTTGTGTACGAAACGTCCCAGAATCTTGTGTACGAAACGTCCAAAATGGCCGTGTACGAAACGGCAGTGTACGAAACGTCCAGCACCCTTCTTTATCATTACCTTAATAAAAAATATACTCAACGGGAGACTTTTAACCTTTCTTTATGATAATAAGGAGAAATTTCATTTTTTAAAAACTAATCCTAGCAGTAGTGTTCTTTGATAGAGATTTCTTTCTTTCCTTTCATATTTATTTCAATTGTATTTCAAGAAAAAAATCACCAATGCTCACGTGCCTTCAATTTCAGATTCATTATACATAAGAGAAGCAGAAATGACGAGTGAAAGAAAAAAAAAATTAAAAATTATGAAAATTATAATCACCTTAATGTAAAATTGTGAACAAAAATCACTTTGCACATGAATATTCCACTTTATCCGAAGTAAAGAGAAATACTCTGCCTCTTAAAACACGAGTCTCAGTTCACGCGTAATCTGACGCTCACTTGAAATATTCTGAAAAATGCTCTTTTTCAGCCAAAAAAGGAAGCAAAAGCAAAATATCGTACACTCATTATATTTATATTACTGTTTTCTGTATTTATTGCAGATTACTAAAATAACGCGTAAAAAGTTCACCTAACATATCCAAAGGTCAAAAAATACATTTAAACACACTTGGGGTCGGCTTTTTTCGTAAAATTCACTAAGGTTCTACACGATGTTCAGGACCAATTTTCAAATTAAAAAGGAAGCAAAAAATAACTGCGCTGTAATCAACATAAACATATTACATTAAACTAGAATAATGGAACTAAATGGAAATAACTCGTAAAATATTGTCTTTCAACAGGTTATTTGTGTAATTAATGTATAAAATATTTTGTCCATAGGCATCAGTGTTAAGATTAAGACCCACGTTTTCCCCGAAAGTGACGCATGCGCAGTAGACACCGGACCGAAAGCTGGGTATGAACGATCATTGGTCACATATAAAAAAGTGTATCCTTTGTCGCTATCTCGGAGGGGGCAGATGTTACTATAAATAGGCAATTTAACCAATGTGATACCCCCAAAAAACCAATTCTCGTTGTTTTTCAGGACCTATCGCCTTGCAATCTCCGATTGCTTTATGAAGAATATACTTTGATGACTGCAAAAAAATAATATGTTAATAATGCATGCACATTTTTCGTGGCAATGTAAATTAGTGTTCAACCGATGATCGCAATCGGCCACTACAATCGGCCGATTGTGGGCAATCGAATGCCAACGGCAGTGGCCTCTGGAACATCGGTTCAACCGATTGTTGCCAAGCATTTTGTGATGATTCATAAACCGCATTTTATTATCTTCTGCAATTGTTAAATTATAAATGTAAAATGATGTCAATGATACCATTCAATAAAGTTGAAAAACCACCACAATGTGTATTCTTAATCTCTCTAGACGCACCTTTACGGGATATACAAGTTAAACAACATGTAAAGCTTACAATTGAGCGTGCTTGCGGCAATCGCCAGTTCATACCGGAGAAGTGAAGATTGCAATTCATTGACTCAGGTCGCAGTAAAAATTACCAGTTGCGCGCACTTGCTCCGAGAGCCACGTTCACCTTCCAAGTGTGCGCGACTGGTTATTTTACTGGACATGAATCAACAGGGTTTAACACTGTGAAATATGTTCAATTTAATGTAGTTCTTTCGAGTCTCGACTTATCTAGTAGTGAACGGACTGTAAACACTGTAAAATATGTTCAATTTAATGTAGTTCTTTGCGAGCCTCTACTTGTCTAGAAGTGTCGATTGTGAGCTCAAATAACGAGTAATCTGTCAGCGGCCATTTGTGGTAATCAGTTGAACACTAATGTAAACTGAATATTTACAACATAGTGTAGTTATTTTTTTTATACAATGCCAAGATCGGAAAGTTGATATAGTGTTATTAGATTTTGTCCTAGGTAAATATGGTAAACACCATGCCGTTTGGTGAAGTGAAAACTGTTAAGCTACAGCGTAACGGCTTTTGCGTCATCAAACGTCATTGATTGGAAGGCGTTACCGCGTTGATTGACTTGATGCTATCTAAGGTGGGGTGGGGAAGTTTGAGTGACGACATTTTTTTGCTGATGTACCAGCAATCCTGTTATATAGAGATCAATGTTCTTGGTCCCTTTTGACATCTTTCATCTGACTTCTGAATCAAGTGATAAATACAATATTGAACTCACCCCAAGTGCATATGGAAATGTATGGAGCGAGTCCAGTAATTTAGGTCTGAAGCTAGAAGCTGGTGGACTGGTTGATATAGTGTTATTAGTTTATAATTAAACCTTTTTTCTGTTCATGCATTTTCGGGCAAAATGGTTGGCTAAATTATTTCTTTTTTCTGTTCATATCACAAGGAACCGAAAAAACCGCATTTAGGCCCGCCATAAACCACGCCCCAATACCAGTCGTTAAAATTACGCTGCGCAGTGAGAATGGAAAGGAACCTCTCATATTGTTTCAAAATAAAAAGTAATTAATATTTATCTCACCATTTTAAAAATACTTTCAAAATAAAATCAAATAAACAATGAAATCCTTATCATGCTTTTTATTCCGTGTTTAATTTTTTATACCCATTTAAAATTAGTGGATGATCTTCTACGCTCATCGTTTTACCCAAATCAAAGGTAAACAATGGCCAGTCATAATCATTACCACGGAGAATATACATTCAGTCTCCCTTACCAACCTGTCATAACGATATAACTGATCGGACTGATTTAAATAAAACTGCCACCTACCTGCACTCCACGGTGCTCTCTTTTCACCATCAACTGGATGTATGTGGTTCATTGACATTGACAGGAGTGTAATTTGTAAAAGAATATCAGTTCTTAAAATGTATGCCTGACATTTCACGAAATGCAAATATAGGCATTGTTGCACAACACACGATTTACGTGCAACTGGTATCCAGAGAATGCGTGATGTTGGATTTGAACTAAAACACATTTTGTACGTGAGTGGACATTGAAATGAAGGTTCCGTCCGCGGTTCCAATAGGGAATGTCCCACTTTAAAGAAACAAAATATCAGTCAAACACTGTCCTCCTTGACAACTCAGCCTCGTGCACAACAATGTCCGTATGAATAAAACGCTACATCACTGACGTTGTGGAATCCACAAACGAAACTCGCGCAAACAAAACTTTCCAATTTTCAAATTTATTTATTTATTTATTGGTGTTTAAGGTCACATACTTATGCACAATGGCTAATCGTGACCGTGACAGTGTTACGGGTGGAGGAAGCCGGAGTATCCGGAGAGAACCACCGAGCAACGACGAGCAGCTGTCAGCCCTCCAACATCGTAACTCTGAACTCTGCACCGCAGCACAGGCAGGGTTAGATTGGTTGAAGACATGCGCACCATCGACGTGCAGTACGCCTCAGTACACAGCGTCATCGTGCCCCCATGTAGGCAATCGGGGTGAAGTGTCTTGCCCAAGGACACAACGCGTTTGCCGCAGGTGGGATTCGAACCGAGGACCTCTCGGCTTGCAGCCTGCACCTCTACCAACTGAGCCACCGCGCCCCCCCCCCCCCCCCAATTTTCAAATAACCTGAATTAACTCTTTTTTAGACAAAGTTCAGCCAACTTCATGTCATCTGTGTTTATATCGAATTCCACATTTAACAACTGTGTTTTCAATTTCTCTTGAAATGGTCAAAATCAGAATTTAGCCCAGCCTTGCTTTGAATGACATCACCCTCCCGTCTAGAGGAAAAGGAGATTGAACTTTCGTGTGGGCGTGGCCTATGGCGTTCGTTTCAACTCACGCAATTCATTGGTGAATAAAATTTTTAATGACATAAGAACATCTTTCAGTGAAATGTGTCGCCATTTCAAACAGAATGTTCAAGAAATAGACAGAAACAAACGATCATTCCTTATTTGTCCTAGGTAATTACGGTAAAACACCATGACGTTTGGTGAAGTGAAAACTGTTAAGCTACAGCGTAACAGCATTTACGTCATCAAACGTCATGTATTGGAAGGAGTGACCGCGTTGATTGACTTGCTGCTATCTAAGATGGGGGTGGGGAGGTTTGAGAGACGACGTTTTTCGCTGACGTTCCAGCAATCCTGTTATATAGAGATCAATGTTCTAGGTCTTTTTTGACATCTTTCATCTGGCTTCTGACTCAAGTGATAAATAGAATATTTAACTCACCCCAAGTGCATATGGAAATGTATAGGGCGAGTCCAGTGATTTAGGTCTGAAGCTAGAAACTGATGGACTCGATCACACAAATCCTAGTAATAAGGGATAATTGTATAAGATATTCACACTTTTTCCAGTTCCAGGAACAATCACTATTTCAGCTGATGTACTTTGAAATTGAAGGTTTATTAGCTGAAACTCTCTGCTCGTGTTATTTATATTGTTTACAAGATTTGGAAGGGGGTGCTTTTGGGGGGTTTCGACACATTTCAATCAAAGGTAATGATGTTAGGTATCACCCGACGCGCACAGTGGCGAGTAGGAGGTATCGCATATTCGTCGGTGGGCTCCGGGAAAAATTTTGGAAAATGGGCGGCCAGTGTGACCTTCCGATGACTTCTTTTCATGTGACAGAAACATATTCCCGCAATCTATTATACAAATGGGAAATCAGTGATTCCGTGATTCAGTCCAGCTAGAAATTTAAGTTTCGATTATCTCCCTTTGTATGCAATGCAATACACTTTTCCGTCCCGCACATGGTGTGTCCTTTCCTGGGACGGGTGGGCCCACTAGTTTTATATAGACTGATTCAAATTTTGAAAAAACGGAAACTAATTTATAATGGCTCACAGGAGACCCGTGCAGAAGTTTTTGCTGTAAATTATGGGTATTATCTGCCATATCTTCAGCAGTGGATGTCCATGTGTTATCGCGGATAATACTCTGTCCCTCATGCCTCTGCTCTCGGTGCTTTTGAAATAAAATTGAGTAACAAAAAAATAGTAAGGTGCGCCGCGCTCTAAATCGCCCATGATGCGAGTGCTTTGCTGCACCCATCCTCGCTGTACTGAAACTACACCCTTGTTAAAAACTGTGATAACATTGCTCAGAAAATATACAATCACAAACTTACGTTGACGTCGTTGCAAAACCAATAAGCCATGGTCGCAAAATGTCCACGAAGAATTTCAGAGGATTACGTCTTGTGAAAATAAACAACAATACTGGCATCATGATAACCTGGTGGATGATTATTCCGACAGTTACAGCAACTACGAACAGTCCAGTTTTTCGGAATGTTTCTGAAGGGTCTTCAACTCGAGCTACCGATACACATATCAAGCTAGCCACACCAATGGGCGTCAACCTGAAAATATACCCCGTATTTCAGATGTGGTGGATTGAATACATAATACAGTACAGTCGCCGTGGACTGGTCATAACCACACGTAGGCAGTGATGTCCACGCATGCTTTTACCAGGTAATAAAAATCATAATCATCCAAATTGTAATTAATGAAGCACCGGTTGTACCTGGAGCTTCATTAATTAAATTTTTGACGATTATTCCAATAATTAGTATCTAATATTACTGCGTCCGTGGAAATATTGCCACCCGTGGAAAGTGACCAGCCCTGTAGAGCATTGAGAATTGAGGAATTATTTTCTGTTCAAAAATATTTGTTGAGCGAAGTGTCGTGTTCATATACACATTACCTGATATAACGGCCATATTACTATTCAAATTTTATTGTCATTTTCAATTTTCTCTTCAAAACATAGCTTATGATCCCTCATTGGGACAAACTCGTCGAGCCCGTTCCAATGCTGGGGTCAGAGGATGTGTTTTGGCGATGAACAAATAAAAAGCTGCTCGTATTCAACAAAAACTTTTATCTAAGCTGGTCATCTACACGTGGTATATAGGTAAAGATTAACTCTTAGCCCGCTGCGTAATTTTGAAATATTTTTCAGGAAATTTAGTCATGGCTGCTGTGAAGCAGCCATGACTAGATTTGATGAAAAATTCTTGAAAATTTAACACAAGGAATCATCAGTTAAAAGTCTATACAACTTAGATGGGACAAATTTGGTTAAATATCCCTAAATTTGACTTATTGTAATAGCAGGAGATTTCCTGTCCTGGGTAGGAATATTCGTCAGCAGCATGCAAGGGGTTAACACTTGAATTTTAATTCGTTGTGGATTAACAGAGGTTAACGACGTCGCAAAATACTGAGAACGTCCACATGTTAGAGGGTATGGAATCTGTTGTTCTTTTGTCCGATTTCACTTCAGAAAAACATTTTTCAATGGCAGTTTTATTGTGATTTGAAAGCATTAATGAGGACCGGGGAGGGGCAACGAAATGGCATTTTCAGATATCAGGGGAACACAACTTTCTTATTTTAAAACTGATACAACTGACTGATAAAGAAGAAAGTGTTTACAATCAACTCAAAAATTATATGCCAGCCTGTGAATTATCGCAAATTATCTGAAAGATATTTCTCAATAGCCATCGACTTGATGGATAACGAGGAATATCCCTCAGTAGCTTCCTAAATGACGTCACGCTTTGGCCCAGCACTTCGCCTTCGATACTGTTACGAGCGATTTACCAGTACCATTAGCTCATGCTATTCCAAGCCCTTCTCCGAGAGTGATATTGAGCCTTGAAGTGGGTAAATTTACCGAAATACCTTGTTGATCGATTCGGCTAGGAAGGTTGGGTTTTTTTTGTTTTGTTTTTGTTTGTTTGTTTTTTTTGGGGGGGGGGGGTGAGTCGGCGCACTCAATTCGAAATTCCTCGTTGTAAATTGACATTTACAATGTTCTAAAAATTATCATTAATAAAAAATATGAGAATATTCTCATCTGTAGTGTTATAATTATTAAATTTCATCTGTGATTTGAACAGTTATAGTTAAATTATCGTGTGAAAGTGGGACTATTTTTTATGTTTGAGTGATTTGGGTAGTACAGGCTTGAAAGAATGATCATCTGATCTTTTTTATTGTTTTGGAACGTTCGTGTTTGCAGTCGAATTGGGTTGAATATTGCGCAGTAAAATGTCACGTGGCATATAAAAAGAAAATCAAACCTATATTAGTGATAATCGGGAATTATCTCATTCGTGTGGAACTGAAAGTTTTATTTTTCACAAGCGCTTGAGATAATTCCCAATATGCACTCAAATAGCGTAGATATCCTCTCTATATTCTCTTACTATTCAAGGCGGCGCGGTCTGAAGTTTATCAATCGTAGCGCACGATGCACAAACAACTTGTCACATTTCAATATTTAAAGTCACATTTTAATATTAGCATCTCAGGGGAGATGACTCTCGAAGATGGTTTTGGCTGATGAAACGGTTCGTCTACCGAGTTCTAATGTGTTCTATGTGCCTACTGGTGCATAGAACACATTGGAATTCAGGGGGCGAGATGGCCCTGGCATCGTGTGTTTTTCCCTACTGATAGGGAATATCCTTGTTTTTCTACATGAAAATCGCCCGCAGTTTCATATTTAGACAGAGGCGGAACCAGGGCACACTTAATCCAAAATTTTCCAGTTTTCTTAAAAGTGCATACACGTGTGGATAATCAAGATTTTTTTGTTCGAGATTTCTCTATTGCACTGCTTGGAGATATTATTATCCTGTATTTATATCATGATTACCTGTTCTATGATATATAAAAAGCCAAAGACATAAATTTAAGCTTTACACACCAACCCCGGTGAACACGTCAACAATGGGATTTCAATGGTAAAAATTTACACCTACAGTGGAACTACATCCAAGTTGACCTTTGGTGACCTCGCATTGAATGCAAACTTGTCTAAATTTATCACTCGTCGCCTCGTGAAGAATGAAATGAAACCCGCAATTATTCATTACGTTTTTAAATAAGTTTACCTCATAAGGTACCACAAATTTACAAGCACGCGTTGTCTCATGTTAATAAAGCATCCATAACTCGATATAGTATGTTATATTATGCTATTAAAATGAAAAAGGCCCCGTAATTTGGGATTTCGTTTTCTATTTTGTTTCGGCGATAAAATTTCCAGCGGAGGTACCGCACAACTGTGCTCATGTAAACAAAAACAGATTCGCACGTGTGAATATTGATTTATTTAACATTTAAACTCTTATAAATCTGACGATCATGGTATAAATAAAATATACCCAGAGTAGCTTGGTGTACCAAATGTTCACCAATGTGAACATTTGGTACACCAAGCTACTATGGGTATATTCTATGTTTACATTTTTTGGTCCAGATATCTTTCAGTGTAATTATAAACCCCAAGTACAGGTCATTTTGGGACATAGTCAGGATATACCATGCTACATATAACTCTCCAAGTGCCGGTTGATTTTAGCGTACCCAGACTCCACGACTATCTTGGATAGATTTATGTGTCCAACTCCCGCTCATAACAATACCAGTCTCCGGTACTGATTAGTGATTGCATTTACTAAACGTAACTGCAATATTCGGGCAGTTCTCTTCCATCCCTGACGTAACGCGTCATGAAAATCAAATTTCGTTAAATTATCTCCCCTGCAATTATTAGACGGGTTAGGAAGATCCAATTAAGAAGCACGAAATTGTCAAGAAAACACCTTTGACATCAGTAAAAAATAAAGCGAAGTTTCCTTTTGTTATTGTTAATAAACCTAACAAACAGACAATTCTCGGAGCTGTTCGTTGTTTTCGTTTATTCAAATTTACAAAGGATGATATCTTATGGTAAGATAAATAGAAGCAACAAAGTAACCGTCCACTTTGGCTCTCTGTTTAGCGAATGCGTTTTTACAGTAATGTGTAAGTTTTTATTCTTTGGAGGAAAAAATAGCGAATTTCACCTCCTTGGCTTTTATATTAATGGACCAGTGCCCGTATTACATGCCACGATGCGAACACTGTTAACATAACGGGGAGAAAAAGGTACAGAATATCATTAGATGGTTAAAACGCCGTTCTCTTATATCAAATGGGTTTGAAGTTCAACAGAGAATAATACCGGGGCGTTCAAACTGACTGGGGGGGGGGGGGGGGGGGGGTAATTTGCCATCTTCTGTATTTTTAAAGGGCCTACTACTCTACAAGAAAATGCCTGAATTTTGTGAAATGGAGCGCATGCGCACCTCGATAATACAACTTCGCTAATATTTCAAAATTTTAATCTTGATATGAAATTCCCATACTCTTAGTGTTAAATTTACTGACAACTTTAGAAAATTAAGGGGAGCTAACATTACTGTGAAGCTCTTCCAATGAGGAATATTGTCATCCATGCACAAGATCACCATTCAAATTATATTACCTTTTTCAGTTTTAGATTCCATCGAAGGGTTATAAGCTATATTTTGACCGCAAAATATAAAATAAAATAAGAACTTTGAAAAAGAAAACTGAATTGCGCACGCAATAGCGCCAAATATTATAAATATATCTGCTTACCATAACAACCATCGAAGAATGATCATAAAAATATCCGTTGCTGACTGGAAGAATTTAAGAAAGGGTTTTCCTTTTTTGCCCGCTTGGTTTGTCGATATACCAATCAAAAGGCAAATTACAATCAAACCTGAAATATATACGAATGCAACGTTTTACTTTATATATTTCCATAAAACTTAACCCTTTTTTTGTCACGTCCACTTTAGTTATATATGGAGGACCTCTATGCACGCCTGTATGAGAGGAAGTTTAATAAAATTTATAACATGCTTGAAACTCTATCATCCGAATAATTGTTGGAAAGGGCTCGCTGAGCCCTTTCCAACAATTAATCAGATGGTAGGTTTGATCTGCGCATAACAGAACGTAGAGATAATCATCATAAAATAGGTGACAATAGTCGCTTTCGGCAGCGAAGGTGTTAAAAAATGTTCTACTAGTTAAAAACAAACTCAACTTGTATTTCACTACAACATATACAGTACGTGGATAGTGTATTATCACTAAATCACCTGCAGAGTGGAGAATCCACCCAAGCAATAACTGCAAATTTGTTGCAAAGCATAACAAGCACAGGCAAAGTTTCAACCTATGGCCCTCCGGGTTAAACCCGGAGGTCCATTGGCTGAAACATTGCTTGTGTTTTTGTCCATATGTATAAAATTTGAAAGTTATACTTTGGGTGATAACTCCACTCTGTGGGTGATTTAGTTACAATCCACTCTCCACGTACTGTACATGTACTTTTTCTATTTTATCACTTTTATTGGGAAAGAAATCATTCCTGACTTATTACGCCATGGAAATCGACATTCTACAGAGTTATCGCCCTTGAAATTATCAGACAAGCTGGGTTGGTCCAGTTAACAAGCATATAATTGCTGAGAAAAACCTATGGCATCCGTAAAATATGAAGTCAAGTTTTCGTTAGTTTCTTTTAATAAACGAAAACAACAGATAGTTGTCGGGACTGTCTGTTCTTTTCATTTATTAAAACTTACAAAAGGAAACTTGGCTTTTCGTGGCAAGCTAGTTGGAAAAATCACTTCACGGATAATCCGTCATTTATTTATTTATTTATTGGGTTTTTTTAAGGTCACATATTTCTGCACAATGGCTAATCATGACCATGACAGTTTTACGGGTGGAGGAAGCCGGAGTACCCGGAGAGAACCACCGAGCAACGGTGAGCAACTGTCAGCTCCCCAACATACTAACTCCACACAAGCAGGGTTAGCATTGGTTGAAGACAAGTGCACCATCAACGTGCAGTACGCCGTAGTACACGACGTCACCGTGCTCCCGCATGGGCAATGGGAGTGAAGTGTCTTGCCCAAGGACACAACGCTGTTGCTGCAGGTGGGATTCCAACCGAGGACCTCTCGGCTTGCAGCCTGCACCTCTATCTACTGAGCCACCGCGCCCCCTAATCCGTCATTAAGAATATCTATCAGTGTCACACCTACCAACACAAAGTAAACGTCCACTTTGGCTTTTTACAATAATTTTTTATGCTTTCTAGGAAAAAAAATTACCAAATCTCATCTGTAGACTTTTGTATTAATGGAAATTATTATTATTATTTATTAGGGTTTAGCGACACTTTAACAGCCAATGTCATATCGTGTGGGTGACAGTTTTACTGGTGGAGGAAACCGGTGTACCCGGAGAGAACCACCGAGCAGCTGCCAGCTCCCCAACAGCATTACTCCGAACTGCAGCATAGGCAGGGTTAGATTCGTTGAAGACATGTGCACCATCGACGTGCAGTACGCCTTAGTATACGGGGGTGAAGTGCCTTGTCCATGGACACTACGCGGGAGTCCGAATCGATCGCTCAGACGGTCACCCATCCAAGGACTAACCGGGCTCTACGTTGCTTTACGTCGATGATCTGACGAGAACTGGTTACCGCAACGCCACCGCTCTCCCATATCAATGGAAAGGGGGAGTCTGTATTATAAACCACGACACGCAGGATGCTGATATAAAAAACAGTTACAGAACATCAAAAGATAGTGACAACGTCGTTATCTTATTTTTAAATAGGTTTTAACAGAGAATAATTACATTGTTAATGTGTATAGTTATACGTTTTGGGTCGAAATACTCAATTCCCATTGGTCAGCTGGATGAAAATATCATGACCAAATGTAATTCATTTTCCAATGAATACATTTGGTCGAACTTTGGCCCGCATTTACGGTAGAGCGCAGTTGACAGAATGTAATTCGGGCGGTGTTTGGGCGGGTTTTTAACTTTTAGCGCCTCTCGCAGTGATCAACTGCGCTTCTGTTTCTTTGGTGACATTTTCCAACTGTTGCATAAAGCCCGTTACTAAAATACTCGTTTCCATTTCTAAAGTTGTGAAAATTAAAAATCAGAGTTGTGCGCTTTATCTTTTGTGTGAGGCTGGTTTTTCGTCTCGTTCGTTCGTACATGTTTTATTTCGTCTTTCTGCTTTATTGTTTGGTAAAAAGTAGTTGAAACAGTTACGGAATGTAATTATAAGAATTGAATGCAATTTTTATAATCTTTATTGGAGTATGAACGTGTGGGAATGGGTACAAATTGTACGAATCCTTTCGGGATTCATACAAAATGTGTACCCATTCCCACACGTTCATATTCCAATAAAGATTATAAAAATTGCATTCAATTCTCAAATAATAGCCAAACATTTAAACTGATTGTAAAAAGCCAGGTTCTGTATTTTTATACTACTCTACAGGAAAATGTCTGAAGACTGTGAAATGATGCGCACATCGATGATAAAAGTTCCCAAGCTTTCGAAATTTCAATTTTTTTATGAAAGTCCCATACCTTTTGCGTTAAATTTAATGACAGCTTTTGGAAATTAAGGGGAGGTAATTATCCTGTAAATCTGTTGCAGTGACGAAAATTTTCAGCCATTCATAAAACATAACAAATCGGAATTAACCACCGAAAAGTAGCGCCAAGTCTTTGTTTAATCTTTTTCTCGCAGTCAATTTATTTATTTATTTATTTATTTATTTATTTATTTATTTATTTATTTATTTATTTATTTATTTATTTATCATTGGAGTTTAACGACACATCCAACAGCCAGGGTCACCTCGTCTCGGACAGTTTTACGGGTGGAGGAAGCCGGAATACCTGGAGAGAATCACAGGGCAACGATCAGACGCCTCAACGTACTAACTCCACACAAGCAGGGTTAGCATTGGTTGAAGACAGGTGCACCATCGGCGCGCAGAACGCCCTAGTACACAGCACGACCGTGCCCCCGCGTGGACAATCGGCATTAGGTGTCGTGCCCAAGGTCACAACGCAGTTTCCCGTCTCGGTTTGAAGTTCAATGCCGTAACCACTGACCCACCGTGCTCCCTCTCGCAGTCAATAAACATGTTCCATTTTAATTGCATTATCCCTCTACCTAACAGAATTAGATAACGGCACCTGTGAAATGTAATTTAAAAAAATGGAATTTTGTTGTTTCCAAATTTTATCTTACAGTCAACATGTATTTTGTCTGTATTAACTCCACAACTGTCGTGTATCCGACCCCCTGATACAGATGTTTGTATCAGGGGGTTGGATACAAGCATGTTCCTTTCACGTGAGTTCCATTTTTTTTTCTTTTTGTTCATCCGTACGAATAAATAGTTCGTTATATATTCGTCTACATTCTTGACTTATTCCCAAGATATTGTAAGATAAAATGATTATTTCCATTATGTGGATGTACAAAATATATATCCGACACTCGCTCCGGGTTCTAAAGGTAGACTCTTCGACTTTTGAAGGTCAAAATATTCAAAATCTTGAAAAATTAAAATCCGATTAATATTGTTCAAGTTATTCCATAAACAAGCTTAACTCGATATTGTTTTATCAAAGGGCAATAACTCCCATAATTTTCATCAGATAGGAGTGGTTACTGAACTTGACATTGATAGTGTTGCTATAGAGACATAAGCTAAAAATAATTGAAATCCGCTTACTATTGTTAAAGTTATGCGATAAACAAGCTTAACACGATATTTTTAACAAAGGGCAATAACTCACACAATTTTCATCAAATAGTGGTCTGAACCTGACGTAGACATTGTTGATATAGAGATATATGCTAAAAAGAATTGAAATCCTGTTATTATTGTTAAAGTTATGCCATAAACAAACACTATACATTATTTTTTAACAAAGGGCAATAACTCAGACAATTTTTATCGGATAACGGTGGTCATCGAACTTGAGGTAGACACTGTTCCTAAAGAGATATATGCCAAAAAATTGAAATTCGGTTACTAAAGTTTAAGTTATTTCATAAACAAGTATTACTCGATATTTTTAACAAAGGACAATAACTCCCATCATTTTCATCGGATATCGCTGGTCATCGAACTGAACGTAGACATTGTAGCTATAGAGACATATACCGAAACGAAGTAAAATCCGGTTACTATTGTTAAAGTTGTGCCATAAACAAGCATTACACGATATTTTTTAAACAAAGGGCAATAACTCCTATAATTTCCATCGGATATTGGTGGTCATCGAACGTGACAGAGGCATTGTTGCTGTAGAGAGATAAACCGAAAAGAACTGAAATCAGTTAACTATTGTTCGAGTTATGCCATAAAGAATTTTTACAGGATATATGTTTATAACAAAGGACCATAACCCCCATGGTTATGGTCCTTTGTTATAAACATATTTAACAAAGTACCAAGAGATATCGGTGCTCATCGACCTTGGCGTAGACATTGTTGCTATACAGACAAACACCAAAAAGAATTAAAATTCGTTAACTATTGTTCATGTTATGCCATAAATAAAGTTCAGACGGACGGAGGTCTTCGCTATATCAGCCCCTTGCGGGGGGGGGGGGGGGAGTCCAAACTACTCGCCCCTTTCGGCTAACGATCGTGACAACAGTTTGCGCTATGACCTCTAGCTTTCACCTCCATGTAGAAGGAAGTGGGTGTGGGGCCGACTATTCATAAATTCAATACACAACATTATATTTTTCACACATTAAACCGGCTTCCTCTCCTTAATGACGAGCACAACTTTTTGCGCACGATAAATCAAAAGTACGGGCACTGCCGAGTGCATGCCCTATTGCGTCCGTATCCTGGGAGGGGGGGGGGGGCTGATGTCTGGAAGCTTTCTGAGCTTACTAAAAGTGAATTCGAGTACTATCCTACATACCTAAGACATTAGCGCCATCTGTACTGCCTACAGATTTGGTGAAAGTTACTGCAATTTCAGTCGTCGAGTTTGTAGAATTATACATATTTTCCACTTTTGTGTATCGAGTTTGTGCCTGAAATCAATATAAACGCATTGTAATCCCTTTTTTATTTGAACAATCCTTGTTCAGGTCAGGGGTGGACAGGACCAAGAAAAGTTACCGGAAAATTACCTATGGCGGACCCCGGACTCGGAGAAAAGTTTGATTTTTCGAACGTGCCTCTCCACTTTTTTCCACAGATATATTACGTGGTTACACCATGACATGAAATGAGCGCATGAAAACGTGCTAATATACAGGCATTCCTGTAGTATATTATTTGCAAATCCAAACAATATTTGCCTAATGAATCCCACATTCGGTCGCTTCGGTCCGTTTCTTCTAATTCGACTATCTTCCAACCCGAAGGCTAGCCTTCGGGTTCGAAGATGATTGAAGTAGGAGAAACGGGCAGGACACTGACCACACCGCGGCATGGTCATCTGAACGAGACACTATAGTGTGTCACGGTGCATTTACCGATATACGATTGTAACTTTTCCTTCCATTAGGCCGAACCATGGTAGCTTTGAAAATTAGTGCCCCTCCACTTATATCGAGCTTCCGCCGCCTCGGAGTCGACAGTCGATATGTAAATATGTAATTAACCCTTTGAACTCTAGTGGTATCTTCCATGCCAGTTCAATGGAAACAATTAGAAGAGTCCATATTCATTATTTGCGGTAGACAAATCCTTATTTTCGACGTGCAGCCTCGGGGCTGCACGTTGAAAATATTGATTGGTCTACTCCACACATTTACTGAACAGCCATCCTATATAATGACGTTATGACGCATCATGTTCCAGGTCGGAAAAAACGGCCGCTAGGGTTCAAAGAGTTAAAAAGCTTTAATGCAGACGAAATGTCAGAAACCATGACATTGAAAAGATATAAACGAAGAAACCTAAAAGTTATCGGCGGTATAAACAAAGCCGAGAAATCCCCGAGAAATCCCCGTGACATCACGTCTCAATGATACGCGCGGTTTCTAACTTTAACTCTGCTGCTGTTTGAATAAATGACTGCGGCTTTCAACACATACCCAGCATTCCACTTCAAGTGACTGGTTTAAGTGGACGGTCATCTCCCCTTATCGACTATCAGAACTCATCAGCCAATTGCTTCACAGATAATCGATTAAGGTGTGAGAAAAGGAATCACATTATACATAATTTTGGACATCAAAGGAACAAAAGTCAAGGCATGGGTCTGATAGATATTTCCACCAGACAGTAAATATAAGATCATATTGTTCAAATTGATGAGCTTCCCAGACATCTGTCAAACCAAAAAGCGTACATAAATGACCAAAAGTCAAGGAAACACTGTTTTAAACATTGTTAGCGTGATTGCACTGGAGAAACCAGTACATTTTATAAGTTACGGGGGAACAAAACTCAGATGGTAAACTGGCACCAGTCAACAATCACTACAAAAAAGAAAATATATTTAACTTTCGGATGACATGCGCTTCCATAATGTAACTTTTGAACAGTTTATTTAATCTTAGGAATTGTAACACTTTCCCATCTCCGTTATGCTAATTTTCATTCCCCAAAACGACTTTTTCATGGGAGATAACCAGACCGTTTTTCCACTGATCTGAAGGTGAAAGCTGGCCATGACTGTGTGTTATTTCAGTACTAATTGGGCATAATTTGACAAAAAAAACAACATTTGTATTGTTTCAAATAAATTGCAGTAATGTATCCAATAAAACCCACAGTATGTCTACCGACAACATCAATCTGAAAGAGATTTCATTGACGCATAAGCTATAAACGGACACGCAAACTTCACGTTTGTACTGAGAAAGCAGATTTCGACTAATATGGAAAATGAAATTGCTTCCAAATTTTCCGTGAGCGATCGGCTGACCAGCTGGGATTGAAAAACTATGGCAAAGAGGCGGACTGGCCGTATGGTCCATCGGAAAATTTCCCTATGGGGGGCCCTGTGGCCCCCAAATCATTGCAGTCCAACACCTGTTGCTACATGGAATTTCGTGAAAATGCCGAAGAGGCGAAATGGCTTTGATTGAAAAGACTGCCGGTATACAGTACGTGGAGAGTGGATTGTAACTAAATCACCCGTGGAGTGGAGTTATCACCCAAACTATCACTTTCAAATTCTATACATATGGACAAAAAACACAAGCATTGTTTCAGTCAATGGGCCTCCGGGTTTAACCCGGAGGTCCATTGGCTGGAACTTTGCTTGTGATGGTTATGCTTTCCAACAAATTTGCAATTATTGCTCGGGTGGAATCTCCACTCTGCGGGGGATTTAGTGATAATACACTCTCCACGTACTGTATCTACATGCCCTGTATATGGACTGCCACTGGCAGTCCACATGGAGGGCATTTCGATCGTTCAGATGCAAGGAAATAAGATTCTTTCAGTTCAAAAAATAAAAATTTTCTCCCATTGGTCCGAACTCGCCAAATGAGCGACGAAACTGATACAAAAAATGCCATCGAAAAATGCCCTTCATGTGGACTGCCATTGCCCATTGATCGCTCAGATGATAGGACGCAGCGTTCTTTTAGTTCGAAAAATCAAAATTGTCTTGGGTTCCCTCTCCATATCACCTAGAAGTTATTTTATTCAGTCGAATGGTATATAAAACATGAGGATATTTTTACATAACGGAAAGTGCATGTCAAATGGTGAACTTTTGCTTTTTTTCAAAATTGCGACTTATTGTCCCTTTAAGACAGCAGAATATGAAAGAGTCGGTAAAACACAAAACATGAAGGCAGAAAAAAGTAATGCGACAACAATTGCCTTTGAGTGGCGGTCATTTTATGAGGAAATGTACTCAGCGGATACCAGATTGCCCTCTCCGAAACGGGCTTGGTGAGATGGGAAAATAGAAAAAGTTCGTACGCACTATCCCCAATCAAAAACCATTGGGCTATTGTTTCTTATACAACTGCGAACTCGAAGATGTCCTATTTAAATTACTCGGTGTTAAGATTTTCTACTTTGAATATCCATCCTTTCTCTTCTTTATCTGCTTCTGATAACTCGTGGTAAAAAAAATAGGCGATTTTTTTAACCCTTTACCTAACGTAACGGCCAAAACCGGCCAGCGCTATTCTCAAAAATCGCCTATTAATTTTCATTATTTTTTTCATTTTTTGTCTCAAAAACATAGGTTATGACCCCTCGTTGGAACGAGCTCGTCGAGCTCGTTCCAACGAGGGGTCATAACCTATGTTTTTGAGACAAAAAATGAAAAAAATTAGTTATTCAAGTATTATTTTTGCAAGTGTCGTCTGCTTTTCATGTTAGGTAAAGGGTTAAAGCGACAATCTCTCCGTAATCGTACTATACGAAAGTCAATATGGACTATGCATTGCGTCACCTGACGCAAGAACATCTAGCATATGAAACAACGGTTGTGTGTGATCTGTTTATTTCAACGGCCTAACCCAACAATGGAAAGTTTACATACTTTCCCGCATTTCATGAATTACCATGTTGGTTAAATCAGGCAACGTAAACTAACCGTTTCATGGTTTTCATCCAAGACCTTTTGGGGGGGGGGGGGGGGGGGGCGAAAAGTGAAATAGGTAGTAACATGCCCGATTGAACAAACCATGTTTTGCAAGACCAAGGCTGACCTACTATTATGACCTACGACCTAAATCCAGTAAGAATAGAGACAAGCCCTGAACTTCTATGTATGCATATAGGTTATTACCATCATGTGGGTTTCCAAGATGGTGTACTGAGGTCGAAACCTCGTCTCTGCGTATATATCGACGAGGCGATATATGACCCCGAGGTGAGGCCCAGACACCAATGCGCCATCTCGGAAACCCACATGGAGGCAATAACCAATTTACGTTACAATATTCCTCCCTTTCTTGACTAGTTCGGATATATTTTAGCAATCGACATACTTGAATGGATTTTTTTATGAATGAAGATCACGACGTCACAGTATTGTGTTCTTGCGCTATGCACGACGTAATCCGCATGCATTGTCCCGCTTGTACTATAACAGCTGAAGTTTATAGTAGAGTTTCATCTATATGTACCTTTGTTAAATTCTTCAGGTTTAGGCCTGATGCATGGTGGGCCTGTATGATTATCATCATGGTAAAAACATGATCTAGTCCGATTTATTTCGCTGAGTTGATGATTTATGTATCTTTTAATTATTGTTATCAAAACGGTTGCATCGGCATGTGTAATCAGTTTCGATGAGTAGAGGTAAAAAACCGTTTGCTTTCTGAATTCAATATTCATATGTGCGGTTGCTACCTTCAATACACATTTTAGTTTTGTTTAGACGCTTTAACTTTTATTGGTGGAAATTATTTATTTATTGGTCTTTAACCCTTTACCTAACGTGAAAAGCAGACGACACTTGCAAAAAAAATTCTTGAATAACTAATTTTTTTCATTTTTTGTCTCAAAAACATAGGTTATGACCCCTCGTTGGAACGAGCTCGACGAGCTCGTTCCAACGAGGGGTCATAACCTATGTTTTTGAGACAAAAAATGAAAAAAATAGTGAAAATTAATTGGCGATTTTTGAGAATAGCGCTGGCCGGTTTTGGCCGTTACGTTGGGTAAAGGGTTAAGGTCACATACTTATGCACAATGGCTAATCGTGACCGTGACAATTTTACGGGTGGTGGAAGCCGGAGTACTCAGAGAGAACCACCGATCATCGACGAGCAACTAGCAGCTGCTCTACATTCTAACTTTGTTCAAGCTCCGCTCAAGCAGGGTTACAGCGGTTGGA
Source organism: Pictodentalium vernedei (assembly GCA_031216915.1). Lineage (NCBI taxonomy): Eukaryota > Metazoa > Mollusca > Scaphopoda > Dentaliida > Dentaliidae > Pictodentalium > Pictodentalium vernedei. The sequence continues at coordinate 178,855,133 of CM062297.1, read as the reverse complement.
GACATGTGCACCATCGACGTGCAGTACGCCTTAGTACACGGCGTCATCGTGCCCCCATGTAGGCGACCGGGATAAAGTGCCTTGCCTAAGGAAACAACACGGGTCGTCCCGGACGGGGATCGAACTCGGGACCTCTAGCATAGAAGTCCAACAGTCTACCACTGAGCCACCGCTCTCGTATTGGTAGAAATACTATCTTGTAAGATAAATAGACAGAAACCGTGTGTGTTTGAATCGGTGGGTGTTTTACATAATGAGTTGAAATGGCGTAGTTATATTTCGCGAGAGCCGTAGGCTCGAACGAAATATGATTACGCCATTCCAATGGGATTCCGTGAAATGGGATTCCTATCCCACTCTGTAAAATGGGATTCCGTGTTTTAACATCAACACTCGAGGCTTGATAGCTCATTTGCTCGATGGGATTCGAGTCGTTCGAGCAATATGTGCGAGTCACTCGATCGAGCAATTGCTCTAAAGCCCATTTGCCCGATCTGCTTCGAGTCTTTCGAGCAATGACTTACCAGTAACTGCTCGATAGCTTATTGGCTTTGGGAATGATATAGGTTTTTGTTGTACACAAGGAAGATAACTCTGCATACAGATTATAGGAAATCAAGCATTGGTGATTATAAGACTTGGACGAGAGAACCAGAGATAGTTTGGACTGGATAGACTGTTAGTGTTAGAATAGCATATGCAATAGGCATTAAAAATGGGATTCTGGGAATATCAGGTCCAGTACCCCTATTAAATAGTACATACCCTCAGAAGATATCTCGATCCTATAGCATTACGTGTTATTTTTATATGCTCAAAATGGGACTTCACATGGCCGTTTTGGTGGTTTGGTGTAGATTTTGGTGGTTTGTAAGGGTGGTCGGGTCTGTTTGGGTAATTAGATATACTCTATAATTCAATCGAACACACCCCCATGGGCGCCCCTCTGTATTATAGCACTACGTGCTACTATTATAAGCCAAAGTATGACTAAATAGGATTCTGGGTGAAATCCGTACCAAATGAAGTGGATTTTGGTGATTTGGATGGATTATCGGGTTGTTTGTGGTAATTCTATGAATCGGGAAATTACTCTTGTACAAAGGAACATACCTCTGAACATACCCCTATCCTATAAGAAGGTTTTAGGTCACATGGCAACCACGTGCTACCTTAGAAACCAAGATGGCGGCCTTCAGTATACAAAATGGACAACGGAAACACGTATCACCCTAACAGCACGCGCTGCGCATGCACACTAACATCACGTATCACTATGGTATGACGTCACAAGAGGGGCGCTCACTTGGGTTACGGTGACAACATGACATGGCGCCACTGTGTCACGTGACATGACGTCATTTCCGAGGTCCTGCACCGAGGTCATGCAACCTTTACCTGTCCGGGTACATGACATACTACTCATGTGTAATAAATGAAGATACTAAACTACCATGGTATATGTTTTCATAGTAAATTCATACAGGGTGAGTTGCAAGCGCTGATTTGAAAACCTCAATCCCAGTGAACTCAAAAGATCCGTGGAGCCTGGCTACCCTCACTTCTAAACAAGGCCCCTCTCAATGTCCATGGAGTAAACTCTGCATTTGTGCTGTATAGTAAACTGTCCACGCAATAAAAACATAAAGATGTTATTTAAAATATTCTGTTAATAACAAAAAAGTCTGTTGAACTATCCAAAACTGATTCATAATGCTACGCTCATTTGCTATATAATTATGTACACATATTTATTATACGCTAAACGATAGATTATCTAAGAAATTGCGGAAAGATAGAAATCGTATCCCCCACTGTGAAGATATAGAAATTTTCACTTTCACGATATCAATCAAAATGGCTGCTCTCAAAGTACCACTTCACGATGAATACGAGTCAAATTATCACTGGAAATGATCAATTTGTTCTAGAAACGTAATATGAAGTTATTTATGCAAACCTAAAAACGAGCGAAAGTGATGCATTAGTCCTAAAGTGCTGTAGGCCTACATTTACTGGTAAAAGAATAGGGGACCAACCAAATTTCGAGATAACTACTTTTATCTGCGTTTTGATTGGAAGATATTTTCCAGTGCTCTGATTGAAAGATTATTTTATCACTGCTTTGAATGGAAGATATATTTATGGCGTCGTTGTTTTCCGGAATTTATCCGAGGAGTTACGGAAATTGCTGCGTTCATTTTTATTTTTTCACAAATAGCGTGTAGCATTTATTGTTACTATTACCAACTGTTAGTAGCCACAACAAGAAAATACAGCAGTGCTGTGCAAAAAAAGGACGACGATAATATGCCAATGCAGTTTTACTGAAAAGGCCATATTTAAAATAATAAGACTGAGTATCACAAATGTAGTTTCATGATTCGGACCAGATTTTAATATAGGACGTTTCGGCCCCAGATCTATGGACGATTCTGGCCATATTTCTGGCCGATTCGGACCAGACTATTGGACGATTAGGTCCATGTTTGTGGACGATTTGGACCAGGTTTCCGGGCGATTTGCCCAACAGACACACAAACTACACAAGCCAGCACAGACATACACACTTCACAAGACAGCACAGACTTGTAGTTTGAAGTAAATAGGCCTAGAGCTTTATGTGCCAGTTTCAATAAGCCATTTCATTAATTTCACTGAAAAAAATACCGACGTACCGGTATTGTTTGCAGTTATCACAACAGATAATTCTGAGAGTAATTATGAAACAGCTAATCCTGTGCTTCTGGGTTTTTGCAATGCATTTTGGGTCCGCATACCGAATTTGGTCAAAATCGGTCCAGTATAAGGGGGAGCTCTGGTTGCTAATGACGTCACGTGGCGTCAACATTGATCTATCTGTTTTCGTTTGCAATGCATTTTGGGTCCGTATACCGAATTTGGTCAAAATCGGCCCATTAGTAAGCCCGTTGCTAAGGGGGCACTCTGGTTGCTAGGTAAGTCACGAGACATAAACTTTGATCTGTCTGTTTTCATTTGCAATGCATTTTGGGTCCGTATACCGAATTTGGTCAAAATCGGCCCAGCAGTTAGCCCATTGCTAAGGGGGCGCTCTGGTTGCTAGGGAAGTCACGTGACGTCATCATTGATCTATCTGTTTTCATTTTCAATGCATTTTGGGTCCGTATACCGAATTTGGTCCAAATCGGCCCAGTAGTTAGCCCGTTGCTAAGGGCGCGCTCTGGTTGCTAGGGAAGTCACGAGACGTCAACATGGATATGTCTGTTTTTATTTGCAATGCATTTTTGGTCCGTATACCGAATTTGGTCAAAATCGGACCAGTAGTTAGCCCATTGCTAAGGGGGCGCCCTGGTTGCTAGGGAAGTCACGCGACGACACCATTGACCTGTCTGTTTCATTTGCAATGCATTTTGGGTCCGTATACCGAATTTGGTCCAAATCGGCCCAGTAGTTAGCCCGTTGCTAAGGGCGCGCTCTGGTTGCTAGGGAAGTCACGAGACGTCAACATTGATATGTCTGTTTTTATTTGCAATGCATTTTGGGTACGTATACCGAATTTGGTCAAAATCGGGCCAGTAGTTAGCCCGTTGCTAAGGGGACGCTCTGGTTGCTAGTGAAGTCACGCGACGACACCATTGACCTGTCTGTTTCGTTTGCAATGCATCTTGGGTCCGTATACCGAATTTGGTCAAAATCGGCCCAGTAGTTAGCCCGTTGCTATGGGGGCGCTCTGGTTGCTAGGGAAGTCACGTGACGTCATCATTGATCTATCTGTTTTCATTTGCCATGCATTCTGGATCCGTATACCGAATTTGGTCAAAATCGGCCCAGTAGTTAGCCCGTTGCTAAGGGCGCGCTCTGGTTGCTAGGGAAGTCATGAGACGTCAACATTGATATGTCTGTTTTTATTTGCAATGCATTTTGGGTCCGTATACCGAAATTGGTCAAAATCGGCCCAGTAGTTAGCCCGTTGCTAAGGGGACACTCTGGGTGCTAGGGAAGTCACGTGACGTCATCATTGATCTATCTGTTTTCATTTTCAACGCATTCTGGGTCCGTATACCGAATTTGGTTCAAATCTGCAAGTAGTTAGCCCGTTGCTAAGGGCGCCCTCTGGTTGCCAGGGAAGTCACGAGACGTCAACATTGATATGTCTGTTTTTATTTGCAATGCATTTTGGGTCCGTATACCGAATTTGGTCAAAATCGGACCTGTAGTTAGCCCGTTGCTAAGGGGGCGATCTGGTTGCTAGGGAAGTCACGCGACGACACCATTGACCTGTCTGTTTTCGTTTGCAGCGCATGTTGGGTCCATGTATCAAAATTGGTCAAAATTGACCCAGTAGTTTGCCCGTTGCTAAAGGTGTGCTTTACTTGCTATGGACGTTACGTGACATAATCAGTGATCTATTAGCCCCCACCTCCCCCCCCCCCCCAATATATTAAGGATCCCTTCACCCAATGAGGGTGAAAGCAATGGTGGACAGTCATCACTTGTTCTAGCTTCCGGGTATCCTTGAAAAAATGTAACCTCATTTGTCCCTGGTTCCTTTGGGAGAAATTCCTGAAAGTTTAATCAGCAAGAGTCATTCTCGCGAAGTCTCATCTCGTTAACTACTTCCTACGAAGATAAATCATTTCTTCAATTACGAATGTCAATTTCCGCCATGCGCAAACATGTCAGCGTCCTTGTGTACCACTTCCGTTGAAAAATTTTGAAGTTGATGCCTTTGATTGAGATTGGCTTTGAGTTCATACAAACGGTACATACATGTTGCTAAATAGCTCGCTTTCGCTCGCTATAATGAAAAGAAACTCTAGTGTTTTTGAGAGGATACCGATCATTTCCCGCAATAATTCAACATGTATTCTCCTTGAATTGTTGCATGACGCTAGCCCAAACATGGCCTGAAAGTCCGTAATATAAGTTTTTGGTTTGGTACGTCCTTTAAAAGGACGCACCAACCCAAAAACTTAAATTAGGGACTTTCGAGCCATGTTTGGACTAGAAACACGCCAGCTGAATCAGATTGCAAGATGCTATCTGTTCCGAGTATCGATCAAGTCACTTCCGCGTATTAATGATTCAATCCGCCGTTTACTTTCATGCATCAACTCAAGGTTGAAACGAGTGGAATTATCAGATTCTTATAAAAAGCGTAAAATAAAAAGAAAATCGAGTGTTTTTGAGTGGACACCGAGAATTATCTCACTTGTTACCTGTTACCGAGAGAAATGATTATTTTCGCACGCGGAAGCCCTCGCGAAAAATAAACATTTGTCTCGGTCGCTCATGAGATAATTTTCGGTATTCACTCAAAACACTAGATATCCTCTAAAGCTAAGGCTAATTGCTGAACAAGGAAGTAATGGATTATATTTTTAAGAGAATATAAAATAATTCAGTCAGTTGCAAGGTAAATATATATTGTGCATTTAGGATTATCATACCTTTAACCATACATTGAATGTGAATAAAGCTGACTTTGCTTGTTAACCCTTTAGCCAACGTAACGGCCAAAACCGGAGAGCAATATTCTTTAAAATCACCAATTCATTTTCATTATTTTTTCATTTTGTGTCTCAAAAACATAGGTTATGACCCCTCGTTGGAACGAGCTCTTCGAGCTCGTTCCAAACGAGGGACAATAACCTATGTTTTTGAGACATAAAATGAAAAAAAAATTAGTTATTCAAGAATTTTGTTTGCAAGTGTCGTCTGCTTTTCATGTTAGGTAAAGAGTTAAGTCGAAATTTACTTGGATACGAAAAATGTCGGCTCATTGGGACCTTGGCCTTTTGAAACGCTGGCTCCTGGGCCCATGGCCCATTCTGATCTCCGGCGCATTGAGATCCACTGTCCTATATTAGCTTCCACTGTATTCACACAGTACTATAGTCTTCTACCACCCTTACAGCCTTGTATGATTACTACTGACCTGTAACACTACTACAGGCTTGCTAGCTGTCTCAGACTACGACCTCTACCCTCGGTCAAGTCTTGGAATGTCCGTAAGGCAACCTATACTCTACTACGACACTAGAAACCTAGCATACAATCTCGTGACCTAGTATTCCGAACTACCCATGAGATAGTACAAATTATTAGGTGGTTTTGTAGGGATAGCGGTAGACCACCAGGGTACCTACAGTACACCCTGTACTACCTTACTTGATAACAGAACATATCTCCCCAGACCAGTAGAATAACGGGGTATATACAGTAGACCCTAAATTACCACATTAGACAAGCATTTATACCTCACAACACTCCATTAAATTGCATTACATATTACCTATACCTACCTATACCATCTGTGGGCCAGAACAATCCCTTAGATCTGTTACGATTAGTCATTGTACAGAAATATGTGACCTTAAACACCAATAAATAAATAAATAAATAAATAACGCTTATGATACAAGGACTAACACTGTCATTTTTCTATGGATGGGTGTTTGGTTATTTTACTATTATTTCTTTATTCGTTTGGTGTTTTGTAGAATACCACCAATCTTCGTAATTCCAGGCCGAAATGGCTAGCTCTCAATACTACTCAACTTCATCACAGGCCTGGTAACGTGGTTCACTTTGAATATCTCCTTTACACTAATGAAAATCATGGACTGGCAACCCTTTAGGTTTTGTTTTCCGAACAACTGAAACATTACCTCCGATTGAATCTAACACTAGGCGATGAACTATTTAAGATCTTGACTAGTTCCGTGTCATACTAGCGTCAGATTCCTTTACAAATCTGACTGGTGGCCCCAGAGCCTGGGATTTTGGATCAAGTGGTAAATACCATCATCAACTCGCCCCCAATCCAATGTAAAACTTACGAAACTCGTCCTGTAAATTAGGTCTGGTCACCTTATCACGTGATCCCCATTGGAACGAGCTCGACGAGCTCGTTTCAATGAGGGTCACATGATACGGCTCAGTTTGTAAATTACATCCATGTCTCTGCAAAATGTTTATAATGTTATCCTCACGTGTGTATTCCTCTGTATGCTATTGTGGAAGCTGCCATCTTGTACATGTCACATTACATGGAAGCGTAATTTGATTGGTCTGATTCGCAGAACTCTGTCACAAACGATAAAAATAGCGTAGTCGTCAAGTTACCTGGTTGGTCCCGCACTCTGCGAACTCGTGAGTCAGAAAATATCAAACATGTTTGGAGGTCGAGGTTTTTGATTCACTAGCTATTTGGCGCAGAAAAAGCGTAATTTAAGAAATCGTCCTGTAAATTAGACGTAATTTACGAACTCGTTTCATAATTGTTTATATAAACTGGGGAGACCATCTATTTACTGAATAAAAATGAGTAGTTAGAATTTCATGAAATCAATCCATGATGCCCAGAGCTGCAGATAAGACGCGCGCAGTCGTTGTATCGTACTGGTTCTGTACAGTCTCGTGAAACAGAAAGAAGGATGCTCGTCTTGAATAAACACAATATATTGCGTAATAATTTTGTGTCTCTGACCAGGTAATTTCATCCTTAGACATTAAATTAATTGAAAACTGGTAAACAGGATTTCAAACTAGTTCCGTAATCACAAGACGTCACTGGTACTGCATGAAATTGGCTGTATTCTTTTGAGTTATTTGCAGAAGGCGATAACAAACAACCTAGATTTCGCAACCCAGATTACCCGCTTTAGATTAAAAAGAAAATTGGAATACGGATTGTAACCCGAGTAAACTTTCCGCGATGTCGTCAGTCTCGTCACACGAAAAGAATAAACTACTAAGAATTTTTTTCTTCAACTAAACCCTGTCTCTGTCACTGTAGTCGATTCGAACTGTCTTTGTCTGTTTCTCTCTCGCTCTCTCCCTATCTATCTCTCTGTCTCTGTCTCTGTCTCTCCCATGAGACAGAGAGGGGGGCATCGGGAGGGACAGAGGCAGAGGCGTAGAGCTAATGAGATAGACAGAGACGTAGAAACGGACAGAAAGGGCTCGAATCGGCAGTGGGGACAGAGATAGGGTTAAATGCAACCGTACAGTTGAGAAATCAACCTAAGCTATATTGCTCGCGAGGCAGATTGTTTGCGAGGCGTGTTTCGTGCAGAGTTGGGTCATTTAACTCTGCACGTGATTACCTTTCTTGATAATCGGCAGATCTACGTTCAAAATAAAACGTTCTCGAACCAAAATATACCCTCATTTTTTTTTTTTTTTTTTTTTTGCTTTCATTTTTTCTACAATTATCTTAGTGAAATGGCAGGGGCAATGTATGCAAATATACCTATACTAGAAGTACAATTTATGACCGAGTAAGTATGGATTTGAGCGTGATTTGCCCGGCAACAGATGCAGTCAATTTGGACGTTTAAGGTAAAATGGTTTTACTTTCGTGACATCTTTATAGATGCGGCGATATCGCTGATCGCCGCCCTCTCTTCTCCCTATTTTTTTTTAAATTGGCAGATTCAAGTAACCACTTTATCACGTGACCCCCATTGTAACGATTTCAACGAGCTGGTTTCAATGAAGGTCACATGATGTGGTTCTGCTGGCATTTTTTGGTAAATAATTTCTTTTTTTAAACTGTTCAATTTGTAAATTACACCCATGTCTCTGATGTTATCCTCGCATATGTATTTCTCTACCTGCTATTGTGGAAGCTGCCATTTTGTACATGTCACATTATATGGAAGCATAATTTGATTGGTCCGATTCGTAGAACTCTGTCACAAACGATAAAAATAGCGCAGTCCTCAAGTTATCTGGTTGGTCCCGCACACCATGAACCCGTGAGTCAGAAAATGTCAAACATGTTTGATGGTCGAGGTGTTTGATTCGCTAGCTATTTGGCGCAGAAAAAAACGTCCTGCACACTTGAGCCATGTTGCCTACGAGCAATATAGTAAGCACGACTTATCTGGGGTGTTGGGGCCGTTACATGAAACAGAATAATAGAATACTTTAACAACCGATACTAAAAAAGAAACATCCTCGGTACGCTTGCTACCTTTAGACGAGGAAATTCAAGCATATGTCCAGGGATGTAAGTTTTCAGATTTTCCCTGAAATCAAGGGTTTGATGAGGAAATGATCAGTTTCAGGGTTTATTTCTGCTGAAAATTGGCCATGTTTTTAGTGAAAACCTAACAGATCATCGAGGTTCGCGGTTTTTATCAACCGTTACCTACATCCCCGTATCATTCGTATATATGTGTCCTCAGAAAAGGATTTGAGGTGCCTCATCTGGTATTATAGGTCACACGGCTGACAATTTTCTAAAGTTATCAGTAAATTTAACACTAAGGGTGCGTATAAAGATTGAACTTCCGAAAAGTTGCGCATTATTTCATAAACGTCAGTCATTTTTCTGTTGAGTAGTATAAAAAAACAAAAGCTGAATTCTTTGCAACTTTTATCCCAGTCAGTTCGAACGCTTGGCTATTATTCTCTGTTTAAACCCATTTAATAATAAGAAAACTACGCTTTCATGATCTTTTGGAGTTCTTTTATCTTTGCTTCTGTTCATTATATCAACAGTCTGCGCATTGTGACGTATAATGCAGCTTCTATCCCTTCCATTAATATAACAGTCAAAGGCGGTAAGATTTGCCAATTTTCTTTCTGGGAAGAGTAAAAACTTGCAAATTACTGTAAACATTTGCTAAACAAAGGGCCAAAGTGGACGGGTACTTTGTTGCTTCCAACTAACTTGCCATAAAAGCCACGTTTCCTTTTGTAACTTTTAAAAAACGAAAACAACAGACAGCTGTCTGTTGTTTTCGTTTATTAAAAGTAACAAAAGAATACTCCGATTTATTTTCTACAGATATCATAGGTGCTTTTGCAAACAATAACTTGCTTCTTAATTGGACCTTCCTCTCCTGACCAATAATTTCAGTGAATATAATTTCATCGAAAGTCGATTTTCATGACGAGGTGAGTTAGGTATGTATCATCTTTTATTACACGCCTGTTCTACGAAATCCCAATCTACAGCAACACTAAACCTTGCGGAAAATGAAAATCTGTTCCACATATATGTGCGGAGCGGAAATCGTTGACGGACTATTTTTTAAATAGAATCGACATTTCACTGTAATTTTCTACAAATCGTGCAACGCGATTCCAATTTGAATCGCCAGCGATAGCTGAAAATCGTCCCTTGAGTTCCAATGTGTTCTATGTGCCAGTAGGCACACAGAACACATTGGAACTCAGGGGACGAAATAGAAACACGGGTTCACCTCGCAAATTTGGTTGGGGATAAAATGTGTTCTTTGTGTTGATAGTTGTCAAATGAATTGCTGAGTGTCCTTCTAATAATTGTTTTTGTAGACGTGAAGGTGTGTAATAAACACAGAACGACACACGCGTGTGATAGGCCTCTTGTTCTATCCTTCCTCGCTGGCACTTGTGCCATATCGATTAACCCATTCACACGTGTGTGTCGTTCTGTGTATTTATTTTCGCTAAGATTGTCTAATTAGGGATGAGATGTGTTTGGTATCTACTGAGATTTTTTTATTTGTTTTTCTCCGTATATATCTGTTAAATGATATTCAAATTGGGCGTGGGTTTCAGAAGTTCCTTGTAGAGTCGTTATTATAAGAAATAAATTGTGTTGCCTCTACACACACAGGTGATTGCAATAGATTCTGATTGGCTAGTTAGTGATTGTGGAAGCAAAACACTAAAAAGGATGAACTATCTGATGCCTGATCTTTGATTAGCCAACAAAATGGTCATGGTGCCACCTTAGTATTTCAAAAGTGGGAATAGGCAACTACACTGGAAAGGGGGGCTAGTATTCCTGAAGGTTCGTTAAACCTCCATTACTTCGCCAAATTATACCATAATTATGTACTCTATTAGTATCAAAACCTGTAAAGTCCACCTATGACCTTTGTTATCCACTACTGAATCGCGAACATAATGTTCGTGAATGGAGGGGTGGCCACTCCGTGAGTCCGCATGCATAATTTCTTTGTAATTGCCAATCCTAGTGACACAAAGGACGCCCGATAACCTTTGATAATGGGGCGACGCACTCTAAGTTAGAGAAAATCTTCATAACTGTCCATTCCTGAAAGATAGTGGCCCCCTGCCCTTCACGGCTTCGTCTCACTATTTTGAGGAAAGCAGAGTTTGTCGGACTTAATGTTAAACATAAGGCTGCACAGGGGTTATTATTATTATTATAAGTCGGTAGCTAGGCAGCGTAGTATGAAATGTAGTAGGGCATCCGTTCCCAGTCAAAGGTTTTCTCAGTAATTGTACTGTCATATTTTTTACGCGATGGCACATTCTGGCTGAAAATGATTGTCAATCGTAAGCTCTCAAGCCATCAATCAAATTCTGCAAAAAAAAATCAACGCTATAAGCCTGTTACTAATCTTTCTTTGGGGAAAAATGGACATCACATTAAATCAACTGTAGTATGCGCGCAAACTTCCCAAAAAGTCGGTAAACAAACAGCACATAACAGCGTCGGATTCCTTACGGAATTATACTGGTGCCCTGCGAGCTTGTGTCAGTCGCTGAAAATGATTGTCAGTTGTCAATACGAGTTAAGGAGATCACACCATTCAGACATACCTTTCTTAAAATAATTTCAACATGAGGATTACACCGGGCTCCTCTCTTACAGGGTCCATACACTTTTCAGAGAATCAAATCCCATGACTTTCCAAAACTTTTCCAAAAAATTCCATGATCGGGTTAGTTCGCACCCAAACAGAAAAGCTTCATTTTTTGCATAATTTTTGCACAAGTTGAGCATAATTTTTACAAAAAATCAATCCCCTTGATCCCTTTACCCAACGTAATAGCCCAAACCGAAAAGCGCTATTCACAAAAATCGCCAATTAATATTCATTATTTTTTTTTTTTTTTTTTTTTGTCTCAAAAACATAGGTTATGACCCCTCTTTGGAACGAGCTCGTTGAGCTCGTTCCAATGAGGGGTCATAACCTATGTTTTTGAGACAAAAAATTAAAAAATTAGTTATTCAAGAATTTTGTTTGCAAGTGTCGTCTGCTTTTCATGTTGATAAAGGGTTAAACCTGGCTACGAATTCCATGACTTTTCCAAAACTTTAACCCTTCCAGCCCATTTTTCACAACTTTTCAAGGCCCTTCAATTTTTTTAAAAAATTCTATGACTTTTCCAGGATTCCATGACCCGTACGAACCCTGATAAGCGGTATCTCCAACGAGCGCTAAGCAAGCGACACAAACAACGATTTTTGTGAAGAAGTACGGGCGGATCTTATAACATGAGTTCAACATATTGGGGAGACTAGGAAAGAATCATTTCGTCAGATAAAGAGCCGACATATTCGAGAAAAAATGGGTTCCTTTGGTCATGTGTGAGTTCATATTTTACAGATTATATTCTTGTGCGGTGGGGACATGATCATTTATCCATGCTTGAGGCAAGTCATGTAGGCATACACACGACATCTCAAGAACCTGGAACAAACCTCCATGTCTCATCCGTGCAAGGGCATCGGCTCTTTTATTATACCGGATAACGAGGTATGTGGAATTGTGGAAATGCTTAGTGCATACCACATGAGGTATGTTGCCATTAATTTGTTGATTCTACCAATGCTAGTAGTTAGAATTAACTAACTGTTCAAATAGAAATGAAAGCACTAAACGAAGCAAGGTTAACAAGAAACTGTTTTAGCACACTAAAACATATGTCTCCCCTTCCTTTCTATTTAATGCACTGCAAATTATATATACATGAATAATATTGACAATCATACCAAATATCTAAGGTCTAGCTCAGAAGAGAAACTAGGTCAAGAGTCAAAAAAATTCTGGTCCAGACGAAGTTTCTCTTAAAAAAGCACATAAATCTGACCTTCAGGTCAAAGGCCAAGGTCACATGAAGGTCACTATGGTACGCGACACACCGGCTCATGGTGATACATTCACATGCCAAATATCTACGGTCTAGGTCAAAAGACAAAAAAGTTATGCCCCGGACAAAGTTTCCCTTAAAAATGCACACAAATCTGGCCTTCAGGTCAAAGGTCAGGGTCACATGAAGGTCACTATGTCACGCGACACATCAGCTCATGGTGATACATCCACATGCCAAATATCTAAGGTCTAGGTCAAAAGACAAAAAAGTTATGCCCTGGAAAAAGTTTCCCTTAAAAAGCACATAAATCTGACCTTCTGGTCAAAGGTCAAGGTCATATGAAGGTCACTATGGTACGCGACACACCGGCTCATCGTGATACATCCACATGCCAAATATCTATGGTGTAGGTCAAAAGACAAAAAAGTTATGTACCGGACAAAGTTTGTATGAGAAGAAGAACAAGACGAAGAAGAAGAAGAATATGCACTAAAACAATATGTCTCCCTTCTGGGAAGGGGAGACATAATAATGCTCTTGTGGCGTCAGAGGGGCACTTGATTTTGTCCAATCAATGTTATTGCCTGCGAAGATGAGCTTATGAAAATAGTTATAATTGTTTCATCCCACGTGATATAGATATGTGTGCTTCACCAATCAATACCATTATTTTAATTCCGATATATGCTGATATATGTGAATTCAATAAAACATGTACTTACTTGTCTGAAACAAGCCTCCATTATATTTGACGGTATCAAATTCCTATTTAAAAGATAAAATGTAGATCTGTGTGAATTTAACATGGTAAAATAATTGAAAAAACTTCATCCACCTATATATGCCACTGAAGTTTGTCTAGAAGAGTGTGCACGGTGGTACAAACTAAAAAAATCTGCGAATCAAACAAATCCTTACCATAACGATTTTCAGGAAAGCCCATTTTTCGGGCAAAAAATGATGAAACACAGTTGTTGACTATTATTAAGACAGGGGCTGGGATGATATGCTGTGTTATTATACTTCATGAATAAAACTAGACAAAAGACTACCTCTGATTGGACTGATACAATCTGCTAATTTGCGTGATGATGCCTGTTGACTCCGTCCATTCTTGACAACGTGTGATAGTCCATCGCGACGGCTGTTATTGTTTGTAATAACACACGCTATGACGCGGTGATTTTGTAATATCACACACTAAATCCGAAAATTGCCGAAAGGGAGAATATAACACACGCAGTCCGAAGATTTCCGAAGTTTTTCTCTCACCTCAAATCAGACGACAACAACAAACATGGCTTTCGCAAATATTATCTACGAAAATATCGAGGCACCTTCAAGGTCATCAACTAAGCGAAGTGTTGATAGAAGTGTAAATTTATTCAAGGAGTTTTGGGGCACAAAGGGGAAATCAACTGAATTTGAAACATTCGACGTATGTGAACTGAATCAGTGTCTTAGTCTGCCTATTTGTTATTGATTTATTTATAACTCTGAAAGAAACATTCCTTTCAAAGGTCATTCAGTAAAATAAAAAAACATAGTGACCGCTGTTCAGTGTGTTATGGTAGATTAGCCCTCTCAGAAAAAAATGAAGGCCCTCGACTTCGTCTCGGGCTTTAATTTTTTTTTCTTCGGGTGCTAATCTACCATAACAGACTGAACAACGGTCACTTTGTTTATAATGTAACACACTGGCTGAAGGGGGTTTATGAGTTGCTATTCGGTTCGATTGGAAATCGGTTGCCCGATTCGTTTCGTTTTGGAATATAGCTTAGTATCAGTTATCTACATCGTTTCACAAAGCGTATAGTTCAGATAGAAATTGTACATAAATAATGCTGAAAATAAAAAAAGACTTGAGTGTAATTTTTGGTATATTAACATAAACAGCATCTACACGCATGCCATCACCCATTGTAATTCCAGTCTCATCTGTCACTACAACTGTTTAAAGAAAATTTAACGTTTCTAAACAATGTCGGCGATGGGCTATTGCGAGCGGCTAGCCTGTGTTGTGCCTAATACCGGTAATTCTCGCATCCGTTCCTGTTTTTGAACTATAAACCTTGCTGGGTAATTACAAATTCACCATGAAGGCATGCCCTCGACGAAGATGATGCAGTTGAAATAATTTATCAGTAGGGATTTGCACCATCACAGTCAGAACAAATCAGATTTATCTCCCCACCCCGCCATCCACCGACGCGCACAATCGGTCATCTTCAAGTCGCCCCGATTCGATTTCGAATTACAGATCCGATTCGATTTTAGATTCGATTTGAATCGAGAACGAGTGACTCGCAGGTACTTAGTATTATATCACAGCATTGTTAGCCAAAGTTTTAACGTCATTTTTAAACAGATGATACAATGGCGTAGGCATATGGGGCTGGAACGACCACCCGCCCATCAAACGTTTTGTCGGAAAATTTTCAGCTTGATCAGGTTTGTCGGGAAACTTTTGAAGCTTTTGTAATTTATTGGAACGAAAATTATTGAAACAGTTAAGTCGCAGTGGACTTGTTGTAATCCAGGCGTGGGCAGTGACGTTCACGCATGCGTTTAACAGCTAATAAAAAACATCATCATCGAAATGATGTACCCGGTGCTTCATTAATTAAATTTTTGATGGTTATTCCTATAATCAGTGTTTGGAATCTAATATTACTGCGTCCGTTGAAATTTTGCCCACCCGTGGAAAGTGACCAGTCCACGGCAGCAGTACTGTACTAGTGGATGTAGATCCGCATCACGCACGTGTTTTTTTAATGGCGATTCGTGTCTGTATACAGAATGCCACAGGATGGGAAACACTTGCCGATTTTCGCGAATAACGCAAAATAGTTCCACAAGACATGCTGATTTTGTCATATCGGATAGAAATACATACACATGCCGAGTTTGAAGTAGATTGGGCCTGTAGAGACCGAGGAGATAGAACGCGTCATGACAAACAGAGTAATGGACTTTTGTGAAGGTGAATATGATGTGATATGAACCTAAAAGACTTATATTGACCGAGGCGTTAGCCTCGGTCAATATAAGTCTTTTAGGTTCATATTACATCATATTTACCACCATAAAAGTCCATAACTGTTTTATTATATACGCCATCCTAAAAAAAAACAATCTTCTATTAGTCAATTAAAAGTTCAATTATATCAACCAGAAATATCTTTATTTAACAATAAAATAGTTATCATCTGCAGAATTACATAAAAATAAGCAATGTTACAGAGATTACGACGATTGAAATAGAACTAGAGAGGGGATTTCCAAAAGTTAAATTTAGAAAGTTGATATTCACTGGAAAACCGGTGTACATGGATTTTTGAGTACCAGTCACGTGTATAAGATCCAACCAATAGAAATGTGGTTATTTATAAAGTATATGATAACTCGAATTATAGTACGATAAGATTATGGCTAAAGGAAAATTATTGATACCAGTGGGGGGACCAGTGCTACGAATGGTTTTTCATTTCAGGGATGAACATTTTTTAAATCTAATCGCGTGAATAATGGGACAATTCAATTTCGAGTTATCTCCCTTACACCATAGAACGCTCCGAATTTATAAACTGTTTTACCTGTAGTAAATACCCTTGAGTTGGGACACAATTGGCGATATTCCGCAAATAACACAAAATATTTTCACCAAACAAGATACGTCGGATAGAAATACATACACCACCTGCCGAGTTTGAAGGCGATCGGGCCTATAGAGGCTGAGGAGATAGGATGTCACTTACGACAAATAGAATTCAGAATAACTCAAATTATAGTGTAAATTTGGATAAAAATACGTGTTTTAGACTGAATTGTCGATAACTAATTCGTTCGGGGTGTCGTATACATGGACAGAAATGTGGTTAGGTAATCTGAAAATTTGAAATTTTTTGGTTTCAAAGAAATTAATGTTTATGATTTTTTTTAGATTTTATCCACTGGAATATTTCAGTTGGTTAAAAAAAACCGAACCGAAATTTTAAAGCCGATTGAATCAAAACATAAGCGAGGGACAATTCATGGGTACGAATAGTTTCAGGCCATAACAACATCACGTTCGTTTCAGATTTTCACTACACACTAAAAACTAAAGTGTTAAAACTGACACTGTCAAGGTGTTAAGCCCATTCTAACTCTTAGGGTTTGATTTTAACAGTCAAAGAGCAATGCTTTAAGCACTTAGACATTACAATCGTCAGACATCTGAAACTTGAATGGATGGCACTTCCCATGTGTCTAGCATTGGTGATTCTTCCAGAATCGTCCATAATTTGATTTGCGCTTGGTGGGTACATAATTAAAACGACACAACGCAGATGACGCGGATCAGGCTCGAGAGTTCGAGCCTGATCCGCGTCATCTGCGTTGTTTCCTTTTCAGAGAGGAATTAAATTAATTCCGCAAACACTTTGCTAAAAATTACGTAAGCCCATTACGGTCAAATGCGAATAGTAACTTTTTTTAAACGGGAAATGTTTGCGTTATTTCGCAAAACCTTTGCGCAGTTTCGCAATACTTTTGCGTTATATCGCAAACCGTTTTCCGCAAATCTTTGCGTTATTTCGCGAAAGTATTGAGTTATTTCGCAAAAGTATTCTGTAACTTCGCAAAAAGAATTGCGTTATTTCGCAAAAGCATTACTTTTCCTGTTTAAAAAAAGTTACTATTGGCAGTTGAACGTAAGAGGCTTCCGTAAAAAATCAATCTGTTATAAATTTGTGTAGCTTTGATATTCATCCGCCGAAATTTTCATAAACAAAACAAGTAACACATACAAACCTCAATAGATCTGCAAAAATGTCTTGCGTCTCAAATCTCCGACTTGTTATTTCCAAGACGGCGTTATCCCCATTGCTTCCTGAAATTAGATAAATCAGAAAATCCACTTCAGTTGCCCAAAAAACGTTAAAGCTAACGAGTGCTTTCCAATGTGAACAACACTACAACAAAACATAACATATGTCCCTCTCTGGAAATATCCTCGATTTATGACAAATGAATTAAGATGTGTTTGTAAGAATGGGCTAACCACATCCTCTAACATCACCAATTAGCACCCCCTGGTACAGGGATACAGCCCTGCGAACATTTGTTATTTGAAATGATATTCGATTCGACGAAAACATTCGATTCGAATCCGATTCGGCAATCGGTGCCGAATATCTATCGAATATCTCCTATTATCCTTGTAATCTTTCTGTCGGAATGCACTGCATATCGGCGGGAGGAAAGCGTGTTTTAAAAATAGGCACACACGCTAAAAACTAAAGTGTTAAAAACTACACTTGAAGTGCTGTATTTAACACTTACTAAGTGCTGAACTAGTACTTTGTTCAAGTGTAGATATCCCAGAACTTGACAGGTGTTACAATAATACCACTTGTCAAGTGTAATGTCGCGACACTTAAAAGGAAACAACGCAGATGACGCGGATCAGGCTCGAACTCTCGAGCCTGATCCGCGTCATCTGCGTTGTGTCCTTTTAATTATGTACCCACCAAGCGCAAATCAAATTATGGACAATTCTGGAAGAACCACCAATGCTAGAATGCTAGACACATGGGAAGTGCCACCCATTCAAGTTTCAGATGTCTGACGATTGTAATGTCTAAGTGCTTAAAGCATTGCACTTTGAGTGTTAAAATCAAACCCTAAGAGTTAGAATGGGTTTAACACCTTGAAAGTTTCAGTTTTAACACTTTAGTTTTTAGTGTGAGCAATAAGTGTGATCAAGCGTGAACTACTATAAGTTAGGTCCAGTGATCTACTTTTAATTCATGACAAAGTTTCAACAACGATTCTCACACCAGGTCTTGTCAGATTTGTGACTCCCATGGCCACGTGATAACTGAAAGGTGGCCTAAAAGTGAAATGAAGCGCGGGCCACATTGTTCAAGTTGTAGTTCAATAAACAGTTTTGGTTGCATCACATGAACATTGAGGGTCCATGGTCGAACAACATCCCACATTTGGCCTTGAAAGGAACCATTTGACTTGAGGTTCATTGGCTGAAACGAGACCTGTCGTTTTTATGACTTTTCACCAAATATTATCTCCTGAAAACCTCCTTTTCACGGGAGTTCTTGTGGTCGTCCCTATCTCTATAGTGTGATTATAAGAACGGACAATGAATTTCAATTCGATCGCCAGTGTATCGCCATCTAATCGAAATCATTTGTCCGCTTTCCTCCCAGCATCGTTATAGAATAAATGTTAAAGCATTGCAGGTGGCACCTTCTTCCTCTCAACGGACGACATAAAGCGTAAAAAATCACCCCGCCAATTGTATAGCTTCTTTGTTTGGGGATTATCGCCCAAACTATGTCGGTACACCTGATACACCCTATTCCTTCACTGGCATTGGCATGGGGACATGTAAAATAAACGTGCTTTAGTGATCCAGTTAAAAAAAATCTTCAGATACGCTGGGGGATGAAAAATTATGGAATCTCGTCTGGAAAAGCCTATGATTCTTCAGAATTATTAAGTCTAGTTTTCGTTGTTGTTCTAGGGAAACGACATTGTTCCATGTCATATTTTGAGGTCACGGGTGATACCGTATTTGGACTGTTACCCCTATCAGTTACAATGATGTAGCGTTCACTTAACCCTTTACGTAACCTGAAAAGCAGACGACACTTGCAAAAATAATTCTTGAATAACTAATTTTTTTCATGTTTTGTCTCAAAAACATAGGTTATGACCCCTCGTTGGAACGAGCTCGACGAGCTCGTTCCAACGAGGGGTCATAACCTATTTTTTTGAGACAAAAAATGAAAAAAATAATGAAAATTAATTGGCGATTTTTGAGAATAGCGCTGGCCGGTTTTGGCCGTTACGTTAGGTAAAGGGTTAAAAGACATAGACTACAAAGAGTACGTCGTGTGGAAGTGAGAGTTTGAAATTATGTGTATTTGGTACACAGTCTCGCTCTCTCTCGCTCCCTTTTCCTCTTTCTTCCAGCGTTGGGACGTCCTTCAAGACGGGACCCCCCCCCGCCCCTTTCTAGGCGCCACCCCCCCCCCCCGCAATGCGGGCCCTGCGGGCCCATCCCCTACGCCACTGACTGTCACCACACTTGCGCGTTAACAGACACACTCATTCAAAATTCGAAATACGAAGTCTCTAAAGCGATCAAGTAAAATGTAAAGTCTGTCACATTAGAAATGCGTTGAAAATATTTTCGAACGAAAACTCCGGTTTTTCGTGATATTTTGAGGGAATTTCGTGGCTAAAATACAACATGTCACTTCAAAACATGTTACGATGTTATTGTAACATGACGTGTGTTTGACATGGCGTCCTCGTGTTTTGATGGTGTAGTGTCGCAGCCACTTTCAAAGTCCAGAATGCATGGGAGTGGAAGCGTTTGTAGTTGTGGTACGTGCCAACAACGAATGCACTAAAAACTATCTATGGCTGAAATCACATTCTGCATCTACATGTTAATATACTTAATCTGTATTAGCTAGGGTCTGTTGTGAGTTTTTGTGTGTGTGTGTGTGTGGAGGGGGGGGGGGGGGTTACGTAAAATCACTCGAACACCTTCAAAACACATCTTCAAGAAAAGAGCAAGAAAATCTCCCAGTTCAATCCCCCCTCCCCCCCCCCACGCCCCCACACCGGGAGAAAGTTGATTTTTTTATACAATCAGTCAAAACACTCCAAATCCACTTCTCAAGAAAAACAATGTTTGCTCGATGAACCCTCTCACAGCGCCCCCAGGGTCCTCAAGTGACCCGGTGGGTCCCATTAGGACAAAAGTTAATCTCACATTCACATCTAACTAAAATTTACCACAATCAGCCCTGCCAGAATCTGACTCGTGGATGCGAAGAAAGAAATTTTAAAGAATAGTCTTTATACTGCATTAAGTTAAAATGTGGGGTCCCAAAGGGAGCCCAAATACGATCAGGGCACTTGATTTGAACAAACTGGAATCTGAACCTCATAAGGTTGCTGCATATCAAATATCAAAAGATTATGACTGGTGGATGTAAAGAAGACGACTTTAAAAGGAATTTCCCTTTATTGCACTATGTTAAAATTTAGTTTACCATTGTAAGCCCCAATTTGAACCCAGGGACTTGATTTGAAAAAACTTGAATCTCACTCACTAAATTCGAGCGCCCACAGTGTGCCCAAATATGACTCCAGGGACTCAATCTAAACAAACAAACTTGAAGCTGATCTCCCAAATGATGCTGTATGTCAAATATCAAGATATTTTGACTGGTAGGTCTGAATAAGAAGATTTTTAAATAAATTTCTTCATATTGCACCATGTTAAAATTCGAGCTTCCATGAAGGGGGGGGGGGGACTAATTTCGAACAAACCTGAATCTGACCCCTCCAAGGATGTTGCATTCCAAGTTTGAAAAGATTCTGATTGGAAGTTTTGGAGAAGATTTTTTTTTAATTTTTTTTTTAAAATTCGTGGGTGCTAACAGAATTATGCCCCTTGTGGTGACCCCTGTGGGCGTGGCAACCTTATTTGAACAAACTTAAATTGACATATTATAAGGAACATGAATATCATGTTTGGTTAGACAACAGACGGACGACGGACAGAAAGTGATCACTACAGCTCCCCTTGAACATCGCTCAGGTGAGTTAAAAAATACGTACAAAATAACTTCTTATGAAAATTTCAGTTTTTCTTGATATTTTGTGATAATTTCATGGTTAAATTAAAAGTCAACAAACATTTTACCATATGATTAACACAATGTGTGTCTGACATGTCTTCCTCGTGTTTTGTTGGTATCCGGTTGGTAAAACGTGTAAAGGCATGAGGTGTTTGTAGTTGTGTTATGTGCGAATACATGTACTACGGAAGTACATGTATTAACTGTTATTCCCGTGTCTCAATGGACCGATTGGGTATTTTTTCGAAAATAGGCGACAAAAAACCCAGAAATATGTTTTCCCGAAGTCGTAAAAGTTATTAAACTTCAACTGAACAGATATTTTGCCCCCCCCCCCCCCCCCCCCCCCCACCTTTACGTACATTTGACGTTTATCTCAATTTTGATATGACTCTAAATACTCCAGCTGTTTTAGTTCATTTTTCAGCATAATTCAGTTTGAAGGTTGATTGTTTGTTGTCTCATCTGGATAGAGCCTTAAATGGATGGTTTGTCTGTTTCAAAATATTGAATGTGACAGCAAATATACAGAACCGCTCATTCGTTTGAAGGGGTTAAGACTGTAACAACCAGTCTACGTGAAAATTGGACTAAAAGCATTTTTCAAATGGATAATTCCCACGTTTCATTCGCTGTCAAAAAGACACCACTGTTAGGTGGTGGGGTACCAACCCTAATTTGCTTTTAAATTATTACGGCATTCAATTGGTTTAGCACACTCCATAACGAAATGACCAGTTGTGGAAAGTATTTGTCAAGAAACGGGTGGTCAGAATGTTTTTTTTATTTTGTAAATTGTTCACCCCGAATCTGATTGTTTAAATATCCCGGGGAAACAAATCTAAATGAGGAGCTTGGAATTTCCAAGCGACCTCGACTCCATTGCATTCGACCAATGATTGGCGTGATATATTTAGACGGGTTCCTTCTCTGTTTACGTTGGAAACGAAATCGAACGTGTTTTGTATCACCACGTGTGCGATGCAACTTTATTTTTATCGCACAGACAGAACTATGGACATTACGTGTTTCACATTATAGGTGTGTGATAAATAGAATATATGGAATTAGTGTTTTTCTCATATAATATTTATGAAACGTGTCTAAGAAGTTTCCGTTTTCGAGCCTCTGGCTCGCTCGCCCAAACGGAAAATTCGGACGAGTTTCATAAATATTATATTAGAAAAACACTCATTTCATATTCTATTTATCATATGACACAAAAACGCATAAATTAGCCACTTAGTATGACTTTTTAACCCATCACCTAACTTGAGTTGCAGACGGCACTTGGAAAAAACATCCTCGTATAACTAAAAATTTTCATTTTTTGCTTCCAAAACATAAGTTATGGCCCCTCATTGGAACGAGCGCGACACGCTAGTTCCAATGAGGGGTCATAACCTATGTTTTGTAAGAAAAAAGTGAAAATATGAAAAAAGATGAATGGCGTTTTTCTTGTATTGCGCGAGACAGTTTTTGCCGTTACGTTAGGTAAAAGATTAATACAATATAACCCACCCTAAATAGGACAGATAACGTAAATTCTCCCTACTAAAATTATGCAAATGTGACCCAGTTGTATTTTGTTTAGCCAATCAAATTGTCCAGTTTTGAAATTGACCAATGAAAGCTCCCAACTCTCATTATGCAAATTATGAAAATGTGCCCAGTTGTATTTTGTTCAGCCAATCAAATTGTCTAGTTTTGAAATTGACCAATGAAATTAACGGAAGGCTTTATTTATCACTGATTAATATGAATACAGAATATCAAATGTTTTAAAGTGAACAAAACGGACGAGTCATATGATAAAATAATTAATCATATTTAAAAACCAGCAGCCAGATTATCGCTCTGATTGGATACAAGGGACATGTTTGGTGCGACGGTTCCGATAATCAAGAGGGTTGTTTGTTCCACTGCACACACCGCCAGTAATTTTCCAGTCGGGATATTTCCATCTGGTCTGGAGTCTTGGATATCGATTCGATCTTGCTGTTAATCGAGTACTGTCTTACGGGACGAGATTTACTTTTTGGACTTATGTCACACCACAAGCAGTCGGTCTCATGCAAATGGAGGGCTGTGGCCGCCTGGGGATGTTAGGGTCCCACCATGACCAACTTTGAGCTCAGAAGCGGCGGAACCAGGGGGGGGGGGAGCACAGGGAACACGTGTCCCTCCACTTTTTTCCGCAGACATGTTGCGTGGTTACACAATGAGTTAAAATGGGCGCATGCAAACGTGCCAATATACAGGCATTCCTGTAATATATTATTTGCAAATCCAAACAGCATTTGGCCAATGAATCCCACCTTCGGTCGCTTCAGTCCGTTTCTTCTGTTTCGACCACATTCCAACCCGAAGGCAAGCCTTCGGGTTGGAAGATGAGTGAAGTAGAATAAATGGACACGACAGTGGCCACACCTTTTTTGTTCATCTAAACGAGACACTATAGTGTGTCACGGTGCATTTACCGATATGCAATTGCAACTTTTCCTCCCATTGAGCTGAACCATGCTAGCCTTGAAAATTTGTGCCCATCCACATTTATCGAGCTTCCATCGCCTCTGTTTGAGTCCCGTTCATGCTAATTAAAAACAAAATTGGTCGCTAATATATGTATTATCCGCGAACAAATTTCTGGAGTTCTTTTTAACTATAATTCATGTTGATGAATATTCCAACTACATCATCAATGCGGAGAAGGCATGCCTTGATGATGTAGTTGGAATATTCCATCAGTCAGAACATAAGTCATGACAGTCGGGAAAAAATGGGTCTTACTACCCCCCCCCCCCCCCCCCCCCATCCCAACGGTCATGCTCGCGACGCCCCTGATCGGAACTAATTGTGTGAAAAAGATAGAATTTTACCTGGTTTTATTATAAGAGCCAGCATTACTGCCAGAGCACCACACATTATATGTGTCACAAAGATGTATATCAGCGCAACCAAACTAATTTTACCATTTGACTTGGGTTCTAATGTAGCGGTCCCTGAAAAAATACAAGAAAAGTACAATATTATAAACTCGTCAGGAAAGTTCAGGGTTGAAATTTGCCAAAAAGACTTTAATATACGGGGATTTTGATATTTCCGCGGAGGACACTGTGGAGCATTACTGTTAGTATGAATCTGAGAAGTTCAATCTATCGAGTGTTAAATATAAAAATGGGTGTTGGCGGACTGGCCATATGTTACCAGAAAATTACTCAGTGGAGTTAATGTTCACTTGTTGGTCCCTTGATCACACAGGGCCAGCAACCAGTCGCATGAAGAGACATGCAGTCCACTCAATAAATAGATTCAGCAAGATCAATATTGCTCAACAGCTGCATTACCATAATTGCCCAATTTATGTGAACTGTCTCGGGGCGATGTTGTTACGAATGTACTAATTTTAGTCGATAATGGACATGTGGCCGGGGAGAGAGTGAAAAGCAGGTCAATTTATCATGTTTTGCATATAAAGTCAGCACTGTTGAGTGTCGTATTTCAATTGATGAAACGTTGCAAACTCCCGGTCTTCCTTCTGATCTAGAGTCGGGTGCCCTTTTAGATACCCCTGCCAGCGTGCTCTCGGATGCTTCCAGTGCCCTTGTGATTGGCCATAAGAATTTAGATATGGAGGTATGACGATAAGTTTTTTCCACAAGAATGCTTTCTGCAGAAGGAGATGGTTTCCCTCTCTAATTGAAGTTCCGCTAGGCCGATCGAAACTAAACTTGATATGGGTTGGGCTATTGCGCCAAAGGTCAAGGTCATAGTGACTTTGAGCTTGAATATTTGCAAGGGGTTGGTTTCCGCTCTCTAATTAAAATTTCGCTGGGCCGAAGGAAACCAAAACTTGACATGCTGGTTGGGGATGATGAGAGGAAGAACCCTATTTATTTCGCTCTTTACTTAAAGTTTCGCTTGACCGATCGAAACCAAACTTTACATGTATGCTGGGTTTGATGAGTGGAAGACCCATATATATTCCGGGGGTCATTTTGTTGAAGGTCAAGGTCACCGTGACCTTTAACTTTCACATTTTCCTATTTTTCTCTCTCGTTGCTGTATCAGGCGTTAGCCGCCGCCTTGTGGCCAGCTCTAGTTGTAATTGTAAAGCCGAAGAGCACTTTTGTGTATTTTAGGCTTATGAATGATTATTACTGTTAACCCTTTACCCAGAGTTGTCATATATGTTGTCTTTTAATGACTGATGGCATGTGTATTCTCTTCTGTTGACAGTTTGTAAGGATGTCAGAGTTCTATCTTGTAACTTTGGAAAGGGGGGGGGGGGGTGTCTTCCGCGTTATGTAGAAGTCCTTAATGTAACATGTGATTTTGTGCAAGATTGATATTTTACGCCTCACTAGTTGGAGATCATAAGTGTTAGGTAGATGGACCTCTCTGAGGGGGCAGAAAATCGATCTATTCCAGTTATGATTTTATATGGAAATGGAAATAATTTAATGTGTAAATGATAAATTTCTTAAATTTCTCTTTTGAAACGTGGGGATACATTAGAATAAATAAAATGCGTTGATAGACATCTCGTACTCAATAGATCTCTTCCGGATTTGATGAGATTAGGTGTAAACATCTGGAATATTTCCCATAAAATGAAGTAGTTACCATGTTTATATTTTTACAGTAAGGGCATCACGAGTACATGGATAGCTCAAATATCATCATAACTTTCACGTTCTTGGTTTTTCATCTAAGGAAGGTCTGTTCTTTGAGAAAAAGCAATAAATGTTATGTTTGTGAATGGTTTGTTTTTTCGTCTTTGTCCAACTGAAATATGAGCCAATTTTGATATTGACTCATATAACGTCCTTCAGTGTGTGACACTATTCCTATCTGGGGCCAGTACTATAAAACTTTTGCAATTGTATTTTCTAGAATTGTATTTTCTATCTATTAATATAACTGACTAAAATGAATCATTAGCATTTTAAAAGATATGGCAATTTGCCAAAAGGCAAATTGCCACATCTTTGAAAATGCTAATTGTTCATTTCAACCCATTTAAAGTCATAACTAGAAAATACAATTGTAGAAAATACAATTGTAAAAGTTTTATAGTATTCACCCCTGATCTAATTAGAAATGTTCAAAGTTCAAGTAGTGGCAGCAGTACATCAATACACACGTGGTTTTGTTAACGAAGCACGTCAAAGTCACAGTGAGCACCAATATGTGATCACTGGCTACAGGGGCGTTGCTAAATAGGGTTAAGGGTGTGTGCCCCCTCCCCCATTATTTTTTTCAGTGGATTGACGATTAGTGGACGAGAGCGAGAGGGGCGGGGATACCACGAGAGACTTTAGGCTGAAAGAACCAGTCTAACAAGAGAACTCGAGCACGCGAAGGGTATTTTTATCGGATCGCACTGGAGCTTTCTGATTAAAATTACCACATGCTCCTAAAATCCATGTAATCGTGCGAAATACAGTTTCGGGTGTGTGTCGGGACAAGATATTTGGTTCAGACACTCGTCAAGCCTCGTGTCTGGCCCAAATATCTTTCCCTCGGATGAGATTTCCCCATCTCACTCCCTCACCCGCGAGGGATAATAATCTCTTACTAGTAGTTGTGTATTTTCTTGAAAGACGAGATTTCCTACTTGGACTTGTGTCACACACACAGTTAGTCATAAAACATGGAGGTCTGCCATTGCTCGCTCGGATTGTAGGACGCAGCGTTCTTCAAGTTCGAAAAATGAAAACTTTCTCCGGGTCCTGCCCCAACCCCCTGGTACATTTCCCGGTAACATTTTTTACCCAGTTCGCCCCTGAATAAGAAGTTGTGTTACAGCACAGGAGTCTGGAACTCGTCATTCAGGCCATATAATATCATATATACTACCGAGCGAAGCGAGGAAGGAGTGCAACGGGCACTGGACTGGTCATATCACATTCACGCCTCGCATTACGATTCAAATCAACTTACCTCTTGTTTTTCTCTTCACACTTCCTCACAAATGATTTATCTATCTAACCGCTGAAAGGGTTGTTCTCGATTACATATTAGTATTATTTACCCGATTTTCCTCCAAAAAATGACGGAATTTAAATCTGCCGCGACACCATGTCACCCAACACGAACGCGAAATTAAGGGGTTGACAGTTTTCCTTCACGGGATCAACAAAGCGAAACGAAGCGGGTTTACCGTATGACGAAATCCCCGCGAAATTTGAATCGCTTTAACGTGTCTAATGCGAGTGCAGTTTTCAAATTATTATTGAACGCCCCCACTAGCTATATTTGACTGCGGGAGCCGATATAAAGTGTTCATTAACTCTTATGAAACGCGGAGAACTGCAGCATGTCAAGGTCGCAAGACGTTAACCTTCTGCTAACGGAATGGTAAGTAATAATAGAATATTGATACTTTTCGGAACGCAACTGAAAATCTGTTTACCTTTCACGTTTTACAAGGAATATCAGCATTTATCAACAAATACACCTCCCATAGTTTGAGTCCTAACACAGGAATCTAGAGCTTGTCATGTGAGCCATATATAAGACCCTCTAGAGGATATTATATGGCTCATAGGACAAGTTCCTGACTCCTGTGGTCCTAATTGGAAAAATATCGACCACATTTTTCCAGTAGTGTCTCATAAGTTATATTTTGGCGTGTTGATATTTTGTAATTTGGCCCTAAACCATAGCTCATGCCACGATATGACAACAGGTGTGTCGAACGTTTTGTTATAAAGACACATATGCTATAGATATTTTGGGGCCAAATTACTGAAAATGTTCAAATCTTGTAGTATTGTGTCGTCTGCTATTCCATAACCATTTTTCGGGTTATCATGTGCAAATCAACTGTGCATAACGTTTTGTTCAAGTTATGCCCCCATCCCCGCTCCAAAAAAACCTCACAGAATCAAGAGCACGTGATTTTATTGTGATTTATTTATCAAAAATAACTTAAATAAGTGCATACAACTGTAATACAACACCACACACCAGGGGCGTAGCCGGGATTCTAAAAGTGTGGGGGGGGGGGGGGAGTGGGGGGCGCTTAGCCATTTTTTTAGGGGAGATACCATGCATGCTATTTGCAAAGTTGTTGTGGGGTTTCGGGGGTCCTTGCCTAGTCCTAGCTAGGACCATCCCACCGTTACCCATCCTCCCACTTCCCTTCATGGAAATGGGAGGAGGGGGGTAACGACCGGAGGGTCCTAGTTAGGACAAGGAAGTGGGAGGAGGGGTGACGACCAGGGGGTCCTAGTTTGAACAAGGCCCCCTCCCCCCCCCCCGAGAAAATTTTGCAAAATTTATTGCTCCAAGATCGAACCTGTGGCTATTGTAGCATGTGTAGCCCTATATTGGAGAACATTTTTGGGCTCTTAAGTTGTTTTGAACTTTCATTGGATCAATGTATTGTTTTTGGGGGGGGGCATGCGAAACGTTGGGGGCCTGTGCCCCAGACCCCCCCCCCCCCCCCCCCCCCCCCCCGTGGCTACGCCACTGCAACACACCAGTACATTCTATATTTATTCTCATTGCAAGCTTGGTTAATGTTCTTCTTACTTCCAGTGACAACATTTTGGAAAATTGTTGGACAGAAAATGCCTTTATTTCGAGAGGTTTTGGCGAGCCGCGACCATAATTCTATTTCTTTTGGGTGAGGAAATAACGCTTTTCAAAGGCTATTTTTTTTAATTTCTCACACCAGGTCGAAGTTTTTCAAATAAGACTATAAAAAGCGCTATTTCATCGCTCAGAGAAATTGAACCCTGTCGGGGAATTGACCCACCCACCCCCACCCCACCCGCCGAGGATTTTCTGGCGCGCGGGTGCCTATCAGACATTGTAATTGTGGAGGAAATCTGTCACTTTTTGGGGGAGTGCCTGACGGGATTTGGTCGAAAACTTTTATGTGGTAAAAGTCTAAAGTTGCATTGTGAAAATCAAATTCATCGGACAGTTTTCCTTATTTTATGCAACCCAAACTTTCCCGAAAAACATATGAAACTAACGGAAAAATACGATTTTTTCCAAACTGGTTGGAGGGGGGGGGGGGGGGGGGGTGAGACCGGAGTTAAAATGTATAGGTTGAAAAATTATTTCTGGCAATTTGTACACCGAAATGGATCATGAGGTGACCAATCAGTCGCTAAATGTTCTCACACAACAACGCAATTCAGCCAGCGTTATTCACAGAACTATGGAGCTTAGAATCCATGCGAAAACGAGGATAATGATGCCCCCACCCACCCCCACCCCTTCCTGAGAGAGAGAAAGAGCATTGTAACACTGACTCTCGTAAAAATTCCTTTTGATTTTGGTCACAGCTTCTGAAAAAATGGCTGATCCTCGATTCAAAATCAAGGCCTCGTATGAACAATGAAATCTAGTAAAAACTTGAATGCCAAGACGGGCAGCAAAGTCTTCGCTTCAAATCATGGTTACTACGCAAACCATATCATCACCAAGATCACTGAAAGTCGTCATCGTCTATCAAGTGTTTTCAAGATAGGATAGTCCACCTGATTGGAACCCACCGTCAAGATTTACATGTAAACGGTCGCAGTAAGAGTTCATACAAATGCCAGAATAATAGCTTCTCGAACTGTATATGCTCACCGAGTTCCTGCTTTTTCAAATTACGGGTAGATCGTTTAATTCTGCTGTTGTTACACAAATGGAATTTTATGGCGACCCAATTTTCGTTCCCGCCCCCCAAATCTGTGCTATAGCTGTTTGTGCACCGAATATCGGAATAGTAATCTCTAGCCACCTTTGGACCCCCGCTAAAAATATCCTAGCTACGCCACTGAGTCCAGTAGTGTGTTATTTATTTCTTCTTGGGTGTTTTTTTATATCATGGGAAAAATCACTTGAAGGCCATATTGAGCGAAAAATTGTTGGAGGTCGGTTTGGGTGAAAATGTTGGCGGCCGGTTTAGGGCATCACCCCCCCCCCCCCCCCCCTCAACATTTGGCCCGGGCACAGAGACCAAGTCCCATATTTATATGCTTACATTAATTATAGTGCCGACAATGATAAACCTTTTTTATTTTATCACTGTAAATTGATGTCAAATCAAACGCAGCAATTTCAACAAATGCATAGATCAGTTTTAAAGTTCTCTTCGGTCTGTTTCCAATTCCGACTTATTCGACAAGTTTAGTTTCGTTTTCGCGTTGGTTGTCATGGTGTCACAGCGGATTTAAATTCCGTCATTTTTTTTAGGAAAATCGTGTAAAAAAGTATGTAATCGAGAATTGTGAATGCAACCTTTGAGCCGTTAGATAGATAAATCATTTATGAGTAAGTATGAAGAGAAAAACAAGAGGTAAGTTGATTTGAATCGTAATGCGAGGCGTGATATGGCCAGTCGAGGGTCCGTTGTATGTCCTGTATGACAAGTTCCAGACTCCTTTGGTTAAAGCTATCACATGTATAGTTTATTTATTCACTAAACCCGATTGACTATATTCAAAAACATCATCAAGGCATGCCTTGATGATGGAGTTGGAATAT
Source organism: Pictodentalium vernedei (assembly GCA_031216915.1). NCBI lineage: Eukaryota > Metazoa > Mollusca > Scaphopoda > Dentaliida > Dentaliidae > Pictodentalium > Pictodentalium vernedei. The sequence goes on along the minus strand of CM062297.1, from coordinate 178,824,141 downwards.
CAGCCAATCGTGACATGAGCCATCAAAGCCGGGACAAATCAGGTTTACACCAACACACCCCCCACACCATTTGCGACGCCAGTAACTGGCGGCCAACCTTTGTTGTGGTGAATCCCATTTGTGATTTGTCTAAAAGAAAAGGTCTATTGATTTAGAAATGTATATTCTCTTCAGAAAAAAGACTTTACAATTAGACCATTCTATCAAAAGGTAAGATACCTTACGTGTATACAACACGTGTAGAGTAATACATACCTGATACAACACTGCACGCTATCAAAGGCAGAATCATCATTTTCAAGGCCCTCAAGAACAATTCTCCTGGCATTCCTAAAATAAATCAATCAATCAATCAATAATTAATTAATTAATTAATTAATTAATTAATTAATTAATTAATTAATTAATTAATAATATTTTGAAGCATGCATTGGTCCGTTCAGGTGTAGAGTATTCTTAGTAGTGGTTCGCAGTTTTCGATACAACGGTCCCTGGTCCTTATTAAAAATCAGAAATATTTTTGAGAAAAATAGTTTTAAATGAGGCTATTTGAGGGAGAATTAATCCATTCGTCAACGTGAACTTCATGGCAGAAAGAATCCTAATTAATATTGCTCACTGCAAATGAACTAATTTTCTTGGTATTTTTCGGGAGAATGATGTAATAATTCAAACCTTGGTACGTGTTGGGGAATAAGTAATAACTTTATCCTTGATACTTGTAATTAATCCTCAGCATTTGTTGGGAGGATAAGTTATAATTTATTCTTTGTTATTTGTGTGGAGAATAAGTAATAATAATAATAAATAATAATTGATTTTCTAAAGCGTAAAATCACAAATAGTGCTCTAAAACGCTTGACAGAAATTAAATACACTTTTCTGAAGTAAAGAGTCACATCTGTTTTGGTTGCCTCTTAGAGAGGTTCAGGAGAATGCTTCAGTAAATAGGCAAGTTTTAAGATTTTTTTTGAAGACATCGAGAGTTTCTGAAACTAACTGGCAGGGAATTCCACAATCTGGGACCCACGATGGAGAACACACGATCATGAGCCTGATTAGATCTGCTAAAAGGTACAACTAGTTGAATTTGGTTTTCAGATCTGAGTCTGCGTGATGGTTTATATACAGTGAGGAGCTCATGCAGGTCAACTGGAGCTAGTTTGTGGGTACATTTGAATACTAAGATCAATATTTTGAAATCAATTCTCTGTTTAACTGGAAGCCAATGTAGCTATCTTAAAACAGCTGTTATGTGTTCAGAGCGTTTGGTACCAGTAATTATCCTAGCAGCAGTATTCTGAACTTTTTGAAGTTTCTGAATCAGGCACTGGGACAGCCCCACCAACACTGAATTTCAATAGTCTAGTTGTGAGGTGATGAAGGAGTGCACAAGTTTTTCAAGTGCTGACTGGTTAAGATAAGGTCGCAGTCTTCCAACATTACGAAGCTGCCAGTAGCATTTTTGACATATTTTATTGATATGGATGTCTAGTTTTAAATTTGAGTCCATAATCAGTTCAATATTCCTGTCCGATTCACTTTTCATAGTGATGTTGTTTCCAAACAGAATTGATGTAACAGAGGGTGTAGGCATGCGAACCCCGGATATCACTAAGAATTCAGTTTTAGAGTCATTCATTTTCAGTTTAAATTCTATCATCCATTCCCGCACAAGATTTATGCAAGTTTCCATATTATTGACTGCGGCGAATGAGTCACTTGGAACAGATGGGTTGAATGTGATGTACAGTTGGGTGTCGTCTGCGTACAGATTATATGATATGCCATGTTTTTAAGAAGGCGACCGAGAGAAGAAGTGTACAGAGTAAACAAGAGCGGTCCAAGAACTGAGCCCTGGGGAACACCACACTTTAACGTCCTGCTTGCTGAACCGATCTTATTGATATATATTTGTTGACTGCGACCTTCTAGATATGATGCTAACCACGATAAGACAGTTCCACATATGCCATGCTGTGTCAATGTCTGCATGAGAATACCATGGTCGACTGTGTCAAATGCTGCTGACAAATCCAAGAGAACAAGCAGTACAGCCTTGCCCTTAGACACTGATTTAACAATGTCATTGTTGACTCGCAGTAAGGCTATTTCTGTACTGTGGTTGGCCTTATATACAGACTGGAAGGGCTCTAAAAGATCATTTTCATGCAGATGAGTTTTGAGTTGTAAAGCAACAACCCTTTCCAACAATTTAGACATGAAAGAGAGGTTCGATACTGGTCGATAATTCTTCAGGTTGTCAGGATCAAGAGATGGTTTCTTGATGAGTGCAGGAACAAGTGTTTTTTTTTCCAGTGGCGTAGATAACTTTTCGCTGGCGGAGGGGCAAGCCCAAAATTTTCCGACAGACTGAAACTTTTCCGACAGTGTAACAACAACAAAACCCAAACAAACAGAAAGAATCTGTTGTTTACTGCAAATGTACTGAAAATTGGTCTTTTTACCCAAAATGGCATGTTTTTATCCCCAAAGCCAGCATTTTAATGTTATTAGGCATAAATTCGCCTAAAAATGGTCCCCAAAAATTTCCGACAAAACTTCTGGTGGGGGGGGGGCCTCCGCCCGCGCCCCCCCCCCCCCCCCCCCCTTATCTACGCCACTGCTTTTTTCAATGGGTTTGGAACAAACTCCTCATGTAGGGATGCAGATATAATAGATGTTATGGCTGGCGGAAGATAATCAATTGTCTCTCTCAAAAGGAATGTTGGAATTTGATCTAGATCATTGGATTTATTGGATGATGATGAAATCATTTTTCGAATGTCGTCTTCTGAGATAGAGTGAAAGTTAGAAAAATCACTTTTTATGTCAAGATGATCAAACTCTAACCACATTTCAGTTAGAGCCAAAACACTGAGATTGTTATCTAGTATGAAATCCTTTAGATCATGTTCCTTCCCAGAAAGTTCAAATCAGGTACTTTGTTCCTCACAGATCTGGCATTGACCATTGAAAATATTATATTGGAGGTAGTTTTGTAATACTTTAATCTTTGGTATTTGTAGGGAGAATAAGTAATAATTTAATCCTTGGTATTTGTAATTACTCCTTGGTATTTGTAGAGACAAGTAATGATTTAATCCATGGTATTTGTGGGGAGGGTAAACAATAATTTCATTTTTGGTATTTATTAGGGAGGATAAATGATAATTTAATCCTTGGTATTCGTAGGGAGGATAAGAAATAATTTAATCTTTGGTATTTATTAGGGGAGGATAAGAAATAATTTAATCTTTGGTATTTATTGGATTAGGAAGGATAAGTAATAATTTAATCCTTGGCATTCGTAGGGAGGATACGAAATAATTTAGTTTTGAGTATTTATTGGGAGGATAAGTAATAGTTTAATCCTTGATATTTATAGGGAGGATAAGATATAATTCAATATTTGGTATTTATAAGAGGATAAGTAATCATTTAATCCTTGATATTTGTAGGGAGATAAGGAATAATTTAATCCTTGATATTTGTAGGGAGGATAAGAAATAATTCAATCTTTGGTATTTATAAGAGGATAAGTAATCATTTCATCCTTGATATTTGTAGGGAGGATAAGTAGTAATTTAATCCTCTGCAGTTATAAGGGGGGATAAGTAATAATTTATTCCTTGGTATTTGTAGGAGGATAATTAATAATTTAAAGCTTGGTATTTGTAGGGAGATAAGGATTAATTTAATTCTTGGTATTTGTAGGGAGATAAGGAATAACTGAATTCTTGGTATTTGCATGGAGATGAGGAATAATTTAATCCTTGATATTTGTAGGGAGGATAAGAAATAATTCAATCTTTGGTATTTATAAGAGGATAAGTAATCATTTCATCCTTGATATTTGTAGGGAGGATAAGTAGTAATTTAATCCTCTGCAGTTATAAGGGGGGATAAGTAATAATTTATTCCTTGGTATTTGTAGGAGGATAATTAATAATTTAAAGCTTGGTATTTGTAGGGAGATAAGGATTAATTTAATTCTTGGTATTTGTAGGGAGATAAGGAATAACTGAATTCTTGGTATTTGCATGGAGATGAGGAATAATTTAATCCTTGATATTTGTAGGGAGGATAAGAAATAATTCAATCTTTGGTATTTATAAGAGGATAAGTAATCATTTCATCCTTGATATTTGTAGGGAGGATAAGTAGTAATTTAATCCTCTGCAGTTATAAGGGGGGATAAGTAATAATTTATTCCTTGGTATTTGTAGGAGGATAATTAATAATTTAAAGCTTGGTATTTGTAGGGAGATAAGGATTAATTTAATTCTTGGTATTTGTAGGGAGATAAGGAATAACTGAATTCTTGGTATTTGCATGGAGATGAGGAATAATTTAATTCTTGGTATTTGCAGGGAGACAAGTAAAAGTTTAATCCTTGGAATTTATAGGGAGAGTAAGTAATAATTTAATTCTTCGTATTTATAGGGAGGATAAGTAATAATTTAATCCCTGGTATTTGTAATTACTCCTTGGTATTTGTAGGGACAAGTAATGATTCAATCCATGGTATTTGTGGGGATGATAAGTAATAAAAAGAATTGTTTATTGGGGAGGATAAGTGATAATTTAATCCATGGTATTTGTAGGGATAATAAGCAATAATTTAATCCTTTGTATTTATTAGGGAGGATAAGAAACAATTTAATCTGGAGCTCTCGGGTTAATTTATTACTGACCCTACTTGATTGTTTGTTGTTAATTAAGTCGTCATCATTGCTGTGTCGTTTGCTATTGGCTTACCGTCTCAAGTCCTGAAATAGTTAGGTTAGGAAATCCTAGCATCGGATGGGTAATCATTCAGTAATAATCATTCCGTTACCGTTTGACAGCCAGTTACTTGGGAACAGAGAGTATTATATTCTGTGATGTTGAGTCGTGATAATGGAGTAAAGAGCTAGATGGAAATATGTTGCATCATTGGATGCAGATAATGAGGAAAACAGAATGTAATACAAATCGTGTATAAAATAATCGGGCCAGATGATCCGGCCCGAGTATTTTATGCGAGATGTCAAATGTGCGAAAATTACAACCCGCGTTTTTCCCAAATCCACCAAGATTTTCACACATCACGATTCAGCGGTTAACCACCAGCAAAAACCGTAACTAAGAAAAGTCTATAACCGTTCCGTATCTGTTAATTGGTTAATCTTTTTTCAACACTAAACGGCTCTTCTGGAAATTTAGGCTCTAAAACGGTTAGAAGTTTTTAGGAACTCGAAATTGTGTGAATGGGTCATATTACTGCAAACGAGTTGTTATTTTTTCGCCGTTACTGACAAACTTCAAAAAGTTGTCTTCCTTAACTGGCAGAGTGCTGGAGTAATTTTGGATGTCAGAATCTGTTCATTCGGTTTTGTTTTGTTACAATTTAGTGGATAAATACGTTTAAACTGTTTCTCGGATATTTATCCACAAAAAGATGTACAAAGACAGTATTAGGTTCATTAAGAAATTAATGAAAATAAAGCCAAGGTTGTTTGTGTATGAATACACTCGTGATTATGTGTTATTTGTAATAATTAATGGCACGCAGTGATTTAATTAATAAACAACATGGAGTTCGACGAGGGTTTAAAACTTAGTGTTAAAAATTTAAACCCTGGCATTTCATTGAAAGAGAAGCAGGTAGATCCCTAAAATGTTTTACACGTGGATAGTAGGCCTTATGTGGCACTTGTCTTTCAGTTGAAAGGGGAGATAACTGGATGGAGTTTGCGGTGTTGCATGTTGTTTAACCATGTACCTAAAACGAATAGAAAACAACGCTTACAATAAATATTCCAGAATAACTAAAATCTATTTTTGTGCCTCCGAAACAAAATTTATTACCCCATGACGGGAACGAATTCAACAATGAGATGTCAAAAGTTATGGTTTAAGGCCATCCCTGGCTTACGTCGTCGTGAAAATCGACTTTAGATAAACTTTTCTCCCTTAAAATTATTAGACAAGTGAGGAAGATCCAAGTAAGAAACAAGTTTTTTAAACAATATCTTATTTCCTTTGACAGAAATGGGTTTGGCAAACAGGCCATGCCTATAACTAGCCCCACCCTACATCAATATACAATACTGTTTTTTTCAAAACGGTGCAAGTGCAAATGGAGATAAATACTTGTATCCTGAAGATGTGAAACCCCTTAGTATAAACTAGACACAAATAACGAATTGCTGTGAATCTTATCGTGCGCCTTCTCGTTTAATGGATTAATGTAACTCATGTTGCGGCCCCGTCAAGAAACCGAGACATACACTTGCTTGATTAATTATTGTATAACACATACATATAAATACTACGGCTCACTGAAACGCTTTGTGCCACTGAGAAACACATGCACACTATTCACAATGAGACCATTCTCGTCTCTGCTAAATTGAGCATTACCAAACAATAGGTCTGAGGCAGAAATGTCCAAGGCGTTAAGGTTTTGCAAGAGAGAATTGCGTTTTTCAGTATAAAGAGGACATTGCAGGAAATAATGCTCTGGAGTTTCATATATGTAACCACAATTACACCGGGGATTATCAGTGGGAAATCTTTCAAATTATGGGGGTTCAAATTGCTGCATCATAGTCGAAGTTTACAACATAAGATTTGATTTGCTCTGTCACCAACACCATAATACCACGGAACGTTAATGTCTTCACTCGCTGTGGCATTCTTAAAAGAATATAAAGTTACACAGTTGCGAGTGGAGGCGCGGAGAGCATTCCAAGATCGTACAGTCGATGGCTGGAAAAACCGGTAATGACTTACTGTGCGACAGAGTATCTCACGAAGGGCATCTGAGTGTCTTAATCGGTATCGTATAAGGTTACTAACTTGGACTGGCAGCAACCGAGATAAATAGCTAGGGGTGAGTCCATTATACATTTTGTAAAATACTGATAATTTGTGACGCCTTCTGTGCTCTCTCAATGTAATAACGCCAGTTTCCGCGTATAGAAGTCGGTGACTAGTCCCTCTTGTAGCTCCACAGATAGTGCGTAATGCATCCAGCTGTAGATCTTCAAGCTCGTCTAGTTTCGTTGCCGAACAATTAACCCAAATGATATCCGCATAATCAAAGAGTGGAGATAAATACTTGTAAGATGAATGACATGTAAAGTGTTAATAAAGCTGCTCGTGACATGCGATATTTAAGGCTTCGTAGACAATTTATCATACATGTAGGACTAACCCTGTATACAACACTGTCCACATGGGCATCCCAAGTGCCAGAACTATGAAAAAGGAGACCCATGTGTTTATGGGTATTTATTTCAGATATAGGTATACCTAACAGATACAGTGGAGGGTATATACGAGGAGTGTGTCTACGGCTAATACACATAGACGCGGTTTTCTCAGGACTGAATAAGACTTGCCAAATTTTTGACCATGAACTTATTTTATTCAAAGCCTGATTCAATATATCAGAAGATAATCTAGGTTCCTCAACAACGAGGTATAACGACGTGTCATCAGCATACAAACGGATATTGGACTTTATATCATTTACAATATCATTGATGTATATATTAAGAAGTAGGGGTCCAAGGACAGAACCCTGACAGGGATGCGTTTAATGACAGACTTTTGACCATTTACTACAACTTTTAACAAGAAACAAGTAATTGTTTGAGAAAACCCATATGAAATCAGACCTGTTGTTTTCGTTTATTAAAAGTAACAAAAGTAAAACGCTTTTTTATGGCAAGCTATTTAGAAGCAAGTAGTTTACAAATAATCCGCCATTGAGAAAATCATCTACCAGTATTTCACCCGCCAACACTAAACCGTCCACTTTGGCTCTTTGTATAGCGAGTGTGTATTTATAGTAATTTGCAAGTTTTCATTCTCCACAGGAAAACAATGAGCAATCTCACCTCCTAGACTTTTATATTAATGGAACTGATAAAATGAACAGAAAAATATTCTTAACATCAAAAGATGGTGAAAATGCCATTTTCTTGTTTTTAAATGAGTCAACGGAGAGTAACAGTAAAGCGTTTAAACTGATTGGGAAAAAAGTTGTCAAAAGCCAGTTTCCCTATTTTTATACTACTCTTCAGGAAAATGCTTTAGGTTTGTGAAACGATGCTCACATCGATGGTACAAATTCGCTAACATCTCGAAAATCAATGGTGGATTGTCGTGTAGTTTCATTTTTTAAAACTCATTGAGTGAAAAGGTTGCCTGTTCGTGAAAAAAAACAATGTAGAGCGGGAGCATGTGCCTTTTGTGCGACCCCACCTCAGATGCGCTGTCCCCGACATGGACTGTAACCTGGATTATTTGTTTTGACTACCTATCACTACATTCGTCGTCGTTGTACGAAAGAACCTTTGACTCATGGATAACTGTGTTGCGTCATTGGGCAAGTTACTTAATACCGATTGCCCACGTGTGTGTGGGAGGGGGTGGGGGCACGATGGCCCTGTGTACTAAGGCCTACTGCACGTCGATGGTGTACTTGTCTTCATCCAATGCTAACCCTGCTTGTGCGGAATTGGTACGTTGGGGAGTCTAACAGTGGCTCGCCGTTGCACGGTGGGTCTCTCCATGCAGTGACACTGGCTTCCTCCACCCGCAAAACTGTCCGACACGAGGTGACCCTCATGTTGAAAGTGTCTTTAAACCCCAATAAATAAATACATCGGTGAATAATATTAATGGGTATTTTTTCAGTGAAATGGCCTTTGTCCTACTTGTTACTATCTGAAAGGGATTTGTTGGGGAATTTCGTCGTGTTTTTTTTTTTTTTTTTGTCGTGGACGCACACAGATGTGCCAACTCAGATATTGCCGTCAAACATTAACAGCGAATGTAAATAATTTTAGATCCATCTGACCGGTTTCAAGGGTTTTTTTTCTCTTTAACTTCAGCCATTTTGCCGTGACTAATATGGGTGAGTTTACAAGACCTCTTTACTTGTAAAAGTTTATTGTGCTTTGTAATGTGTACGAAATGTATTTTGTTTGTAAATGGCTTGTGCTATCAGTAGGTTCAATTCTCCGACATTTTGGTTGTGTACTAATCCTGGATGGTGTCGTACAAACACCTCACTCTTTCAAAAACTCATTCCAACAATCCAAAAGTCATTGTTTTTTAGTTACTATCATTAGTGGGGATGAAAATACAATTCTGTTCTTTCCACCCCGCCCCCACCCCACCCTCTTTTCCGCAACAGTATATAAAGTCTCAGAATGTAATGTGATGAAATGACATGACATGGTCGGGTTAGAAATTTCACTTCGCAGAAAATTTATTGGGTGGTGTGTGGTATTAAACTTTGCCCTGATCCGCGAGAATCAGTTTTGATTCTCGTGAACTTCTGCTGCTAGGATCAATTTCATTCAGTAATTAACCCTTTACCCAACGTACCACCAAAACCGGCCAGCGCTGTTCTCAAAAATCGCCAATTAATTTTCATTTTTTTTCTCTCAAAAACATAGGTTATGACCCCTCGTTGGAACGAGCTCGTCCAGCTCGTTCCAACGATGGGGTCATAACCTATGTTTGTGAGACAAAAAATGAAAAAAATTAGTTATTCAAGAATTTTTTTTTTTGCAAGCGTGGTCTGCTTTTCATGTTAGGTAAAGGGTTACAGGAGTACCCCCTATGTGTGCACCTAGTACATATTCCATAGAGAAAAGCGAACCTCATCTTTACATATTTCTTAAGAGTTTAACCCTCAAAGGGACGAATTCCGATTTTGGTAAGTTTACAGCCTTACATGTGTATGCAACACATGCACATCTACCAACATATAGGCTTTTAGTGTTTATGCTGATGGAAGTTACAGTGCCCTGGCACTGGTTTCTAGTAAAGTCTTGGCTGTCTGTATAGGCAGCCAAAACTTCACTAGACACAACTGCTAAGTCAAAGGCTTTCCTTATTGTGAGGGGGCAAAAAGAAAAAAAGACAAGTAGCATTCTCCAGACATTTGAAGCGAATATCAGAATCTATGACAAGAATCAGATGAACATTTTGGGAAAATCATCATTTTCCTTGCGAGAGTCATTTGCGAGAATCTATTGTGATTCTCGCTTGAATTTTAAGCCTCGTGTATGCGTGAAATGAAAGTGGCTCCTATAGAACTGCACTTGATACATAAGCAGAAGACATCGGTAATTAGAAATCATACTTACCCAACCACATTATCGCATCTTGTGTTGGCTCAAATGGTCGGATTGCAAACCCTGTCACAAAGCCTATAACCACAGCGCTAAGTGTTACAATGAGTAGCAGGTTCTCCCGCAAATGTTTCTTGACCTTTTCTGAGTACGACTTCTGTTGTTTTATGATAGGTGCCAAATGGCCGTTCGGTAACATAGTTTCCTGCTGGCCTTCCATTTTATAGACATGCATCGACTTTTTTATTCTTAGAAGACAACCTTTGCAAAACCTAAAATAAAAAAAATACCAAGTAACACGTTACTTTACACTTCCATTGTTGAATCAATTCAGAATACTTCAAGACAATTTTTGGACCAAAAATACATAAGGGATTAGTTTAGTTAGTTGGGTAATCATGGGTCAACTGTTAACAAGCAGAAAATTTTTCAAATATTTTTCTTTGAGTGTAGTCATGGCTGCTGTGCCAAAATACCAAAATTATACTTATTTTTTCTGGTTGAGTGCTGGAAGCCCAAATCTGTGCCCTATTCTGAAGTGAGGGTACCACACGTTAAAGACTTCGTATTCTGGGGGGGGGGGGGGGAGGGGGGGTCGTATTATCTTTGTTATTTATTTATTAGGGTTTAACTATACTTTCGACAGCCATGGTCAACTCGTGTCGGACAGTTTTACGGGTGGAGGAAGCCGGAGTACCCAGAGAAAGCCATCGAGCAACGACGGGCAACTACCAGACTCCCCAACGTACTAACTCCACAAAAGCAGGCTTGCATTGATTGAAGACAACTGTATCATCGCCGTGCAGTGCGCCTTTGTACACAGCGCCACCGTTCCCCCACATGGGCAATCGGGATGAAGTGTTTTACCCAAGGACACAGCGCAGTGATTCGTGGTGGGGATCGAACCGTGGACCTTTTGGGTTGAAGTCCAATCCTTAACCACTGAGCCACCGCGTTCCCTTCGTATTATATTTGTAAGGGTTTGCCTTGTTGCGATTTATGGGAGAGTGCCATTAGGCACTCTCCCACAAATTGGAACAAGTCAAAGACATGTGAACTATTATTGCTGAACAAAAATAAGGTAGCAATCTACCAGTTAATTGCAAAAGAGTTCCTTTACTGTGCAGGATTTATTTATTTATTTTTATTTATTTATTAGGGTTTAACGACACTTTAAGATCCAGGGTCATATCATGCCGGTGACAGTTTTACGGGTGGAGGAAGCCGGAGTACCCGGAGAGAACCACCGAGCAAGTGCCCCTATGTAGGCAATCGGGGTTAAATGTCTTGCCCAGGACACACCGCGGGAGCGGGAATCAGTCGCTGAAATGATCACCCATCCAACTACTACCCGTGCTCGACGTTTCTTAACTTCGGTGTTACTGGGCAGGACTATTCTCCAGCAGAATGTGATGAGTTAACGGCATTTTATTCAACCTGCCCTATCGTGTCAATCAGTTTTACCGGTGGTCTGAGCTGGAGTATTCGGGGAGACACGATATGACCCTGGATGATTATTGTGTCGATAAACCACAATAAACAAAGATACAAGCAATCCTCCAAAACTATTTGTCAGTCCTTGCGCCTATATTTAGTCTGTGTGAAACACACAGACTATTGTTTTTGAACGGTTTCTTTTTCTTCTTCTTCTTCTTCTTCTTCTTCTTCTTCTTCTTCATCTTCTTCTTCTTCTCCCGTCTTCTGTCTTCCAAGGACTTCCTTGTCCGCACGATAACTCGAAAAGGAATTGTCCTATCTCGTTGATTTTTGGCATACGGACAGACAGTCACAAGTTCTCGGCATCTCATGTTTTTCAGATCGCTAGAGGCCCAGTCGGCCACAGGGCTTCACAGCCTCTAACTTCCTGTAACAGTAAATTATCCCCGAAGCAATACTCTGTTATATTTATTCACACTGGAGACAATGAATACAAATCAGATTACAAAAAGAGAGTTAGCTGTCAAACATTAAATGTTATCTTGCTATTTAATCAGATGTCAGTTCCTCAAACCAAGTTGAGAGAAACCCTTTGCTTTACAGGGAAATAAAGTATAAATTATTCAGTTCAATGCTTTTACCCCTCTCAAGACTTCACTGTGGGTTCCAAAGATTTTATTTCATGCAATGTGAGAATAATGATAACCCTTTTCATACTCAGGTTACTGCTCTAAACATCATCCAAATAAGTGTCAGAGCAAAAAAATGTCCATTTCTGATTCCTTGATGGAACCCTTTGAATGCTGTCACATATATGCTTTTTTCTGGTTTCTTGGAAAAATTTATCTGATTCCTGTATGAGTATCTTTAAATACTATTAACGAAAACCTATTTCTGATATCTTTAAAATAATTTCACCCCTCAAAATAAGCTTCCATAAATTTTCTTTCTATTTTGTTTATTCCGGATGCTTTACTCCTTTCACACACACTTGAATTTACTGGATGCAGTGAACTCTATTTCTCTAGTTGACACACTACTCGTTCAGTAGGTCACATTGCCTGCTTTGATGTTAATTTTCAAGACGCAAGTAGTAAGAGACGACACTATGGGGACCTAATTTAACACTGAAATTCCCACAGACATTTTTTCGCCAGAGTGCCACCGGCCGATTAAGGTCAGTAATAAAAGACTATTCAACTCACACAGCAAAGATCTACGCAAATCGACTACAATCACCTCAATAATCTGCATGGACGCTGGAAGCACGGGACATAGAGGGAAGCTGCCCTAACCTGCCTTCGGACCACGGGGCGGGAGGGGACAGACAATGCCCTTCCCGGGTTCGTCACTCAATTTTTTTCAATGATTTATTATCGGTGTAAAGCTGAAATACATCCCAAATTCGTTCTGGGAGCTTTCAAAATTCAATGGGGGTGTTGGTGGAGTTTGAGAGGAGCTGCCCCATATAGACACCTCTCAAACTCCCCCCCCCCCCCCCCCCCTCCTTCGAGACATCATGCTTGCATGCTTCGGAATGTCATGGCGGGACTGCTAGTGCTAGTAAAAGCCTTTTTCCCGGGAGTCTGACCCACCCTCCCCCGCCCTTAAGTGATTCCGGCACCCGTGATAATATATATAATATGTCAATCACAGTTGTAGACACGCCTCTTCTCCACAACGTATCAATTGGCAGCTGTCCTCGTGAAAAATTCAACACATTGCATCAATCAAATCATAACTGTATCACGGTTGAGGGCTTGTTTTGGTATCATTTGAAGTGGAGTGTCTCGGAAAACCACATACATAACTCCATTCAAATCTGCTCATGGAAAATTTGGAAAGATAGCGTGCAAAATGGCCTCCAAATTTGGAAATACCATATATCTCCCTGTACCACTTCAAAAATATCAGCTGTGTGATGCAGCACAAATGACTGACACTGAACCAGCTGGGTGTCTGTCAGGGTGGTCAGGGCGTCGCAAAGATCGACTTGGGGGTGACACCGATTAATACCGATTCACTTTTGTCAGTAACCAGGTGCTTTGTTACAAAACTACATTTGATACTCGGACTGTCGTCACACATAGTATGTAGTACACGGGGTGAGGGTGGGGTGGGGAGCTTAGCATGACAACTTGGGAGCATGGTACGTGTTAATTGAAGAAGTTGCGTCACAACTACAGTAATTGCGTGTTTATTTTATTCATCCACAACTAAATTTCCAAGGTGTTTTTGGTTTTTTTAAACTTTTTTATCCGCCTGATTAATATTCCCACCAACTACATCATCAAGGCTTGCATATGACATGGTTCACGACAGCTTCATGTATTTATCCACAAATAAAGTTGTTGTTTTTTTAACTATAATCTCCATTGACAAATATTCCAATTACATCCTCAAAGCATGCCTTCGAAGAAGGATGTAGTTGAAATATTTCATCAGTCGGGACGTGGGAACCTTTTCTACTTGATTGTTCAGCCACGGTGATACCATTTTCCACCAAGTTTCATAAAGATACTCTATAGCATTCCAACTATCTGCCCCATGCACCTTGGGAAAAATTATCTTCTATTTTTAGCAACACTGTTCCCCCGAATATGTGAAAAAAAAATTGCATGTGTTAAGTGTATACCACACACTAATACCGAAAACCATTTATTTTAACAGGGGCGTAACTATATGGGTGTAGAGTGGTGTGACAACCCCGCCCCTCCCCCCCCCCCCCAATAATTTTTCAGTACGACATTTTCATCTGGGTTGGAGTCTTTGATATTGATTCGCTCTTACCAGTAAGCATTACTTTCTTTCAAGGCTAGATTTGCTGCTTGGTTTACGTCACACATATAGCTGGACTGTTGGAAATGGAGGTTTGTGGATGATTGCGGTCTCAATGTGACCAATTGTGAGTCTAGTACATGTTAATTAAATAAGAAATTGGGAAACTCCCGACTACTGCATGCACACGTATTTGTCCACAAACAAATTTCTAGAGTTTTTTTTTAACCCTTTACCTAACGAATCGCCCGCATCCGCCCGTGTAATATGCAAATTGAGCAGTTTAAAAAATTAAATTTTTCAGAATATTTTAACAAAACCATATCATGTGACCCCTCATTGGAACGAGCTCATTGACTGATGATTTATATTTACAATAATATATTTTGATATCGTCTGCTTTGGGTAAAGGGTTAAACTATAATCCACATTGGCAAATATTCCAACTACATCATAAAGGCATGCCTTCGAAAAATATTACTTCAGTCAGGACTAAAGTCTGACAGTCAGGACAAATTGGGTTTACATCCCATCCATCCCGATCGGTCCTCCTTGCGACGTCCCTGTGTATTTTACGTGACAGGGGCCAAAAAAGTACGTGTAGGTATTCTTATACTAGGCTGGTAAGTCCACCAACAGCATGCATGCATGATTCCTGAGCGCCAATGGGAATTTCCTGGACTACAAATAGATTCTAGTGGGTACAGGTTGCCAAAATTATCCCACCATGCTACTTCGAATCATAATGTCTAAACAAAGCCTCACGCTTTTGGGGAATCTTTTCGGCACACAGCAATTCACATGTCTCCATAGAGATCAAGAAGGTGATGTTCACCAAAGAAAAGGGACGACGGAAACACGCATAACCCTAACAACACGCGTATGCATGAGCCCTGACACTGAATGTGCCCATGGTAAGGACGGCACAGTATCGCGATCACGCGCATTAGCATAATAATCCATGCTGCATTTAGCATTCTCCGTGACTGTGACATCAAAAGAGATCCTGCTGCTCAGGCCTAAAAACTGCCGCCTGAAATACTACTAATTGAGTTCGGTAACAAACACAATGACACACGTTGTTAAAAGATGAAAAAGATATTGTGCTAAATAGGAAACATTTTTTAGATTTTAACATGTTTAATCTGTAGCGGTCGAGGTACAAGGGCCATTTACCAGCCAGCCTGGTTTCTCCGGATCTTTCAGACTTGTGATAAATCGGTCGCTTTGTATGTTAGAGATCGGCGGATCGCACCGCGGCTCCTTTACTTCTCTCTAGATAGATCTGTTGATGCCGTTGACCAGCCCTCATCAGCTAGTGGCATTGTGTGTTTTGTGGTGAAGCACAATGGTTGATCCGATCACTTTGAGGCACAGGGGTTGAATCGCAAAAGATCGAGAGTGTAATGTAGCAGTTGGGGTGTTAGATCCATTTAGCAATTAGTCGGGTTCATCAGGTCGTTTTGTATGCTAGAGGTCGACGGTTCAAGTGTCGGCTCTCGTTCTTCTTTCTAGATCTGTTACTAGAGCTGAAACGGTTAACGATGAATCGATTAATCAATGATCAACATCTTGATCGATCCAAAAAGTAATTGTTCGATTAACCGTTCCTTATTTATTATTTATTTATTGGTGTTTAAGGTCACATACTTTTGCACAATGTCTAATCATGACCGTGACAGTTTTACGGGTGGAAGAAGCCGGAGTGCGCGGAGAGAACGACCGAGCAACGACGAGCAGCTGCCAGCTCTCCAACATCGTAACTCCGGACTGCAGCACAGGCAGGGTTAGATTAGTTGAAGACGTGCGCACCATCGACGTGTAGTACGTCTTAGTACACGGCGCCATCGTGCCCCCATGTGGACAATCGGGGTTAAGTGCCTTGCCCAAGGACACAACGCGGGAGTCCGAATCGATCGCTCGGACGGTCACCTATACGAGGACTAACCGGGCGCGACGTTGCTTAACTTCGGTGATCTGACGAGAACCGGTTACAGCAACGCCACCGCGCCCCCTATCCGTTCCTTTTGAACTACTGTCTTATATGGGTCAACAAAGAATCAAACTTCCTTCAAAACAGGCAAACATTGTCACACTGACTCACATCAATTATATGAGACAGCAAGTAACTTGCATGCTTTACTCTGACATACGTGTTCACTTGCATGCTCATCATACTGTATCAGTAGCTGGAAATGATCATTTCTTAACCCTTTACCCATTGCGGGTAGCAGACGATACGTGCAAAAAATCAATTTTTGTCTCAAAAACATAGGTTATGACCCCTCATTGGAACGAGCTCGTTCCAATGAGGGGTTATAAGCTATGTTTTTGAGACAAAAATTGAAATCATAATAAATTTGAATGGAGATTTTTGTAAATAGGTCTAGTCGATTTTTTGTTTGTTACGTTGGGTAAAGGGTTCATGCTGTAAATCATCAACGGTATGGCAGTTATTCAGATATCTATTTGGACAAGTGATTAATCGGTTAACCAAGGTTAATCCACGGGGAACGGTCGATTGGTACCACGGTCGATTGGTACCACGGTCGATTGGTACCATCGGGCGGTCGATTGGTACCATCTCGAAAGTCGATTGGTACCGTCCAAAAAGTCGATTGGTACCGTCGGTTCGGTCGATTCGCACCAACCGTAAATCGATTGGTACCATTACAATTGTATGACAATTTTCCCCCAAAATGTTGCGTTTGAAATTTAGAAAATATTTCCAAAGATTGTTTTCTCTGGGTAAGTGGGATTATTATCAAAACAGTCGAATGCAGCACCATCGAATACTCTGTATAGTCGATCATTATAAATTAAATAATGATGGAATATAGTGCATTCGATGGTGCCTAGGTTGGATAAAAACCGTGAACAATATGTGTTTCATCTGGTCGTGGCGGGAGTGGGAGGGGTGGGTGGATGGGGAACGGGGTGGACTCGGGTACAGGGCTAAGCATTGTTGTGTGAAAAAAAAATAAGAAGACACTTGTCATGTTTATCTTTATTAATATTTTATTCTATACTCATCATGGTTAAACTTCATCATAGCAGAACAATAATCCACGTGATTAATCGATCAAGAAAACCCCTTAACCGTTTCAGCTGTATCTGTTACGCATAAATAAAGAGAAAGACCTTATTATAAAATTTTCTAGGTGGGTATTGTAGAAATTTAAAGGCCCATCTGTTGCCAGAAATTGCTGAGTGAACTTGCTGCGCCATATCGTTTTGTTTTAATTTTGGCGTCATTAAATAATGTTCCAACACATCTGCTAAGATAGCTGAAAGCTTATAATATAAAAGCGAGTTGAATAAACAGTGAAGGAACAGTTTGACGCCTGAGTCAGATGACTTCAAAGTCATGAGTAGATGCAATATTTTTATTTTATTTGCTAACCATTAGCGTAATGCGACCCAGTGGCATCCCCGGACACTTCAAAGGGTGTAGCTATAGCGTCTATCGGAAAGTAGGTTATCTCCCCCTAAATCGTAGAACTCTTCTTTTGATCTGCGGTTAATTCAATACTACCGGTTGGTATGCCATCAGTAACCTATATTAAGAGTTATCCAGAGTAATAACATGATGGGTGCACCGGATTACACAAAAACGTTGCCTGACCAACGAATCCTCACCATGGGAAGGGTAGGATATTCGACGAAGATGGTTCACCTGTTCTTGTGTTTCTTTGTTTATTTTCTCGTGCAATTTCAGAGATTTCGCTCCACCCCCACCATTAAGGACTATGTTACCTCAAATCTGTTCAGAAAATGAAAGGCCCATTTAAAACCGACAATGTGATTGCATTTAAATTAGCTTCACGTGTCGAGATTACAGAACATTTTAGATACATTTTCTTAAAATGTTCCATCAGATATAAAGATTTCAACAAAAAAAATATTACTTTTTAATTTGGAATTCGCACAAACATGCTACCGCAGTACTCAATTACATAATTCGGAAAACAAATAAATCAAAACTACAAGAAGGCATCTATGTAGGGCTTTTTACTGAAATGTATTTAATAATTACATATATTGTTTTTTAAATTGGCAATGAAGTATAGTAAATTAACTACATTTAACCCTTTACCTAACCTGAAAAGCAGACGACACTTGCAAAAATAATTCTTGAATAACTAACTTTTTTCATTTTTTGTCTCAAAAACATAGGTTATGACCTCTCGTTGGAACGAGCTCGACGAGCTCGTTCCAACGAGGGGTCATAACCTATGTTTTTGAGACAAAAATGAAAAAAAATAATGAAAATTAATTGGCGATTTAAAAAAGAAAAAAATACAGAAGGATATGGGAGCGTGAGGGCTCAGTGTTTAGGGCATTTGACTTCAAGCCGAAAGGTCCACGGTCAGATCCTGACTAGTGGTTACTGCGTTCTGTTCTTGGGCAAGACACTTCATTCCGGGGGGGGGGGGGGGGGCTGATTGCTAAGGCGTAAAGCACATCGATGGATCACTTGGCCTCAACCACTGCTAACCCTGATTGTGCAGAGTTAATACATTGGGGTGTATAACGTTACTTGTCTCTGCGCGGTGGTTATCTTCGGGTACTCCAGCTTCCTCCGCCCTAAAACTCTCCGACTCTATGTCATCCTGGCTGTTGAAAATGTCGTTAAATCCCAATCTAACAAACAAACGTGAAGAAGAACAAACTTAATGTCCTGTGATCAGAGACGTGGCTAGAGGTTTCCGACTGGGTGGGGTGTACGGTAGTGAATTTCCAACTAGGGTGAGGGACTCCCTCCCGGTCCCTCCCCCCTAGTTGGAAGTTCACTACCGCGAAAAATTTTGAAAACGAAGCCATGGAAGGGGGCATAAAATTGATTCTAGTAACTGAAATGCCAACACATTTATGATAGAATTATCAGGTTATTATTATTTGGTATTATTCTGGGAATTGAATATGTGCAAAACAAATGCTCAAGCAATTCATACTCTCCTAACATTAAATGAGATCTTATGCAGGAATGATCAATTTTCGATGTTTCAGCATTTTGTAACTGTGAATGGTGGAATTAGCTTAGGAGAACGATTTTACATGATGTAATTTTCTTGAGTGCATTTCGAGGATTTATTTTTATTACGATAAGTAAACGTACAAAAGAAATCTCGTACCGATTGACATCATGCATACTTATGAAGCTCGATATTGCGTACACTGTAGTTGTAAACAGTAATAGTTAGAATTTTGGGAAGTAAAGGTGGCATCAGTATCGCCAAAGAAGCTCTAAAATCCAGATAGATGGAATTTCCAACTACTCATGACTTGCCCTCCGAATTTCCAACTATAGGACATTTTGGCCAGGATTGGGGGGGGGGGGGTGACACCCCCCTCCCCCACCTGTCGCCAGGCCCCTGTCTAAGATAGCTAACTAACACACATGTAGTGTGCTGGTGGTAGTCATTAGTTTTTCCAATCAACAAAAGGCATGTATAACTGACGAGTGAAGTAGAATCACAGGATTTTCCTGGCGTACAAAAAACCTTAAGCCCTTTGAAGGAACTGTGCAAAATTTCAGTCTCATGTCTCTAAACATGTAGGTGTGCTTACCGATATCGTCCGTGGTTGAAGGGTTGACACAACATTAAATGAAAAATCCATACAATCCATACATAAAATCACTTGATTCTAAAGGAGATCGCCCAACATCTTTGGATATATGTCATTCCACTATGATCACGGAGTACAGAGATCCAACATTATGTTAACCCATTATTAAATTTTGTCAGTTATGAGTTCTGGGATTTCACAAATGACCACGTTTTGGCGGCCATTTTGACTCATTGTGGTTAAAATCGAAACCTCTTTTGTATTTATGATAATGATACATTACATTCTTATTATTCAGTCCATTACTGGTGTTTTGCCAGGGGCGGCGGGACGATTTTCAAAGTGTGTGTGGGGGGGGGGGGGGGGGGGAGGAGCTAGATCGGGCGATGGATGGTCGTCGTACGAAAATTTTAAATGCTAGGGTCCCAAAACCTCCATTTGCATGCATCTGAGAGGATAATTTGAGATTTTTCAGGAGATGTATTTGAAAGATTTCACACTTTGAGAGCAGTTAAAAAACGTCGGTAAATCATACAGGTGAGGTCTATTTATCAGCTTTGGTCGTATCGACTAAAGCTCATAAAGAGACCTCACCTGTATGCTTTACCAGACATTAACAGCAATTATACTGTCTGTGGATTATCTTGTCTGGGGGTGGATTTGGTACTTGTATGTCTGTAAGATTACGATCTATTTAAGTTAACCGATTATTTAACAGACTGAAAACATTTTAGCGTTTTGCTGCCACTTACTGCAAAAATGATCCGAAATCCATCGAAACTGAATCAGTACGAGAGAAGTATAGCTGGTGAAAATATGGGGGAGGCTGTGGGTCCGCCCCTTGTTTCATCAGTCATTGGTTGTGTTAAAATATATGCATACAAAAAAGCATGGCCCGACAAAAAGTGTGGCTGAAGCCCCCCCCCCCCCCCCCCCCCCCCCCCCCCCCCCCCCCCCGCCCCCCCGGTTCCGCCGCCCTTGTCTGCTAAATCTCAGTGCTGAGATTGTAGGCCAAAATGTCCGATTTTAAGGCCTATTTTTTCAGATTGTAATGGAAAAGTATATTTGTGACAAATCTGCTGAAAATTTCAGGTCATCCGCCCATTTGGACCAGGAGATATTGGCCAATGAAAAATTGGGTGTTTTGGGACGGATTCTGCATAAAAAAGGTTACGCTCGAAGTGAAAAACCTATTGTCAAGACAAAGTATTGCCGTCTATGATCTTTCAAAGTTTTAATGAAGTCTGTAGGAGCGTTCTCGAGAAATCCGTTCTTGTAAAGTGTTGGAAAAAAAAGAGAAAGAAAGAAGTGTCGGGGGGGGGGGGGAATAATTTTTGGGGCCGTACAATAACAAATGTCTTTTC